>JAOYRR010000111.1:0-327082 GCA_038994665.1 Podotricha telesiphe | reverse complement strand
TTATAATATTTATTTGAGGTCTCCGCATTTATTTGTGAAAAATAAATAAATTAATAATTAGTATAAATTATTAAAGATACAATAAATACAAATAAATGGAAATGGGAGTAAGAGAAAAAAATGGGAGTGTCTGTTTGCAATATTAAAATAAGCGCTTTTTAATAAATGCATATGTATGGTACACATACCAAAGTAACATTTTTTACAATTTTTGTCTGTTAGTTCCGGCTAATCTCTCGGACGGCTGAACCGATTTTGACATAATTTTCACTGGCAGATAGTTGATATAATAAGGAGTAAGTAAAGTACTTTTATTTTAGAATTCCACATAAACAAGGAGGCGGGCACGGCATATATATATATAAATGTCGTAAGCTTTAAAGAGATTTCGGGCAACAACTCACAGCGTCTTCGAGTCTAGTAATTTATACCCTGTCAAAAGCTAACCCTCGCGGGAATTTAATAAGACTATGTATTAATCACCCGAATAGTGAACGATATTTTGATTTAAGCTTTCTCGAATGCTTAAGTTTTTTGCCCAATTTTCAATTATTCAGATTCAATGTGTTGAATCTCTCTATATTTACAGAAAATATTAATAATACTTTTTTGTCATATATCTCCCATGTTCTATATTGTATGACGGAGATAAACACTACAATGTATAAAGTGAGTTGTAAATTTTTAAGCTCGAATATTACGAAGTCTAAATTTCATCAATACCTACCCCCAACCTACTCCAAAAATTTTACCTTTTCAAACACTTCAAATATATAATATAAGTTTAATTAAAATCTATTTCCATCGTGAATTATAAGTAAAAATGATTGGAAAACGAGTGCGTAGGTAACAACCGTCTCGTTTACGTCGAGAACTGTTAACAACCTTTGTTAATGGGTACATTAATTAACAAGTCGTAATTTGGCAGGATTTTGAGAATTATTACAATCTATTTAAGAGTTTATCGTTCTTTTTGGAATTCATATTAAATATGTAGCCATGTTTGAACGGCTTAGTCTTTTTCGCATTTATTTGTTTACAGTATTTTTCATCTATCCTACTGTATAGAAGACTAGCGACCCGCTCGCAGCTTTGCCCGCCTGAACTATATCTTTTTCGTATTTTCGGCGGCCACAACTATATGTAATTGAACAATTAAATTTCTGGAAAAAATGTGAGAAAAAAGAAGCCGATGATACCTACACCCTGAAGTATACCTATATAAAGTTTCATCACAATCAGTTTAGCGGTTTGGCTGTGACAGACATATAGAGTCACTTTCACATTTAAAATGTTAATATGGAACTTGCTCGCAACTATGGGAGTAGGCTAAATCTTAAGGAAAAAACTGTGACACGATATTCTATTCAAGTGCCTATAAATATTTTGTAAGACTAAGTTCTCTAAGCTAGTGATATCGTTCGCAAAAATTACCAAAATATGCAAAGTCAGCATGTCGGCATCTCACCCACACTGTGTGAGACAGATTGCCAGTTGCCGATGTTAACTTTAATTTATTTATTTCTATTGATATTAATAAAAACGTAAAACTTTATAGCAATATATATTAATAATACAATACAATATTATAGTTGGTTTTAAAAAAATATATATATACTATAATTAATTTAAAGCATTGTATAAAAAATGTGAGGACTATTTAAAAAAATCTGTAAGTAAAAACCGAACCTATGACCATTGAATGCAAAAAAATACATACATTATTACAGCAACATATTTTTTTAAGTTCACACTTGTACCCACATAGCAATTTAGTCAGAGAGTACCTGGTGTCAAAACACTCCGTTTTCCACTTTCCGCCCGAAATCGAGAAATTGTGCGTTCAGTGGCAGACAATTGCATCTCCTAAATATTAATGTTTAAATGAAATGACTTACATATGTCTTCCATGTATATACCAATATATGTTCATATGTAGAGAGTTCAACAAACACCCTTACAAACCCTTTTCAACCAACCTGTATAGCCGCGCCGTTATTTATATGTGTAATATATAAATTTAATTCTAACTACTTTGACAGAATGCTCATGAATAAAGCTTACTAATTAGACATTCCACTCAAACTTTCAGTATCGCTTAAATTTGTAAGTGACTATAACTTATGAAGCTCTCTGTAAAATGGAACCCTATTCAATTGTTATAGGTTCGATTTTCGTGTGACATCTTAAAATTTCATTACCTGTAATGGCGGCTGTAAGACTGTATTCAATCGCATCGGTCAAACAACTCGTATATTTTATGGGTCTAAATAAAAAACGTATATTGTATTCATTTTTTTGTAAAAAGTTTATTTAAAGATTTTTTTAATTTATTTTGAAATTTTAGATAAAATAAGAGAAAGGTTTACCTTTTTATATTTTTTTTACAAACTCGGTAATAACAGGCATAATGGACGTCCTGATGTCGCATATCTAAATAAACACGGTGTTAGTTAATGAAAATAATTAAAATAAATGCCATAATAGTGCCGCAATGTTTAAAAGAAATAATTATATAATTAAAATTTTGTAATATTATTATTTAAAAAAAGCAGCTTCACACTTTTTTTTACCGCATACCGGGTTTATTCAGAAAATTCGCAGCTTATTAACTTTTACAAAATAGATAATTTTCTAGTATATTACAATCCCCAACCTAATTAATCTAATTAGTCGTTCGTTACAAGTCTTAAAAAATGATTCAAATGAAAATTCATTTATTAATTTCTCAATAAGCTTGTTTAATTATGGATCTTATAACATTCTTTATTCGTTTCTACAGAATTGCCAACTTCAGTAATAAGTCAAATTTGGGATAAAGGCAGCTTGCATGATTTATATATCCTTTGAAATTTGAATAAACTCGTGATTTTCATAACATGTTGGTATTTTTTATATAACTTCAAGCGTGTTTTGGAAATAACAAGTAGTGAGAACCTTTTCGTAATAAATTCTCGCTCTTTTCATTTTCATAGAGACATTAATTATATAATAATTAGTAATTTCAAGTATAATTCTGAAATTTTCCCCGGTAAAGCTGAAGAATTCGTATATTTGTAATACATGCATTTCTATTAAGACGTTTGTGATAAATTTTACATTATTAATATGATATAAGCTTTTATAGGTTGATTATCTTTAATTAGATAAGAAACAAAAGGCAACTAATTATAAGTAATGGACTTTCTTAGGAAACATATAGAGATAGTAATGTTAGGGCCTAGTATTAAATAAAAATAATATGAATATATATGTATAAAAAAACTAATTTTTATAAAAAAATTGGATAATATAGAAGTGTAATGTAAAATGTAAAAAAAAGAAGAATAATAAATGCTAATAAAAAATATGAAACTTCCAATAAGTTTGAATTTGTAAACATCATGCCACGACCTGATAACAGGTGTAAATATGAATTTAATCTTGCCAGAATTTACTACGAATATAATCTATAAATGTATACTATGAACTCGTAGATGCCTACGCGGAACCTCTACGAGATTAAACAATACGCTGTAATTAATTCTGTGTCCCAAAGAAAACATGGCCAAAATCAAAAAGGCGATTATGTGCATTATAAACAACGTAATATGTATATATTTACAGAAGTTCCAATTAAATTTAAAACCTTGTAGAATTTGAAATGGCACTACTTGGAGTTCGACGAAACTCTAGTTTAATCAATTAAGCTATATATAATGCTACTCCGTCTAAACTTTTATATTATTGGTGTTGTATTTTTTTAATTCATTTAAAAACATAAATCGTTCTACAAGTATAGTGTTAGAAACATTTGTGTATCACAATATGCTTAAGAGTATTGAAAAAGAATGACGGACAGAAGAACAAGAAGCCATTATTCATCTTTCTGATTCATCTATACAAGTTATATTTATAATTTATATACAAAAACCAATAAAAGTGAGACAGCATCTCACTGTATACGCAATTATTGGGTTCGATTCCTACTTGAGGCAAAGATTATACTCGTATATAAATTATGTTTATTTCCTCATTCCGGAAAGGTAAAGCACGGTGTTAAGTTTCGCATTGAATAATATCTTGAATTTGTTATATTTAGAAAAGGATTTGAACGGCTTTTAAGAGGCGCGGGTTCAAATCCCACTGCGTTCAAAATTTTATACGTTTTCTAAAAAAGTAATCATATTATTTATATGACTGAATATATAATAAAATAAACTGAATGAAATTTTAAATATTAAAGTCATATGTATTTAGAATTTCCTGAAAATATTAGAGACAAAATAAATGTATAAAACGTTCGAGCTTATAAAGGTTAAGTAAGAGTATGTCTAATTTTATCGCGAGCACGTCAAATATAATTTGCTCAACGAACCCGTGATTTTGCTTACAGTTAAATCTCTAAATAAATAATAATATAAGTATATTACAGATATTAATTTAAAAGGCTTGAAACTTAAGACTAAATCGTGGCGTGGTAGGTAGTTTCTGCCTGTTAATGCGATGGTTGTGGGTTCAATCCCCGCTTAGGGAAATAATTATATTTAAATTATTTTCAATCTTACAGTCTGAGGCTAAGCGCGGCGTTGATTTCCTCTAATTAACAGGCACTGTCTCGAATTCGAGTGTAATGCGGAGAACGGGGTGACATGACAGGACATATACTTATAATACTTTTCACTTTGAAGCATTTTACCTAAAACTTTGTCAATATTTACTTTAAATGTAAATTTGAGAAAACAAAGGAAATTACTCATTTTTAATCTGTACCTCGAAAACAAGTTTAAATCTAGAAATCTAGTCTTGTAACTTTAAAAATGATGGATTTTCACTAAAACTTCAAACGGCTATTTCACTCCCTAATGTTGAATTTTCAAACACATCATGACCTATGTCTATTTACGCATTATTCCGCATCGAATGGTCAGTCTGATCTTAATACGTTCAGAAGTTTTATCTTGATTGGTGAATATCAAAAAAGAACTGTGCTTTTACATATAAATAATATATTATAGGAAAAGAAATAGAAAGGAAAGTACAGTTTTTCACTGTTTCGTCAAGAGAGGAAAATATGTTTATAACGACTACCCATAAAATCTACCATAAAATTAAAAAAAAAACAAAAATAAAGAATTGGTTTCAAAATATATTTTAGGTAGGTGGTCTACCTGCGACTGTGCTACCTTCAAGAGTTCAAAGCGTCGGGTTTTCCAAAATGCTCTTTCGAATACCAAAATATACAGCCTTAATCAGTTTAAAATAGCAGTATGTAGTATAAAATCATGAAATATGAAGATCTTATGAAACGAAATAAGTATGAAAATCATGAAATGTGCCAAAGGTTGTGAGGTGAGGGCAATAACCCAGCGTTTTTTTAATAAAACAAAGAGAGTAAAGAATGTTTGTAAATTATGTAAGCTTGTGTTTGTGCGCCATTTTATTTCAAATTGTGCACATACCTGCCGTTTCATTGTTAGTGGAAGTGGCTCGCTTTTAATGAACAAATAACTGTGCGTTATGGCTTTTATAAAAATAATACCTGTTGTTAAATTATATTGAGGTTTTATTTCTGTTATTTTAAAAAGAAAATAGTTAGGTAGAACTAGAGGTACATTTTTTAAGAAAAAGGTTACTAAATAGAAATATAGTGACGTAAAATTACTATAATCTCTGAACCAGGGCGTGTTCTTTCAATGAGTTACAGTATGAGTAGTTATGCGCCTATTTGTTTTCCAATTGGGGAAGAATATGACGACGATCTGAAGACTAGAAAATATGATTTTCTTGCTTTTTTATGTCTACATAATTAAATAATTCATTCAACAGTTATCAAATGACACTCTGGTATATTCTGGTATCTAATAATATAGGTTTGATAATTTTGTATTATTTAAATACGCAATTTTGCCACAGTCAAATAATTTATATATTTACAGCGATTAGTTTGTTATCTAATTTTCTACTTGCCAGCGAACAAGAAAAACTTATTATTTTCCACTGCACTTTTGCTTGCACTTGCCCTTTTACACGAGTTAGTTTAATTTTTAAACTTACATGCAATATCGAGAAGGAGGGATAAAAGTAGAAAAAAGACTTTGCAAAAGAAAGTCAACGTTTATCGTATTCAAATAATATTATGAATTTCGTACGAGTTTTCAGTACAATAACAGGAAGCAACGAAATTGCAAGTAAATCCGAAACGCATTGCAAAGCTTATCGTGTACAATGTGCCTGACATTAGTACTATTGTTGTGATTATTCAAATACTTTGCGCCGTCTACCACAATATTGCCAATACTAAACTAAACTGTTAATATCTTTAGTTTTATTTTTTATTTTTCTTGCAGCTTCACGCTTTATCCTTCATAGCAGGGTGTATATGAGGGAACTAAGAGTTGTGGCACTGTACTTAACTATTCACCCGAATTCGAGACATTGCGTAGTCAACTAATTCTACGTTTTTTTTACATTTTCTTAAGTGTTATTAGCACACTTAGGAAATTGAAAAATACATATTTAGAAAACGTATAAAAATTTGAATTTGAATAATTTGCGTCGAATTTTGACGTAGGTGGATGTAGAACGCATGGCTTACCGGTCAGAGCGCTTGAACGGTTTTCAAGAGGCGCGGGTTCAAATTCTGCTGCGTTCAAATTTTTATACGTTTTCTAAATATGTCTTTTACTGTACGTTGTCTTACCAGAGCACCGAAATAAAAATAATTTAAACATGATCACGTCTCTGAGTGGGAATCAAATCCACAATCATTGCGTTACATACAGACGCTGTCTCACTGAACCACGATGACTGTTTTCTCTAGTCTTTAAAATAAATAGTTGTTTGAATAATTTTTATTTTCACGATTGTTCATGAGATAGACATTTCCCACAAATTACCACTCATGTATTTTGAAGCAGGTTTTTATTAATTTTCAGATAAATTAAAAATAAAGAAAGGAGTGTTACAGCACTGAGCTTCTCGATAGAGAAGAGTGGCTGATAAGCCACTATAGATAAAAAGAATATAGCTTGCCAACCAACATTTCTACAATTTTTTCACTTAATATGTTGAGTTTTATATAGAATTCCTCGTGGAACAATTAAAAATAATGAAAATACAGATTAATCCTATATGCATGGAAAAGCTTTTCGGATTTGATTGTTATGTGTCATTTATATGTGACATTTTGCACGGAATTTAACCACTATTGAAATATTGTAAGTATTGTAAAAAAAATGTCTATATTATTTTCTAATATTGATTTCTTTTTAACAAAATGTCTATATTGACCTTATTAAGTAGATGTTTAATAGTTCTTGCAATAGTTGTGGGTTTGATTCCATATTCTCAAGTGTTTTTCGTTTTCTGGTAGACCAAATTATGACATTGAGTTCGACATAACGCATTTTATATATGAACTGGTCAAAACTTGAGAATTGACGTAACACTAACCTTACTGGAAAATTGAAAAACTTATCAATTTAAAAAATAAATAAAAAAATTCGAGTGCACTGTTTTTTTTCTATTCCAAACAAAGAAAGCAGAAAGATATTTTCATGAAGTCTAATCATATTATTAATTTTAAGCCTTTTGTTAATATATAGCATATAATAATTCTCACAAAACAATTAACTGCCCACGTCTTAAATCAAGCCTTTAGATTTGAAAACCAAGTTAGCTCCAAAAATCTCATGTCTATACATGTCTAATAAGTTACTATTTACTCCGTAAGTAATACTTTCGGCAAATAGATGATAAAGAAAATGTACGGGAGCGGAAAATTTCATCGCACAAAACACGATTGTTGTAATATTTTAGGATTTTTATCTTATACGAAAAGAAAATGGACGTGATGATAAGTGAATTTTATATATTGTACAATTAAATTGTTGTAATGGTATGTTTAAAATAAAAATAACCTAATTGCTTTTTTAGCAGAGAGAACCACTACGCATCTCCAATTTAAGACTTGTTTAATTATGAAACCTGAAGCTTAAACTTTACTTAACCAGATCTAGACCGAATGTACTGTTTTGAACTGCATTTTCATTCCTGCTATGCTCAGTTGCTCAAATGGCATTCGAACCCACAACCGTTATGAGGTATAGGTAGGTATTTACATAATATGTAGTCGTTCATTGAATAATGTTTCGTAAAATAATGTAAGATGTGAACTAACTGTCACTAGATTCTAATATGCAGCAGATCCAAAATAACAAACACCTTGACTCGTTTCAAAAATTACACAATATTTTTACACTTTTTATTTTTGAATTTAATGACACTTTCTTTTTCTTTTTTAATTAAATGGCGGTCCTTACAGGAATTTGGCGTTTTGTCATACGTGGAACCGTGTAAACTAAGGTATTTTAAATGCAAAATTCTCCTAAATGAGGAATTATACCCACAAACATCCTGTCCAGTCAACAAAATCCTTGCCATTTTGACCCACTTCTTAACGTTAGACTTTAATACTGATTATCTTGAAAAGTTGCGCACATGTTGTCCGGATCCAATGACGATACAATATTTTCATAACATTAACTTTACACTAGTACCTACTATATACAAGTGACACAGATGACACTGCCATCATCGCAACAAGTTCAAACTTAATGAATCTAAATCGAACACATTAATTTCACCAACAAAAAATTATATATATCAACAGGCAACAAATACCATGAGCCAATACTGCAAAGCACTTAGGTATGACTCTTGACGTTAAGCTGGGGCTGTAAGGCCCATGTCAGGAATAAAAGAGAAGAATAAGATCCTATATAAAAATATGTATTGGCTTCTTGGCAGATTCTCCAAGTTTTAAATACAAGACAAGCTGCTTTTTTATAAAGAAGTCCTAATGCCAATATGGACTTATAGCATTTAGCTGTGGGGCTGTGCCAAAAAATGTAATGTCGACTTCATTCAACGTTTCCAGAACAAAATGCTCAAAGGCATTCTCAATACACCTTGAAATGAAGATCTTAATCAGGACCTAAAAATGGACTTCGTAGAAAAGACAATAAAAAAATATGGCTATCCAGCTCATCGATAACACGGTCGATAAAAAGAACAAAACCTTTTGAGTAAGGGTAGTGTAGTGTTACTGTAAAAATTGTAAAAATGGTCTATTTTATAAAGTAACATGAACAAATGGCTTCCCCTTAAGATACACTAAGATATTGACAATGGACACATCCGTAGAATAAGTTTTGATAGAAATTTAGGTTTACTTAAAAATATTTATTAGTCTTAATGACTAGATTGTAATGTAGAATCTTATTATAACAAAAAAAAATTGCTTTATGTCCATTTTATGTCCTTTATGACGACCAGCTTAACGATAAAATATTTCTACGTCCTTTTTTTTGTTTTTTTTTCTTCAGCTCCACCCTTTTTCGTGCTCAGCAGGGTAGTAAGGGAGAATCTAGGGTCACGACACTCAGTTTTTTCCACTGTAGTCGAAATAAAGACATCGCATGTTGAGTGGCGGAACTCAACGCCTTCGTCTTAAGTACCAGAGGGTATATCACTCCTTCGAGTGGATAGTAGTATAATCACTCCTTCGAGTGAGAATCGAACCAACAACAAATCAATTTTACAGTCCCACAACGTAACGATTTTTTTAGTTACGTTTTAAAATTCTCTTATTTCTTTTACCATACAAAGATTTCTGTACTTTAATTGTAATCTATAAGATTTTCTCTATAGAAATCGAACCCATAACTACCGCATACAATTAAACAGTAAAGTTCAATAAAGCCACACAAATTTATCCATATCTTAGAGCGAAATTGAAAACAGTTTATCATACAGAGCCGTAAAAGCTAAACCTCAGTGCAAGCAATAGCGGCTTAATGTGCGTTATTAGCGAACCGCTCGACCGCGGCCAATGCGGCTTCCCTACGGCCTGCCTCATTACTGAGAATGTGCATATATTCATATAGAGGTATTATATGTGTTTTATATGTCTTTTCATTTATATACTAACTGTGCCCGTGATTACGTCCGCGTGTATAAAAGAAGGCTAAGTTTCTCCCTTTTTCCTCAGCTATCTACCAGTGAAAGTCCCGTCAAAATCGGTCGAGCCGTTTTATAGATTAGCCTGAACCATCATTTATTTTGGTGTTTGTACCGTGTACAGCTGGACCTAATGGGACTTGAACCTAAGGATCCCAACTTAAAGAATATAGATAGCTCTACATAGTCAAATGTAATATTATAATATTTTAAAAAAAAATATTTATTTAAAAAATCTTAGCTACATTTTAAACGTGGCTCCCGTGACCGCGACGGCTTTGCCAGGCGTCGCTAATGACGATACAGGATTAGGTTCACTGCATGTAATTGTACTGGAAACCACTTTAAAGCTAAAGTATTCGGATTATATTTTATATTTTAAAATGCTTATAAGAGAGTATATATAATTAAATTATATTTTTATTTTAAACTAGCGACCGTGGCTTTGACTGCGTGAATTATAGCTGTTTCGTATTTTAGGTGGCCTTTTTGTTAACAATGAAATTCCTAGAAAACCTAAAAAAATCGGACTCTCATGAAAAGCTCATCTTAAGACCCTCAAGTATCGCTATATTAAATTTCATTACAATCGGTTTAGCGGTTTCGCCATAATGACGTCACAGTCAGACTGACAGAGTTACTTTCATAATATTAGTGAGCATGGTATGTTAATATTGTATAGAAGAGAAACTTCAAAAGTCAACGCGGCGCAGTGAAAGTATCTAATTGAACATACGAGAGTCGTACGTTCGATTCCCATGGATTCGATCGATCGAACTCGGAGAAATGTTTATAGTTGCCTGCCTTACCAGATCAGCTTAAGAGCAGGCCAAGTATAAGTGGAGAGCAAAGTGCTTAAATATCCGATCCTTTCAAACGACTCTGGGTAACGGGAATAATAATATATTTTAAAACTAAAGTAATTTTTATACATTTGTACGTGCACATGCTGTAAATTTTTCGTCAGAATCACTGACCTATCTAGTTTTTCTTATTTATTCTAATTTCCTAGTTCTAGAGCAATATCTGAAAATATTTTTTTTAATTGTTTTCATTAGTGGTGACATAAATAAGTATGCAAATAAGCGTTTCCTAGAGCGCATAATGACTTATTCATGGCGGGTATTTGTGGGGACGTTCTTTTAAGGTGCTGCCTTACCAACTTATAGAGAACTAACATTAAACCACTTAATGTTGGATACAAAAAGTATGTTTTGGAAATAATAACGGCTTAGATGCTGTAGAATAATATTATTGAATCGTTTTACCGGTTCTTGGTACTTTTTTTTATTTTTAGAACTTGATTGTTAACCAATAGTTAGCTATTTAGCAATAACACAATATATAGCAATAAGATGTATAGGAAAAACAAAACTATTTAAATACAAATAATTCTCTAATAAGTTCCTCTTACCTCTTACTAACCTGTCAAGTCTACTGTCTACTGTCAAGACACTCCAATATCCCACATTTTGTCCGAAATCGAGAAAAGCATGTTTTGTGACGTCATTTATGACATATAACGGAAATATAGTCATTCGGTAAAATATTTGACGCAAAAAAACGAAAGCTTTTAAAATAATTCTTCAAATGCATGATGAAAATTCAAAACACCGTTAGCTTTTAAGTACGTAGTAGTTTGTAAGGAAAAGTATCGGAAAAATTTCAAAATTCATAACAATATTTGCACTTCTTTGAGTAAGTCGACTTTGTGACACGCTTATATACAAGGGGAGCGATATACAAGAAGTTTACAAAAACTTTACAGAGAGATTTTTACATTTTTCTGCTACCCAAAGATTATTCTACGAATAAATGTTTGGCAAGAGAGAATGCTAATTATTAAATATTTTAACATTTTTAAAGTGCTATTCACACGCTTAGGAGATTTAACAATATTTTTAGAGAACGTATAAATTTTTTATAAAGATAAATGTATATCTAAAACTTTGTGTTTACTTGACTGTAAGCGCGTTGGTATTTTGGGCAAGATTCCTACTAGAAGGATTAATTATATTAATTTTTCCGCTACTCTAATTAGACAAAATGCGGCTTCGGGTCCACTACTCAACACGTACATAATATCTCAAAAGTGTACGGTAAGCGGAAAACGCGGAAACTTTCAGGCTTTTTTTAAGTTATTTAGATTTAATACAAAAAAAGAGCTTCACAAATATCACACTATTCAAATATTCGTTATTTGTTGAAAAAATAAAGATATACTAAAATGTAAGCGAATTCTATGATAATATCTAAAACATCATAAAATTCATATTAACTTACCATAATTATTACAAACGAGATGTATCTTCGTAGTGTCATGTCTACAATCCTTCAGTTCCCGTAACAGACCTCCCTCACTCCTCTGAAAGGCCCTATAGGACTGCGCTACACCATGTATATGTTGTATCTGGGTCGCGGGGACCACGTGACCGCGACCTGCGCGTGCTCCGGCACCGAACACCACTGAGCTTCTGTTCACCCAACTAAGACAGAGAGTTGTAAAATTAGTGAATACTGCACTGAATTGCTGAAAAAAATGTTTTCCTTATTTAGTAAAAAAACGAGTCTGCTGCTTTCTGTAGTATTTGTCTTAAAGTATAGGAATATTCGTTAGTTAAGCGTTTTTATATTTACATTTTCCACTTCATTGAAAAATTGGCTTAATACCATTGTGGGCCATCGTCTGACTGTAATTGTTATTGGTTGTGGGTTCGATCCTCACTCGGGGAAATCTTCATTTTTCCGTTATAGTAAACATAGACAAACTAGCATGAGCATCCACCACTCAACACGCATTGCCTCGGCTTCCTGGTTAGTGATTACAGTGTAATCACTAACCAGGATTGAATCCACAACCATATAATGTAAATGTATTCCCTAACTGCACCATATGGATGTCATTACTTAATTATTAATGTACCTTTAGGGCTACGTATACATAATACTTATGTATACACTAAACCTTAAATAACGTAAAGAGACGATGAAAAAATGCATGTCAAAACATGTCAAAATAAATGTAATTAATGTCTAAATAATATAGGTACTCACGTATAACCAAGCATAGAACAAAGTTTAGCTGCAGTGGAATCGTCCAAAGTGGTGATACAAGCTGGAAACCAAGACTGGTTGGCAGCACGGTACACCTGCAGCTCTCCACGACCGACGTCACCGTTAGCTTCACTCAGTCGTACTAAGAGAAAGTAATATTTTTTAAGTAATAGAGTAATTTAGGTTCGTATCCAGGCATTTCCATACCATACCAACTGTTACGGATTTTCTCTTTAGTATTTAATATTTAAATTGTATTGCCATAAAAAATATTAAAAATTATTTCTTTAATTAATTTTATAACCGCAAGAACCTATCCTGTAATTTTGCGAAATTTTTAAATTTTCCAATTTTTCAGCAGTTCTCTAGAGAGCATAGTCTAAGGAATTTATAACCTCGATATATTTACGACTAAAATTGCATAACATAATTTGGGAACTTGTCACAAAATACCAACATATTTTTAGAAAATGTTTGAAAATTGGAACGCAGCAGGACTCGAACTCGTGCCTCTTGTAAATCATCCAAGTGCGCTGACCACTAAACCATACGGCTACACCGATTTTCTTATACATTTTAACATCTTTTTAGAAAACATAGAAATCAAAAAAAATTATAATAAAAGTCTTATACGCTTGTTACAGATTATTTTTGTTGGTAACATCGCTGTAGAACGATTTGTACAAATGTTTGCTGCCCAATAATTATATCTAATAACAATTACTTGGCAAGAGAGAATGCTGTTTATTAAATAGTTTTTTATAAGGTAGTATTAAAAACTTACAGCAATTCCTTTCATCCTGCCCCCAAGGACAGTCAATCTTGCCATCACACAGATGTGCCTGAGATATACATCGCTGGTTCCCACAGTGCACGTCACCACTTCGCTTGCAAACTCTACAGTTGAGCTCATCTGAACGATCAGCGCAGTCAACATGGCCATCGCATCTCCAATCGTGTGGAATGCAGCGGTTCATATCACATTGGAAACCGGTTGGACACACTGTTACGAAAAAATAGGTGAATAGAGAATGTAGTGTTAAAACACTACGTTCTCAACTGTTTGCCTAATTTAGAGAACTCAACGTGATTTTGTCGAACTAGAACAGGGACGAGAATAATAATAATTCAAATATAGTTATTATTATAAAAGCTGAGTCCAAAATGTAAATGCGAATTAAAAAGAAATACTAAGTCAATGCACATATTTTTCTTTTAATTTATTATTCTATTTTAGAACCAGAATTACAATAATTATAAAAGGCACATTAATTAAAAACCCTAAGAAATCTATAAATATAATTATAATATATATATATAATATTTTTCGTTTTATCTTTACGCTTTTTCCAGCACTGTAGGGTAGTGCGAGAGAACCTAGTGTCAGAATACTCAGTACTCCACTTTCCGCCCGAATTCGAGACATTGTGTGTTGAGCGGCGGAACTCAACTTCATGCTATGCTATTATATATACCTTATCTATCAGAGCGGAGAAATTAAAATATTTAAAATTTAATAATTCCTCCGAACTGCTTTCGATTTCACAACCAATAGTTTCAGTAACATATATATAAAGATATAAATATTTATAAAGAAGATAAAAAAAAATGATGCAAGTGCATTTTACTTACTTGGCTTAGCCGCTCTAAACCGCGCTTCTTTTACCTCGCGGTTACCGAGACACACGTCAGTGTCGGTGGATTCAGGGAAGATTTCACATTGTAAGTAGTCAGGCATTGAAAGTCCGAAGACCTCCAGGAAGAAACCACAACGCCGCATAGTTTCTAAAAAATACAGTTTACAGCTATAGGCCGTCGTGGTGCAGTGAGACAGCGTCTGATTCTAAACGTGATTGATTGCAGGTTTGATTACCAGGCTGATTTTGGAAAGACTATGCTTAAAATATTTTAATGTCTCCGTCACTCAACACGCATTGTCTCGATTTTGAACGGAAAGTAGAAAGCGGGAGATTTCTTCATTTATTTACTGTAACTACTGAAGCAGGCAGAGAATCTAGTGCTTAAAACTTCCGATGTCCACTCGCTGTTCGTTTAGTAACATTGGATGTTTTAACTCGCCGGATGTTATAATATACTAACTAGTATTAGAATTAGTGAATACTCACTGTCACTGATATACCAGAAATATTTTGATTTCTCTGACACATGACAATTTTTTTTTAAGTATATACCATGGGTTTCGCAGTCTGGTATTTCTCGAAAACAAATCTCTCGTATTGCGTCAAATATAAAAAAAAAACCAATTATTTTAATATTGTTTTCATTCATTCGGTCCCTCGTTTATAACAAAAGCTTACTTTAACAATGACTTCGACAATATTTCTCAAGTCAACGATAAGTATTGCAATCTTGAGATCCATTAAGCTTTTCAAAGCTACTTTTGTTTATTTTTTTGTAACATAATAACTTGGGGGAGCATAACATTTTTCTATAATCCTTACGGTTTTTTATTAAAAAAGTGTTATTGCATTTTAATTCGAAGAATAAATTACTTTACTTTTAGTTCTTAGTGTCAAGACACTCCGTTTTCCATTTTCTGCCTAAATAAACATTGCGTGCTAAATAACTGAATTCAACGTTGCCCTTTATCTTCTCACTAGAGCGGAGAAATGAAAGCAACTTAAATATAAAATTCCCAAGAGTGGTAATCGAACTCACAGCTATCACGTAAACAGTCAGAATCTCTCACACTTCACCACGAAAGCCTTTAGATGATTTTTAGGGACTTATTAATATGTAAATGTATATAACCCTCTAGAGATACAACTGCAAACGGTGTGTCCTGACATAAGGTTTCCCCCGCCCCACCCTGTTATGCGGGAAATGGCGTGAAGTTGTTTTTTTTTATAACTATTAGTAACTGATTGTAATTTACACATTCGTATGATTTTAATAAATAATTTATGTGCTTAATATTTTTTTCTAGATCAAACTAACCTTGGCATAGACTTCTGCATGGCCTCACCATGTGACCGAGTGGACCGCATTTTGGCACGAAGAGCGAGCATAAAAACAGTGCAGTCAGCTCGTAGCACCTGACATCTACTACGGCGTCGTAAATTTCCAAATCCTATTGACATATTTAGTATTTAGTATTTATTGAATATTTTATTTGCATAAAACTAAAATAAGATAATAGATATTTAGTTGCAATATTTAAAGTTTAAAAATTAGTAATTGTGCTTCTTTGCGAAATTTCTGTACAATTTTTTAAGACACATTTCTTGATATATGGGCACCACGAACGTTTACTACAAAGATTTGTAAGTTATTTTAAGGAAAGTTACTTCAAGCAGTTCTTAGTTATGTAAGATATCACTGGAAAGAAAATAGGTGACTCAAGCTCAAGAAGAAATACAAAAAATACGTAAAAATCTATATGTAGGCTCTATTCTCATTTTAGAGTCCATCGTGGCGCAAAGGGACAGTGTTTGTACTGTATATGCGGTGGTTGTGGGTTCGACTCTTACTCAATGAATGAATGAATAATAATAATATAAATGAGATTGAATGTTTATTTATTACTAATTACTTTTTAATAATTTCATATTATTTTATTTTCATTAATTTTTTATATTATATTAATGGGTGAGGAAACAATAAAACTTTATACTTCTTGATGCCATCATGGCGCTGCGGGACAGCGTTGACTGTTAAGGCCATAGGATGTGGGTTCGATTACCGCTCGGAGGAATGTTTGTATTTTAAATATTATCTTTTCTCCGCTCTGGTGAGTGTTGTTGTCTAGAATTCAGACGGAAAACGGAGAACGGAGCATCTTGACACTAAATCTTTACAAACCTACAAAACACAAATCTGCCTTTTTGTGTAATATGAATCCAATACTTGTGTCCACAATATACATAAATATACCGTAATTTTGCATTCAAATCTTAATATCTAAGTACGAGAAATTAATACGACGTAATGAAGCGAATGGCACAGATTGTGTCACGACAGGGCTTCCACCCTGTAATTGCTATCTTCATCTATTGTTATTAACCTTGTGCCATCAAATTATGTACAACTAGTGCCCTACTGTGGCTTCGCTTAAATGTGATGGATTTTGTTATGTAAAATACTTCATTTAAGCGCCTGTTTTGAGTTCAAATCTGACGTGGCTTCAAGCTACGTTCTCCACTTTTCGCCCGAATTCATGTGGGTTCAGAGGTGGATATCTACGATGCATTTTGTCTCACGTACCAGAGCGGATAAAAGATATAATTTTTATATATATATTCAAATTTTAAATATATTATCAATTCCCCGAGTGGGAATCGAACCCATAACCTTTTACGTTAACAGTCAAGAATTGTAAGATTTTTTACATTTTAAAGTCTTATACACACAGTCAGGAAATTAAAAATCATTTTTTAGGAAACGTGTAAAAATGTTTAACACAGCGGGATTCGAACCCGCGTCTCTTGTAAAGCGTCCAAGCGCTCTGACCGCAAAGACATGCCCGCTGCGTAAAAAAATTTTATACGTTTTCCTTAAAATGTTTTTCAATTGTAAGGATCTATTTTTTCCTCGCCTATTAATATAATATAACAAATTATTAAAAAGTGTTTTGTAAAAGAATAAATATTCAATCCTATAATTCATATATATCAAATAAAAAAAAATCAGTTACAATCCTTATCTTAAACTTCGGAAAACAAATTAATTTCCTATAACGCGATTGCAAATAACCCTTTGTTACAGTATAAGGAATCACGTCGCCATTGTGTTCGAACAATAAGTTACACTTCCAGTAGCTTAATTATTGGAAGTTACACATCATTAGCCATGATTTATCCAAGTTTTTATGAACTTTATCTGAGCTTCACTCATTTTCCTTTATACCAAGGCCGACTGAGAGTAAAACACTTTCTGCCCGAATTCAAAGACATTGCATTGATTGGCGGATAATAAACGCCGGGCTTTGTCTTTAAATTATAATCATTCCGCTGAGTGGAAATCAAACCTAGAACCAATTACGTTTCCAGCCGGTGCAGTTAAATATAAGAAATTCGTTCAAAAATGTACCTATAATTTAGTTCCGAGCTTCCATTGTGGCTTTATGCGGTGACATTTAATGTTTTTGTTATTATGGAAAATGGAACTGTAATAGAAGTGAAAAAATGTGATTAAGTTTGAAAGATATTTGTTTTCTTCATATTTGTCCGTTTATTTAAAGAACAATGTACTTCTTGGATTAAAAATTTTAACAAATTCAATGATGAACAAAAAAGTGATTGAACGTATGACTTAGCGGTCAAAGCGCTTGGACGGTTTCCAAGAGACGCGGCTTCTAATCCCGCTACATTAGATTTTTTTATACGTTTCCTAATAATGTATTACAGATCCCGAGTGTGTGAATAACACTTTAAAAATGTTAAAACGATTAATAGCTTCACGATTTTTTCTGCATTTAGAAGATTTAGGCAACTACATCTTAGTGTCAAGACAGTTCGCTCTCCGCTTTCCGTCCGGAGTAGAGACGGTATGTTTTGATTGGCGGAATTCAACGATTCATTTTACCAAGTGTAAAAATTAAAACAACATATATTGAACCACCACTGCACCATAAGGCACTTTAAATCTGATTAAGAAATAGCAAGAAAACAATTTTATCCGAATAGAAATATTCATTTAATTATTTAAACAAAGATAACCTTATAATTAATCGCACCGCTTTCCTTTTATTGTGACGATCATATCGACCCATCATTGTAAAAACTAGGGCATAGAATTCTTTTGACTGAAACCGTAAAATAACATGAAAAGTGATAATTTAGAAATGTTACGAGAACTATTCAAATTGCCCTAATAATAATTGCCGTAAGACCGACATTTTCGAAGACAAATTAATTAAATCCATGAACAAACGATGCTGAATTGAACTTCGCAGTTAGGAAATGTATGACGGATTGATGATTCTGGAGGGGAAATTATATATTTTGTTTGCAGCTTCACTATTTTACCCGCACGACAGACACAGGGTCAAGACACTTCGTTCTTCACTTCTCACTCGAATCCATTATCCAATCCTCGAGATTACATTGGGTGTTGAGTGGTGGAGCTCAACGCCTCGTTTGACTTTGAATATAATCATTCCCTCGAGTGCATATCAAACTCACATTCAACCCGTATACAATTAGATGCTGTAATAAGGCCAAGACGGCTTTCTTTTAAAAAAATTTTTTAACAATTTCTATAGTTTATTTAGACAAGGCACGTACTTAAGTTCCGTTTCAAAAATACATACGAAGTTCTCTCTGTCTTCACTGTTAAATGTGATTTGAATATTAAACAACTATACAGCCTTGTTCTGATATAAACTAGACAATAACAACCTATGACCCTACAATTCCATCCCAAGGTTATTCTTGATGAGGCTCTATCGAGCTCGCGACCTTCGTAGCTACTTTATTTTATTATATTATTTTAGGTAAACATCTTAATCATTTTTTATCTTTACGTAAGTCCCGGTTCCTAGTGATTCGCAATGGTTACGGGTTCGATTTCCACTCGGATTTATTAACGGCTTCCTGTTCTTGTAAGAAAACCGCGGTGTCGAGTTCCGCTTTCAACACACAATGCATCTCTGCTATGTGGAAAAAAGCGTATAGCTAAGTGGTGCTTTCATTACGAAAGGTAGCAAAAACTACTAGTGCAATCATAAGTCATTTCATTTTCCAGTTTCAGCCAATCGTATATCGAATGGCCGCCGGAATTTGAATTCACACCGCACTTTACTTACAGGGAAGTAGTAATTTGAATTGTCATCAGAAAGAACGTGTGTTACGTAATTTTTTGTCTGTCACATATACAACTGAAACTCGTTTTTTTTTACATTTTTTAAAGTATTATTCCCACACTAAGGAAATTGAAAAATACATATCTAGAAAACGTATAAAAATTTGAACGCAACGGAATTTGAACAACAAATATAAGTTGTAATAAGCGTATAAGAATTTCAACGTGGCTGATGTAGAACGCATGGCTTAGCGTTCAGAGCGTTTGAACGGTTTTCAAGAGGCGTGGGTTCAAATCCCGCTGCGTTCAAAATTTTTTATACGTTTTCTAAATATGTCCGTTTTAACTGAAACTAGTATCAAGTCACTCTGCTATCCATTCCATTTTACTGCCATTGGCTTACCGGGACTGAAAACGCAATCAGTTCCCCGAATAGGGATTAAATCCACACATAATTACGTTTACAGTCTTATGCAGCCCTACAGGACCACAAAAGCGTCTTTTGTATATGTATAGCAAATTATATGAGAAGAAATTCCTTAGTATTCCATGGATTAACTGTGCGGTTGCTGAGCTCGTAGCAGTGCCTGGGACTTGCGACCCAACTGTAGGCTTAAGGCCCCTTTAAAATGCACTAACGCTCGCCTCTACTGTCTGAGCTGGACTTACCTAATGTCAAGCTTCTACTTAATATCAAGAGCTTATTTTTGGTTTTTAAAGCTTAATTTATAAATTATACATTTCCAAGATATTAATTAAAAGATAGTCATTGAAATTGATAGAAATTACAGTATCTCTGGTAAATCAATTAGGCGTTAGTCTACAAAAATAATCCCGCGGCGCGATGTGTCGTCACGAACACTCTCTAATGACAGCCGGCGTAAATAGAATTGTATAAGGTTCATTACTTTATACAACATTTTTAACATTTGTTATTTTAATATTGTTTTAAAGATATATATGAAGAAATGTTATGCAAATTGTCTAGATCTCACTCAACATAATCGCTAGATTATGTATGTAGAAAGAAAAATTACCACGCCATTACCACGACCGATAGAGCAGTTGACAGCGTCTGACTGTAAGCCAGATGATTGTGGGTTCGATTTCCACCCGGCTAAATGACTATTATATACATTTCTGTGCTCTGTTAGAAGTCAAAGCGCGCCTTTAAGTTTCGCCATTCAACATGCAATGTTTTAAATTTCCTCTAGCGCACCCTGCTATCCAAGATAGAACTGGCAGTAGAGAAAATTTTTATGAAGCATATTTTATAATTCAATTATATATAAGTAATAATATAAGTTAATAAAATTTCAAATAAACGCAATAAATATCGCTAAAGCAAATATGTATACAGTATCTTTAATTTATTTTTCAGTTTTATAACTTTCACGTCGTGAAAAATTTACAAAAAACCGTGAAACGTGTTTTATATATGAATATTCGTAGGTATAAACAGTTTTCTTAAAGGACGTAATATCGTTCACATATACTTTAGTAGGTAGCATTCTACATCCGGCTACGTCGTAATTTTTATACACTTGTTACAACTTATTTTTGTTCTTAGCATCTTTGTAGAGATAGAAATTTAAAATTTATACTATCTAAAGATTATTCAGCGCACAATCATTAGGCGAAAAAGAATGCTATTAATTAAACATTTTTTTAAAAAGTGATATTCACACACTTATAACAATAATAAACTAGCCTTTATTACATTTCCATGACATTTGACTATACATTTGCTTGAACATTTTTTAAAGTGTTATTCGCACACTTAGGAAATTGAAAAAGACAAGAATTTCGACGTAGCTGGATGTAGAACGCATGGCTTAGCGGTCAGAGCGCTTGCACGGTTTTCAAGAGGCGCGGGTTCAAATCCCGCTGCGTTCAATTTTTTATACGTTTTCTAAATATGTATTATTCAATTTCCTAAGTGTGCGTTTATTACACTTTAAAAAAAATATAACAATCGTTTAGCTAAAAGTGTTTCTCAGTTTTTTTTAAATATAAAAAACATTGAAACTTATCAAATGCATCTGGTATATATTATTTATACATAATATTTTTAGAAAATAATAAATTTTATGACGAAATAATAAGAACATTTATAAGTTTCAGTATGAAATAATATACGTTTCGAGCTACGCCACAATGATCACAATTCTTAAAATCCATTTGTAAAATCGAGGCCATTGTGGCGCAGTGGGGCGGCATTTGACTGTAAGCAATTAGTTGTGGGTTTGATTCTCACTCGGAGGAATGATTACAATTTATATTTTTCATTTCTACGCCTTCGTGAGCAAAACAAAGCACGGCTTGGGGTCCGTCAACTCCTCCTCAACATTCAATGTCTCAACATCCGGGGGAGAGAGGAGAACGTAGTGTCGTGACACTAGGTTCTTTCTGACTACCCTGGTAGGCTTAAAAGGGCTTAAAGCTGGAATAAGCACAATTTTACAAAACTTTACCTGTTGAGCATCTCTTTGTCCAAAATGTCCAATATAATTTGGGAATACAGTGAAATTGTATGAAATCCGGTGTTGTTGGCAGAATGTGACTATAACTGGCAGACACACGCCCGGCGCTGGGTTTCTCGAACCTGGTGCTTCGGTCGGAGCTGGCCAGGTAACCACCGACGATCTGTTCACCACTTGCGAAACGTACTGTGGACAAAATTAGGTTTTTAGAATTATCGTGTCAGTGATTCAGATATTTATATTTTTGTCATTGTTCGACTTATATGCGAATTTTTGAAATTTAGTTTAAAAATCTCGTAAACAACATACTTCTTTAATCAAATAGTTATTTTAGTTGAACTGTAATAACACGAACTGGAGAAAAAAGTACATTTAAATAAAAATGTGTTTCTAATTCATCCTTTATCCTGCTCAGCAGGGTAGGCAGAGAGAAAGACATATTTAGAAAACGTATAAAAATTTGAACGCAGCGGGGTTTGAACCCGCGCCTCTTGAATACCGTTCAAGCGCTGTGACCGCTAAGCCACGTGTTCCACATCCAGCTACGTCGAAATTCTTATACGCTTTATTACAACTTATAAATAATTCTAAATATGTCCTTTTCAATTTCCTAAGTGTGCGATTAACACTTTAAAAAATGTTGAAAAAATATGAAGAGAGCACTTGGTGTCAAGACATTCCGTTCTCCCCTTCCGTCTGAATTCGAACTCACTTTGCTGTCGCACTCATCGCTCAGAGCAAGGCGCAATTGCCAGGGAAATAAAAATAATTTGAATATAGTAATTTCTCATAGTCAGAATCGAGACCATGAGCATTACACTTACTGTATATTTTTTAAATTTATAATTTTTTTCTTGCTTCATCATATCAAGTTTTGTAAAAAATCTATCAATTTAGAGACATATGAAAATAGAGTAAATTACAACTATATATACTTCTGAACCCACAACCATCGCGATAATTCAAGCAAAGCTCTGTTGCTCCATAATGGAGTTCAACTAAACAATAAAGATGAGTTGAATGGCAACCAATATTCTTGGCATTGTCCTAAAGTCTATTGATAGTTCTAACTTTAATGCAAAGCTAAATTGCACGAATTATTGAATTTGGATTGTAAAGAGAATTCACGTTTATAATCTACTAGCGTATAGGTAAGTAATTCGTTTATGTAAGGTAAATATTTTGTAATGTAAGGGTGACAGAAAATTTAAAAAAGCAAGCAATATTTCTTACTTTCTTGGAGACTATATTGTTGAGTGGAGTACTCAACGCCGTACTTTTACCAGAGCACAGAAATCGAACCCGCAACCATCGTGTATACAGTCAGACGTTTTAACACTGTGCCACGATGGACTCATTCATGAGGTATATCTAACTAGTAAATTTTAATAAGAGTAAAAATTTTCATATATGTTTTATTTAATATATTTTTGTTATCTAGTGTCAAGACCAGATGGACCTGTGTTTCAATTTAATGTGTCAATTGAATTGCAAGCAGTATTGAAAATCAGCCTGTATATATACATACATTAGACATATAACGTAATTTGAAGCAATGGTGGCACAGTAAGACAGGGACTGGCTGTAAACGCGATTAACTGTGGGTTCGATTTCGTATCGGGGGAATAATCATATTTAAAATATTTTTTTTTCTCCGCTCTAATACCTAATACAAAGCACGGCGTTAAGTTTCATCACTCAACATGCAATGTCTCGAATTTAAGTGGAAAATAGAGAACTAAAAATCTCATTTGATCAAAT
Organism: Podotricha telesiphe; assembly: GCA_038994665.1. Taxonomy (NCBI): domain Eukaryota; kingdom Metazoa; phylum Arthropoda; class Insecta; order Lepidoptera; family Nymphalidae; genus Podotricha; species Podotricha telesiphe. Next base: position 303,020 of record JAOYRR010000111.1, on the reverse strand, counting down.
AAATCCACATGCTCTTTATCGTAACGGATAGCTTTAACAAAGTAGGTTAAACTTAAAATTAAAGCTCGTCAGTATGCGCTCTGCTCGGAAGCCTTTGAAATATTTGGACAAAGGCTCTGTGTTAAAAACCTAATTTAACTAAAATTCTTTATGTCTTATACAATGGCCAGTAATGAAATTGTTAAAGCTTGCATTCGAATAATGGAATATATATTGAAAATAATAATACTAAGCTTTTATTTCAGCTTCATGCTTTCTCCCGCAAAGAAGGGTAGCCAGAGAGAACGTAGTTTCAAGAAACTCAGTTTTTCACTTTCCGCCTAAATCTAAAGCATTGCGTGTTGTCATGTCATGTGAGAAATGAAAATAACTTTAATATTATTATTCCGAGGACAAATAATTGAACCTACAACAATCGCGTATACAATCACGCGTTGTCACACTGCGCTACGATGGCCACAATACTTTAATTCTAACTGTTATATAATTATTTATTTTCTTTATTGATCAAGTACTCGTAAGTGGAATATCACTGAGTTTTTCACATTTTGTCCACTTTAGAAACATTGCGTGTAATGTTTGAAAAAGGAAGTTTCAAATTTTTACCTCTTTTCCTAAAAATTCAATCCTTAAGCATCGTTGCCGGTATTTGATAGTTTTATAACTATTTATTTTGAATAAATAAAAAATCGTGAATATTTAAATTATTAATATGTATTTAACTCTTACAAAACTGAAACTCCAGTCTCTGGTTCTCTAAATTTCGCAACTGCTACATATCGTGACTTAAATATAGATTCACTTAATATAAGATATAAATTTCTTAATTTTGATCGATTTATTCAATTCGCAGATGAACTTAAATTAAAAATAATATTCCAAGGAATATATTAATTAAATTTTAAAAAAACAATACGATGAATACTAGTCAATTCATCGAACACATATCCGATATTTAATAATATAAATTCGAATTGCATATTAGCTAGTGGAACCCAACACAAATTCTAATGAAATTAATAATTCCTCAATTGTCGAATGAGACTCGAATTACATTGGCACAGTATTTGAAAAATTGGTAAGAATATGAGGTATGTATTATCCTAAAGTATTGTCTTTTATTGCATTATGGACTAATTGTTTGGTTTGTTTGGCTGAAGCTCGCCTTAGGAGCTCATTGTAATTTTTCTTTCTTGCATGCTGTATCTGCCTGTAAGTTTGTTAAACTTAGATTAAGTTCCGTTTACTAGGTTTTTTTTTATGTATGTACCGTGTAAACAAATGTTGGTGGATCAAATAAATAAATAAATTGCCAAAGTTTCAACTCAGTTTCATGTAACAGCCTGACATTTGACAATAGCAAGTCCATTTTTCGCTAAACGTATTCGCTAACATTGGGACCCCAATGTCAGACCGTAGCGAGGATTCACTATACATTTTACGCAATATGCCTATGAAATATGATATTATATAATTATTTTTAACTTTTATTTTAATGTTACTATAATTTTAGATTTTAAAAATATGGCCTATTTAGACTTTTTTATGTTATACACCAGAAAACCTAGCTAAAAAGACGAGTATAATGATATACGAGAATAAATATGTCTTTTTGAGTATAATGTTTTTTTTTTCTTTTTTACATTTTAAAAAAGTTAATCGAACACTTAGGACATTGAAAATGACATATTTAGAAAATGTATAAATTATTTTTAATATAAAATTGATTGTTTGATAAGTATTTTTATATGTTCTGAATTTAAAATATGATAAAACACAAAAACTCTGTACACGAATATTCTGTCGGTTCCGTTAAAATAACGCGTTCAAAATTAACTATTTACTGGCATTCCTCGCACGATATTACCTTCAAAAATGTGCGTCGCGGACACGCCATAATGAAAACAGCCTTTTGTCCACAAAACTGTATATTATAATAGCATATTTTACGATAATTTCGAAATAACTTGGTCATTTTATGTGTATAAGTTTTAGTTTTAAAGCAATTATATATTTTTTTACTTTCTATGGACATCGATTTGAAATTATTTATTTGGATACCTATGTAACTGATGGCTGTCTGTACATGGAAGATATATGAACAAAAATATAATTAAAGGTATTTAACAATGTAAAAGAACTTGTAAAAGAAATCTATGGTACAATTCTTTCATTATAAATCCTATATCCTAAATCTACTCATTCATTGACTATTAAGCAGAACGAAGTTCGCCGGGTCAGTAAGTATTATAAAATACAATAAAGGTGGTGTTCCACTACTCGTAAGTCATCTACATTAGCTTGAAAATGAAAAATGAATATACTTTTTGCTAGACTTATGCCCTTATATAGAAAACAGCCAAAATAAGTCATTTGTAGTTGAACATGATAAATAAAAACTAAGCCCTTTATTGTAACAACCACAAAAAAGACAAAAAGCTCAACTCCGCCATTCTAATTCCAAGCGAAACATTCGTCAAAGCTCTTCAGCACAATAATAAGACCATTAGTAGCTTTCCTTTGTAAAACTTGTTTAAACAAACAACAACAGGTGAAAACATTTAAATTACTGTAAGCAAATTGAATAAGTGAGCTTCAAGCGCGAACTTTTTAAGTTCTCAAATGGAAGCTCTGTTCACTCAAAATGAGTCGCGTTTGTTTTCCAAATTTTGTTTGCCGCACCTTCATTAAGTTTTTATATTAAGGCGAAGGTTTCTTTAATATTTTTTTTCTTCGAAGGAAAAACAATGATTTCAAAGGGTTTCATATTCTTTTTATATATAAATATGAAATTTAATTAGTTATTAAGATTCATAATTATTAGATATAACTATAGTTTGTCAGCTTCACACTTTTTCTCACATAGCAGCGTAATTAGAAAGAACCTAGTATCAAGGTATTTTTCAGGTTTCGCCCGAATCATAGACATTGCATGTTGACTGGCGAAATTCGACGCCACGTTTTGTCTTGTCACCAGGACGAATAAATACAAAGTCTCTGAGTGGTAATCGAACCCACAACTACCGCGTACACGTCGGACGCATCGTGTTGACGGTTTCATTAGCTGTTCATTATAATTATAATAGATGTGTTATTTATTTAAACAAGTTGCATGTAAAAAATACAAAATTGAATTTATTTTATGGGCATATCACAAACATTTACTTCTTCGCGAATATAGACTTAGTATATCTCAAACAAGTATGTACGTAATTTTACATTAATCAATATAAAACTATTTGGTTACTGAGTTACTAACAGTCAACGCACAGATGAAACTATTACGCGCAGAATACTGGTATTTGGTATGTAAGTTCCTTGGGCGAAATAGGAGACTACTAAGAGAAGCTTTCTCAGATTTTCCCAATACAGGAAATAACGGATATTTAAAACGTTGATATCGTTGAAAGCGTAAAGTTAGTATGCCAAAGCTAACATAATCCAAACAAAAAAGATATATTTAGAAAACGTATAAACATTTGAACACAGCGAGATTTGAAGCCGCGCCCCTTGAAAAGCGTTCAAGCGCTCTGACCGCTAAGCAATGCGTTGAACGCAACGAACGAAATTTGTCAATTTCCTAAGTCTATATGTTAATTATAGACTTTAAGAAAAAAATGTAAAAAGATAATCCAAACAAATAAAGTCGCGCTCGAGAACTATATCAAAAACCTTGTAACAAAACAAATATTTTTGTAATTCAACATCACAAAGTGTTGGTAGTACAGCCGCGGTTGTTCAAAGGCGACTTTCCAAAATAATTGTTTGGACGGCTTTACGCGGCTCAAATTAAAAACCCATTGTTCTTTATAGCCGTGAGAAATACGTAAAATGAGAGTGTCTGGCAAACTTTTAGGTGCTGGCTTCCTTTTATTTTTCACCTTTGTACATTGTTATTGTATAATGGTTTCAGCTTTTAACAGGGTTTTTCTTAATTTTCTAAAGGAAATTGATAAACAAACACAAATTAATTAATTACATTTAGAAAATATCAATTGTTTTAGGATTACTCATAAGAGTACCTACTGACTAGTGGTATCGTAGATGCGTAAAACACGCGGTTCCTTAGCAACGTGTCTATCACTTTATGCAAATACAAGGTATTGTGTATAATCTTTGTTTTGTTTAATTAATATATTTCTAGTGAATTATTGTTGAAAATATTAAATTTCTACACTGCTTCTATATAAACTTTAAGTATACCTCCTTTGTGTGCATAATTTTCGTAGAAAGACTTCGTCGAATAATGATAGATTTTTTTAAATATAAATAAAAGTACATTAATATAATTGTCACATTATTTTATTATATTAAAACAATTCAAACAATCTAGAAGACCGTTGAGATAAATCTTATAAAATAACATTTTCCTAAGCCCCTCGAAAACGTAAAGAGACATAGTTAAGTTCTCAAAAACCATAATAGACAACAGCTGAAAAGCAAAAAATTGTCCAATTTAATAATAAATAAAATAAAATAACATTTTTTAAAGTGTTATTACATAATAATGGGAGAACAAACGTACAAAAATTGCTATTACGAGACTCGAACCCGTACCTCTTAAAACCAGTCCAAGCGCTCTAGCTAATAAAGCCATATTTCCTTATCGAACTACGCTAATCTCCCTGTGGCGTCGTGGTGCAATATGACAGTGCTTTACTGTAAGACCGTTGGTTGTGACTTCGATTTTGATTCGGGAAATTATTATGATAAAATTATTTGCATTCCTTACACAGGGAAGACAAAACGAGTCAATGAGAGTCTACACTTAACACGTAATGACTTACCTATGATCGAGGCTAAACTAACCAGACCGTTGGACCTAAAATATTTAGGACTAGCCACGCGCTCATGGCTTTGCTCGCGTTCCCACTGTGATTTACACAAACTTTACTAAAATTTATAATTTGAATTGTTGTAACTTTTTTATTTATGAATCGATTCAAACACTAAATGTTAATAAAAGTTTCCTAAAATACAATAGTCAAAACTGCATTTAAATCGGTTTAGCCATTTTTGAGATTAGTGTGACAAACAGAACAAAAGAAACAAAGAATAAAAAGACATTATTTTGGGTTCTATACATTACATTGCTAAATGTCCCAATAATATATTTTCTTATTTATCTTCCATGTACAGACAGCAATCACATTAAAAAAGACATATTTAGACAACGTATAAAAATTTGAACGCACTGGGATTTGAATCCGCGCCTCTTGAAAACCGTTTAATCGCTCTGACCGCTAAGCCATGCGTTCTACATCCAGCTGCGTCGAAATTTTTATACGCTTATTACAACTTATATTAGCATATCATTTTTACAAATTTCTGCTACCCAAAGATTATTCTACGAACAAGCGTTTGGCAACAGAGAATGCTATTTATTAAATATATATATATATATATATTTTAAGTTTTTTAAAGTGTTATATTCACACTTAGGAATTTGAAAAAGACATATTAAGAAAACGTATAAAAGTTTGAACGCAGCGGAATTTGAACCGAACTCTTGAAAACCGTTCAAGTGCTCTGACCGCCAAGCCATGTGTTCTACATCCAGCTTGCAGCAAATTTTTATACGTTTTCTAAATATGTCTTTTTCAAATTCCTAAGTGTGCGAATAACACTTTAAAAAATGTTAAAAAAATATAGCAATCACATTATTCTATTATATGTATAGGTGAACTATCACCCTAAGACAAGCCCAGTATCAACTACTATCGAATAGGATAGCAATATTAAATGAGTAAAAAAAATAAAACTTAAAACAATTATTATTCTAGGCTAAACTGTACTCGTATTTATAATAATAAGTTTATCTTACCTGAACAGCGGGATTAGCCCTGAAGTATGCAAACAAAGCTCCCGTGATAGCAAGTATAGCGACTGCGTTGAGCGCGAGTTGCATCAGGCGAAATTTATGCGCTGAGCTCTCTGTACTCGTGCCACGCATATCTCGTAGCATCTAGTAAAAGATATATTTAGTTAATTTAACAGTTTTTAAACAATTTAAAAACTTTTTTTCAGACACTTATGATATGGAAAACATTTCAAATCGTACATGTGTGCCGGCTGCCAAGAGGAGCGAGTTCGAATACCGGAATGTTCAAATTTTTATACATTTTTAAGAGTTTTTTTCGGTTCGCTCAGTATCGGTGTATAAACAGGATGGTTGTGGGTTCGAACTTTAATATTTGGGAGTAATTATATTTAAATTACTTTTATTTTACTGCTCTGGTAATAAGCTAATATATAGTTAATGTTTTAGACGAAAATCATAGAATTAAGTTTCTTAGCGCTATTTTTGTCTGCCTTGATATGAGGAAAAGCGTGAAGCTGTAAAAAAAATATAAATATACTTTATCTTTCCATTAATACTGTTATAATTAAAAATAAACAAAATATTACTTTCGAATTTGGAATCTGTCATTTTTTATATGATTGTTCTTCGCGTTTTCTTATGTTCGCGCCAATATATATAAAAAAAATTGTGATTTTAAAATGGTGTGGGGTGCATTATCATATTGCAGCCAATATAGATTGTTTATTAGAACAATCGTTTGGCAAGAGCGAATGCTGTTTATTAAATGTTTGAACATTTTTTAAGTGTTATTCATTCAATTAAGAATGAAAAAAGAATGAACGCAGCGGGATTCGAATCCACGCCACATGGAAACCTTGCAAGCTAACAACAAAAATAAATTGTAATAAGGGTATAAGAATTTCCACGCAGCCGGATGTAGAAAACATGACTCAGCCGTCAAGCAGCATGGTACGTTCCTGACACTAATATTTTAAAATATGTAATTATATACAACCATCTTTGACAACGTCAGCAAAATACTTAAAGCTCATTAAAAAACGTTTAAGGCAAATATATTTAATTAATTACTGGCTCATAATAAGACATTAATAGCCATAAATGAGTGACAAATGAAATATCTTACTTTCCTTTGAAAGGCTTAACGTTATTGCATTTAAGTGCTCTTTGATTAACATCTGAAGGAGCATCTATCTTCCTTTCAATATTTATTCAAAGTAATGTTTCATACAACATTATTAAAATATCTAGTTAGTTGCACAAAATTTATAATATTAACAGTATTTAATATTATAAATTTTGTGAAATCTGATAAGCTTTGTTTAGAGCTGTATACTAGATTTGTTTACACTGGCTGGCCTTTGTGGTGTTTTGTATAACTGTACGCAATGTTGTCCACTGGATCAATTATTTTATAAATTTTTTTTTTCTATGGTAATACAAAGTAGGAGTATAGTCAATAGTAGGTATATCTCAAAATTTGCGTGGAGTACAGTTACGTAAGACTAGGTTTTCAACCTATAATAGGGTATATTTAATTTGGTACACGACTAAAGTACGTAAAAAAGTTTTATTACTTTAATTACAGCTTTGAGGTTTCAATAGAGTATAAAACAATTTACAGTTACAGTTTGTAAAATGCTAGTGCAAAATTATGTTTTAGACTTATAACATATATTAAAATATGAAGATTCCTTGGAGTCTTTTATATTTTAATATATTTTACAGATAGACTACGCAAATGGTACACGGCTGACTTTACCTGACAGAGATGTCAGTTAGAGAAATATAAATTATACGTGCCACCGATTCGGTAAAACCAAGTCCTCTGGCGCAGCCTGGGGGAAGCCTACGTCCAGCAGTGAACAGTAAAATTGATTGATTGATTAAAATGTAATGTAATTCTTCTATTTGGGCGAAGAAAGAATATAGACTTGCATATGATAGTCAGAGGGAAACTAGTGTCAAGACACTCCCTTCTCCACTTTCCGCCCGAATTCGAGATATTGTGTTAAGAGAGGCGTAACTCAATACCGCGCTTTATCTTAGGTGCCATAGGGAGAAATGAAAATATTTGAAATACAGTAACTTTTCCTTATGAGAATCGAACCCACAACCAATCAAGTTTAGAGTCAGACGTCCCATTGCAATACTATACATACAATAGGGTTAGTACAGATGATAGGCTTATGTAGTATAAAGAATGTGAAGCGAAAAATGTTCAATCGAGTAGAGAAAATTGAAGCAGATTTTCTTATACAGTGCTAGTAAAAGGTGTTTCAGTTTTGTGTGTTCGTAGAATAGCTATTGTATTGCAGTTCGTATATAAAATATCTTGTATAACTGCATATTATGGATTAAAATTTTTTATTTTTGTAAAAACGTTTAAAACGTTTGCTTGTTATGTAGCTTATATGTGCCAAGAAACAAGAAAAAAAAGATCTTTATTAAATTAAATTAGCTTCACACTTTCTCATAGTGTCCGAAACATTGCGTGTTAAGTGCTCACTGCTCGTGCTCGGAACTCAACGCCGCGCTTTATCTTGTCACCATAGCGAGGAAATTTATATAAATATATATTTTTTTTTAAATAATTTGAATATAATCATTCCCGCGAGTGTAAATCGAACCCACAACCATCGTATAGACGCTGTCCCAATTTTTTGCAATACTAATACATTGGTATGATAATAAGTACTAATTTTCCAAATAAGACTAAAAAGTCAAAAATTAAAGGCTAATGTAGACTTGAAATATTCGGCGTTTAGCACCGCCACGTGACCTATAAACCATACTTTTGTGCCTTTCATGGCGCAATGGCGTCTGACTACAAACGCGCTAAAGAGCGGGAAAATTAAATATAATAAAATAAATATAATATTTCACTCTGGTACCTACAATAAAGCGATAAACAAAAAAAAGTCCAAATAAATTATCCTTCATGAGAACAGTTGAAGGGAAAGCCTTTGGGCCCCTTTTTATCAAATTTGGTATACTCACAGCTTATATGGAGAAAGTATCTAGAAAAGTGATACTTTTTTACAATTATGCATAAGACGTACATTATATATATAAAATAAATATTACACACTACCGTGTGTTTAAAATACAATCTTGCATAAACTGGCATACAAATTGCTAAACCAACGCGTATTTTACATGACAATTGCTATAGTTGAAGTTACCGGTAACCATCGCAGCTAGTTTTCAATGCCACGAGAATCAATATTAACAGTCTACCTGTGACCACGGACTACTGTAAAGTGTTCGAAACGTCGGGTTCTAAAATGTATTTTCGAATACCAATATTATACGCGATCCGGTTAAAAATAGTTTAATTTAAAAATATTAACATATTTGATTAATCTGCCAAAGCTTGCCAAATGGCTTGCAATAAATTCAAAGCTTGCAATAAATTCAAGCACCGTCGATAGTTCTTTAAGAGTTTTGTGTCAATCCTCAAATACAGCGATGAGTTTGCTAACTCGAACATCTGTCCCGATCGGACTTAACGCTGCGTCGCGTCGTTTAGGTTTCGTTAGATTCCACTTCTAGAGCTGCACTTTTGAAGCATTTTAGATAGAAATTTGTAAGATTAAAATTTTATTTACCTTTTCTATATTCTAACATGTTATTTGTGGAACATAATGCGATAAATGTGTGTTTTAATTTTATTTAAATTACTGAATGTAAAAATAAATATATTCAATTTATATGTATAATATATAATTTTAAATTAGTAATAATATATAAATTTATGTAAATTTTTACAATGTTTTCGTACAACATGGTAGTAAAAGAGAACTTTTGGTTTTTGGAAACTTCTAGTTTGTGGCTCTTTCGTAGCCTCTTCTCCATCTTTTCTCCATCGCACTTTATCTCACCAGATCAATCGGGGAAATTAAAATAATTTAAAAATGTTTTTCCCCGGGATGGAATCTAAAAACTGCGCCACGATGGCCTCAATACTTTTAAAATCACAAAATGTTTTAATATTTTTAAGCTGTTATTCACATATTTTGGCAATGCAAAATATTTTTTTTAAAAACATATAAAAATTTGCGTATGACCTCTCGGTTTATTTGCGGGTTCGTTACCCATTCGGGCTGAATTATCGAATCTGTAATCTATCGAGTGGAGATAGTAAATATTAGATTTATAATATAAATACGGCGTTAAATTTCGCAAATCAACACGCAATGTCGCTTTATTATATATTATATAATGTAGCAGGATTCGATACCATAGTGAAAGAAAGTACGGCGTTGAGTTCCACTAAACAATACGCAATATCTAGATTTCGGCTAGAAAGTGATAAGCGAATTGTCTTGACACTAGATTCTCTCTAACTGCCCTGAATAAAACAAAAGAATAATAAATCTTTGACACTGTGAAAACTGGCCAAAATATTACCAAGTGTCATATGAGTACTTAAAGCTCCTGCAGTCTGAGAGCTTTCTCGTCGCGTACTCTAAAAATCGTTGAAGTGTCGTGGAAAATGTACCGTGGTTTTGTTTGTTTGTTGTTTGTAAAGCTTGAACGCGTGATTTAAGTGAGAACGAGATCGGGCGAAAAAACTAAATAGTTTAATCATGTAATTTATGCAGGTGAAGCCGCAAGTGGGTCGCTTGTATTTAAATATAATCCTTCCTTCGAGTACAAATCGATCCAACAACCGTCGTGGTTACAGTCACTGCTACGCTATTACGCAACGATGGAAAAAATCGTAGACTCTTTAAAATTACAACTTATTATTTATATATCTACATATCTCTATCAAGAAATTCCAAGAAAATACGTTAAATCATAATCTATTTCATTTGATAAATACAGATATTATACAGATATAAAATAATGCCTTAAAATGTAATAATACGAAAACATGATAATGCCTGTATATTGAAAACGATATATTGAGGTTTGTACCCGCGCCTCTTGAAAACCGTTCGTAAAGAGCGCGGGTTCAAATCCCGCTGTGTTCAAATTTGTACACGTTTTCGACACGAAAAAGACATATTTAATGTCTTTTTCAATTTACTTAGTGTGGGAATAAAAGTTTAAAAAATGTTAAAAATATGCCTGTACATAATGAATACAAGGCGTGTTTCATTACACATAAAATGATTCAGTTTTTAATCTCTAGATTTTTGTAGCAGGATTTTAAATAATAGCTGTGCGAGGAATAAATGTTTTGCTATAACTGTGTGTTTTCAAACTCCTTAAGCATTTTCTAAGGTATACATGAAGTTGTTATTTCTCATTTTTTTATTTATTATTTATTTATTCGCACAGTAAAGTCACACTTAGCGGTCAGAGCGCTTGAACGGTTTTCAAGAGGCGCTGGTTCAAATCCCGCTGCATTCAATTTTTTATACGTTTTCTAAATATTTACTTGTTATTTTTCAGCTTTTATATGTTACAGTTTAATCCGTTCTTAGTTATAACCCGTTTTCCTAGAATAAATAAGTTGTTACTAAATGTTTGTATTAAAGCTCGTAAAAGCTGCTAGTTATAACGAGAACTTACCGTTTTATACAAAGCGTCAGTCATATATAAAAAATCTAATATAAACTATTTTTTTGAATACTTTAAACGACTTCACGCGTAATAAACCGACGCGAAATAAAATAACGGTGGAACAATTTTTAGTTTAGTTTAGATTTTAGCCTTTAGAGAGCAACTAAATTTATATCACTGTAAATAAAAGCATTCCCCTGAATGGAGATTAAAACCACAAACATTGTAAGTATAGACAAACAATTCACCAATGCACTACGATGGCTTTATTGATCAAATGTAATAACGTGTAAATTGAAATGGGCTTTCCATTGATTGAGCGGTTGCCCATTATGGTGCAGAAAGAGGAGCTGGCAAAAGTGTCTGAGACTTGCCACCCAAGTGTGCTTAAGGCCCCTTTAAAATGTATTACCGCTTACCTCCACCAAGCTCCTCTCTCTTACCTAACAAAATTTGAAAAGATCCTTCTAATGCCGCTTTCGAAATACGGGCAAAAACGAGCTGATAATTGTTCTAGACGGGCCGAGACTTCTATCAATAATTGAAGACTCTATAAATGAAGCAAAAGCTTTTAACCCCTTTTTACGCAAATTTCACGAAAGGAGATATATGAAATTTGGCACAGTTTATCACAGTTTGTACGGAAATGCTAACTGATGTAGTTCGTGAACTAGCTCATGTAGTTCGTCAAAATTATTTAGGTCCCATTGTTTGCATTTAACAGAGAGAATTGAATCTTCGTATATTATTTTTCAAATTGATATTAACACTGTCATGGCGCAGTGGCACCGTGAATGACGTAAACACGTTGGTTGTAGATTCAAATTAAATTCGGCGATATGCTCATAATTAATATTATTGAATACATGGTTTTGATTGACATTGAGAACTCCATTTATTTCTGCAGTTTTTAATTTTTTTTATATTGGAGATCGAAGTTATTTTTACGTAGGATTTTCCGACCTACACCTATGATGGGAGATATTAAATAATATTTTTGTTAGCTTTCCTCTTTTTCCGCAAGGCCAGTCAGAGAAAACCTAGTGTCAAGTCATTCAGTTTTCCACTATCCGCTCAAAATCGAGACATTGCGTGTTGATTGGCGAGACTCAACGCCGCGCGTTATCTAAGTTAAAGTTACCAATTTTAAGATGAAAGGTGTTCAAAAACTATGACATCAACACCTTGAAACTGTTCTAAATATCATAAAAATCAACTCAGTATTTTCAATTTTGACAGAGAGTAGAGAAGGCAGAAGAGAAGGAAGAATTAACAAGTGAATAAACAAATTAATTGAACACAAACGAGTTTGTTCATACTATTTAGAAATAGCCCGTTCACTCAGATGACAAAAGATTCTCGTCGGCATTTGCCCGATACGGCGGAAAATGGAACTTTTACGACAGTTTAATGGGCGCTTAAATATTTTAAAGTCGTCAACGTTTGAAATTCAAGATCCAGATGCCCCGAACTTAATGAAATACTTTACAACTATAGTTGTATTCAACTAAAACAAGACAATGGGTGTTGTTGTAACAAAACTTCGATATCATAACATTTGACTAGTTGACTGATTAACAATGTTGCTGTAAGCTTTGGTGGAAATATCGTGTTTCATTATTATTTACTTGGCAAGCTTACTGATCCGTCACTTCATTGTTAAGTTGAATAGACGTTTTGTACAAATTTATAGCGAAATTTTGTGTATTACATTAAAATACACTAGTTTCAGTGCTTGGATTTGAAATCTCATCACCATATTTGAAAGTTTTTTAAATACCATCAATATTTATTATAAAATTTAAACTATTACTGTAAACGTATGAAATAAAACAATATAAACTCTGCCGTCTCTCTCTAAATCTTCCCAATGCAGGGGGATAATCGCAGTGAGTTTAGAGTCAAAACAGTTTATTCTTGAAATTCCTCTTTAGAAATTTTAGGCATCATACCGCTTGTTTCGAAGCCAAGCACCGCATTGCTTCTCTTATGGGAAAGAGGACACTACGCTTGTGTTTCGAACTTATAACCATCACGTATACAGATAACTTTACTACTACGCCAAAGTGCTTAATATATTCGTAGCTATACAAAAAAAGGCATTTTTTTAATTCTTCCACGCTATGTAAAGAGCGTGAAAGCATTATTAATTTATATTTTATCGACGAACTGGAAATGTTTATTCATTGGATTGTAGAGTCAACTTTCCGTTAATTACTATCGATTTCTTATTATGAAAATTAAGCTGAATAGATTGTATTTTGATAAGCTTTTGTGTGTAGTTGCCATGATATTTTAATTTTTGGAGTTTTGGCTTTTATGTTATTTTAGAAGAAAATCGTGTTAGGAGGCGCCCTTGGTCTGATCAGGCTGGATACAGGAAAATATTTTTAAATTTCAATCATCAAACATCGAAATGCGGCTGAGCCATTGCATCACAATTGCATAGAAATGTTTTATCGAAACATGATGAAGTGTGTTTGTATTAATATATGTAAATACCTTACTTAATAGACGTTATATTCAGGAAATAACTTAATTGGCTCCGTAAATAAATTTATAAAATAAAATCTATGAATTAGAACAACACAAAAATATTATTAAGCACAGAGGCCATTGTGAAGCCGTGGATAGGCGTTTGACCGTAAACGCGATTGGTTGCGGGTTCGATTCCCACTCGGGGGAATTATTATATTCAAGTTATAATTTATCAACTTTAATTCTATTTGTGAAAATATATGCATTAATATATTTAAACTGAAGAAACCACGGAATTGCATTTACCATATTATATGAGTAACGACTGATTTCCCAAAACGGACTAACTTATCAATAGATTATCACTACAAAATGTGGAAAACAGGTGAAAATAATAAGTGAAACTTTTGAATTTTTTATTGCATGAAGAAAGCGTAAAAAGAAAAGCTTTTAAAAAGCTTGAATCGAAACAACTTACTAGAGAATATCAGATGAACCCACATTTTCAATTTGGTTCTGTTTGAAATCGCGGCTCGCGATCAAATTAAGTGTGATTCTCAGGAAGTGCTTTCAAGTGTGAAATAAAATGTTTACTCAATTAAGTTATAAGCGTTAGCGTTTTATATAATTTTGTACAAAGAACAATTCTAATCCTAGAGGCGTTGTAGGACAACGTCAACAACACAATTCAATCCACATTCGGAGGAGAATAAATTATATATTATATTTTCTTGCTCTAAGACAATCCAGGGAGTTATTTTTTGCCATTTATACACAGCCAGACATCTAGACTTGGTATTCGAAGTGAAAGTCTCTCTATTTTTAAAAAAAATTGACATTGTTAATCACACACTTGGGAAATTGAAAAACGTATTTTTAGAAAAAGTTTAAAAATTTAAACGCATGACACAGCGGTCAGAGCGCTATTTTCCAAGAGGCGCGGGTTCGTAACCCACTGCGTTCATTTTTTATACGTTTTCTAAAAACACATTTCTCTGTTGCTTTTTTACTTCAACTTCTGTTATAGGCAAAATAAGTAAACATTGCTTTATCTCAAACATACGATTGTATTATATAGGGCTTAAATTATTATCATATTATATTTCTGGTCTCTCCTTTGTACCACACGCAACACTCTACGTTGTTAAATATCGCACTATATTTTAATTGCTACACCGCGCTGCGTATGACTGCAGGTTTTAATATGAACGCTACGTTCAAGCACTTGCTGTATGTATAATTGTGGTATGAATATTTCGTTCACTTTATTCAGATTTAGAGTATTAATTAACATTTTTTTAAAGTGCTAATCGCGCACTTGGGAAATTGAAAAACTTATATTCGCGCGGGTTCAAATCCCGCTGCGTTCAAAAATTGTTATACGTTTGCTAAATATGTATTTTTAGAGTAAAGTATTATCCTTTCCTTTTGTTAATTTTACAGCAACTTCTCGTTTTTTACCGCATAGCAGGGTTGCAGGATCAAAAGAAGTGGGCTATTTATTCGCCATTTTTGTTTTAGTTCGAGAAAACTGACTAATACTAATTAAAATAATTTAAATAGACTTTTTTTCCTGTGCCGTAATCAAACCCAATACTGTTACAAAGACAATCAGCCTCTGAGCCAAGATGTACACAATTCTTTCTTGAATTTCGTATATTAATTCCTAACAATACAAAAAGATTAAGTACTAGTCTTTTACTTAATTCTTTCTGAGGTCAATATTAGTAACATGAAAATCATGTGAAAAATATTTAAACCTTAAAATAAAACATAGTGGGTTGTAATAGCAATGGTATAAATATAAATTTCCAGGCAGCTCGCTACATAACGCCATGCAGTTGTAAAATGTTTCCACCATTTCATGTGTACCAATGAAAAGTATGGGCGTTGAACCGTTCTTTACAATTTGCTATGTATTTCAAACATTCTTTTTTCATATTTTTCTAATATTTTAATAATAAAATGGCCTATATTTTTCAGGGTTGAAGGCCCAGTGGTAAGTAGTGAGAATCGAGAAATATTGTTCTACTTTAGGTTCTTTTCACTTTTTCTTTAGATACACATTATATATTGAGGCCAAACCTGTGCTTAGTGGTTAATCAAAACGAAATCAGTGAGCAGGCAGTCAGAGAGAACTTAGTGACGACACACTCCGTTTTCCATTTTCTATCTGAATTTGAGTCATTGCGAGTGGAGTGGTGGAAATAAACGCCACTCTATATCTTGTACCAGAGTGAAAAATAAATATAATTGTTCCCCCGGGGGGAGATTGAACCCCCAACTAATCGCATTTCAGTCATACTGTGCCACGATTGCCTCAATATATATATTTTTTTATTTCGAAAATCGAACCTACAACAGATTGTAATGTGAGACGACATTTGCTCATTTAATGTGTCTAATTATACAGTATACTCGTAAGTAAGATATTGTTTTCAACATTTTTTAAAGTGTTATTCACACACACTTAGGAAATTGACAAACTTATATTGAGATAACCGTTGAAGAATTTCTTGAACGGTTTTTAAGAGGCGCGGTTTCAAATCCTGCTGCGTTAAAATTTTTTTACGATTTCTAATTATAAATTTTTTATAAATAAGAGAATTTGCATAGTTTTAATCGTCAGGGTTTCTAACATTTAACTTGTCATTGTTATTTGACGACGATGCAATTATTAGGTATTAAGTATTTATTATTAGATTTAGTGTGATTCATGACAAATACATGAGTCGTAGTTTTATTTGACTATTAAATTCGGTAAAGGTCTTTTTTATTAAGTAGACTTTGAGACATTGAGTGTTGAGTAGCGAAACTCAATGCCGCGTTTTGTATCGTACCGGAGCGATAAAGTGAAACTAATTTAAATGTAATCACGAGTGGGAATCGAACTCGCAACCATTCACATTTGCATTCTAGCGCTGTCCCGCTGAGCCACGACGGTCTCTGTATTATTTTAGTATACATTATTATGTAAAATAAATTTAGCTTATAGAAATGTGTTGAAAATTGTAACTACTTACTCTATGATGTAACGACATGTTGCTTCCATTTTGAAATCTGACAATCGTTTGTAGCGACGCTGGTGTTGACATACTCTTCGTTATAGAAGAGTTACCAGATTCCTTCTCCTGTTGCTCTTTTAGTAACAAGCCTCTGGCAATTTTTGCATTAAGGCTTTTGTTCACATGCTGATGGGGAAGCAAGGGGGCTTCCATGGTCTTCGTTGTGTACGAAGGTGACGACGTTTGACTGAAGGAATCGGATGAAACGTTCGAATCTTGTCTCACACTGATATTTGAACCTGAACTTGGTGAGCTCTTCATTTGATTGTTCTGAGTTCTGTTCTGTTCTGGTGCAGGAGTGTAAGGTGTGTCTGGTATCTTTTGGGGCGGACGTCGTGGGACGGCTGGTTGTGGATTCCTGTTACAGTCAAGTTTAGGCGGTGTTGGGTTTTGAGGTGACGGATTTGGTCGTTTATTCCCATTTGGATCGACTGCCGGACTCGGTGTGGTTGTCACTGGTCTGGGAGGAGTAGGCGGCGGTACTCTTCTAGGAGGTTGGGGAGAAGAGCGTCTAGGAGGAGCTGGCGGTGGCACAGGTAAAGGTGTCACGACGGGTGCAGTCCGTTGTGGGACTGGTGGCGGCGGCGGCGGTTGTTGTATTTGAGGAGGTGGTAACTGCATGAAAAAAAGAAAATATGTATAAAGCTTATTCTAATAACAAATAACAATTGATTTTATATCAGAATTTTCTAAGACAATCTTCTAACGAAATTTCATAAAAATGTTGATTACGCTTGAAAATTTAATATAGACATGGGTTTTATTGATCACGTCCTAGAGACGGAGTCGAGTAAACATTGTTGAGCTAACAATTGGGCCTATTCTTTCATAATTATGCCGGTGAAAGCTCTCATCGATCGATCAAAGTTTCACAGTAACCGAAGGTATTTTTCGTGTAACGAGCTACAAGAGTACACAAAGAAAGTTGTTGATACTTGCGGGCACAATATCTAATGAAAATATGGGTATTGTTCAATAAAATAATAGATCTCTTAATTAAGTGAAAATCTTGTAAATTTCAAATTTATAGGTAAAATATATTTAAGAGCCTATCTAAATATTGGGCTTTTAATATGAAATATAATTATTTAAAATGATATAAATTAAATTAGTTAACATATTATATGTATTGGAAATAAGATTATAAGTTGTATAACTAATTAGGGTACAAATTCAAATGAAAAATGTTTGGTAATAATTATTAGATATTTTAAAGTATAAGTAAGACAAAGATAATAATATACTATAATTAACTGGTTGACCTAACAAAGACACAAAGTTGATACATTAGAAGTATTTAATTTTCGAATTTATATCAAATTTGAATTAACCAAAACGTAGGAAATTAGTAAATATAAGCTTATGAGATTACCTATAATGGTACTAATTAAACCTTCACACTCTATCCCGCATAGCCGGGTTAGGCACGAAGAACCTAGTGTCCAAGCACTCCACACACTGAGTTCGACCACTCAACACTCGAATATCGAATTGATATAAGAGGAACTTAAAATATTGGAGTAAACTTAAAAGAGAGAAAAAATACCTTATTAACTGGCCTGGGCGGAGCAAATCTCGACGGAGGGCAATAAGGTAGCGCGTCTGATGGGCAGTACACAAAACCACTGGGCTTAGGCTGCGCGGGCGCACATGCGGCAGTAGAGTGTCGGCGTGGCGTGTCCGCGCTTGGACGTAGTAATTCCATTAACTTCTCACCAGGCGTCACTGCTAGACTTCCAGCTCGTCCATAACTATTAATAAAATCAATATTAATACATATTATAGGTATATTGGTATATATATATATATAAAGGTACCTAAATTTTCAAAATTCACGCAAGATTTGATTTTTTGCGCCATTTGTGCGGTAAAGTGTAGCCTACCAAAAAAAAAATACAGCGTGATAGCTGACATCTCAGGGTTATTAATAATGGAGCACAACACAAAAGAAACACGTATATTTATTTATTTTGTTAACATTTTTTTAAAGTCTTATTCCCACATTAAGGAAATTAAAAAAGACATATTTAGAAAACGTATAAAAATTTGAACGCAGCCGGATTTGAACCCGCACCTTAATTATTGCAATATAATGCAAATGATAGTTTCATTTAGGGAAGTATAAATATTTATTGAAGCGGTCGTGGCGCAGTATGACAGCGTCTGACTGCAAACGCAATTGGTTTGGTTGAATCCCCATTTGATAGAATGGTTAAGTTTTATTTTTTTTTCATTTCTTCGCTCTGGTTGAATACAAAGCGTGGTAAAGTTCCGCCACTCAACACGTGTCTTGGATTCAGGCGGAAAATTGAGAACAGAGTGTCTTGACACTAGGTTCTCCCCGCGTACCCGTCTGTGCTGGAAAAAGCTTGCAATTGATAAATAATAATTTATAGTATACACGAAGATGTTTCTTTTTTTGTCTGGATAAATATAGTAACTGTAAAATTGTACAGGCTTGGTACTAAAAAATCATTATATTATTATTATGTTTTTAATATCATGGCAATTATCAATATGCTCATAATACTAAGTAATGTTTTAATTTATTAATAAAATATACGCTATTGGTAATTGAAACCTTCTAACATTCCTAAGGTTTCGTGTCCCTACTTAATTGATGGACGAATTATGAAGCCTTATTCCCTACAATTAGTTAATCTTTGGCTGTGACAAAAATAGATTTCACCTTATATATATGAGGCCCGGCAAAGTGGGTCAGCTCCCGACTGTAAACACGAATGCTGTGGGTTCGACTCCCTCTAGCAAATATATATATTTAAATTATGTTTATTTCTCAGCACTGATAACCTTACTGCTGTACGAAAACAATGTGTAGCGAAAAGAAATAAAATATCTGAAAGTCCCAATAAAACCTAGTGTTAAAACTTTACAGTTTCCACTTTCTGTATGAAGACACCCGGCAGTATATCCAGTCAAGTTCAACTTGCGAAATAGCAGCCTATTATAAACAAATTTTAAAATAATCTATAGAAGAAGTCGTTGTATGCCAAAACCACGCATATTTTTAATATTGAACTTGAGTCCTATTTTTATTAATTTTTGTTTTTAATAGTACTTTATAATACCAGACATAAGCGTAATGTAAGCTTTAAAATAAATAAAAATACCTTAAACAAATTTGAACCTTTCACGACTCTCTCTAGCTTTAGATTTGGTTAAAATATATATAGTATAAAAAATATATATTTTAGGAACTTATGAAAAAATGGCCCAGTGGGACAACGTCTGACTGCGCAATTGACTGTGAGTTTGATTCCCACTCGGTGAAATATTCATAATTTAACAATTTTAATTTCTCCGCTTTGGTGAACAAGACAAAACCCGGCGTTGAGGTTCGCCACTTATCACGCAATGTCTCGAATTTAGGTGAAAATAAGAAATCGGAATGCCTTGACTCCAGGTATCTTTGCTTTAACTATTATGGGGGAAAAATGCATGAACCTAAAAACAACAATTTTTTTTTTGTAACTGTTAAACTCTCCAATTCTTCATTTAAAGCCACCACTCGGTTTATTTATCAAGTTAAGCTCTTTAGTATTCCCGAATGTGTCTCATCGTGACAGGCTTTTAGCAAATGATAAATTTGCTAAGACATACATATGTTTGTCACTTCAAAGTTATTCACGAAGAGCTTAAGTAATCGGTCCTAAGAACTTTCAAATGGGAGAGGAAAAACAGGAAATATCCAATAAACAGATTTAATGGAAATTGTTTTTATAATAATTATGAAAAAATAAAAAAATATGCCTTTAATATTTGCCATATATGCCCAGTTGAGAATGTCAATGCACGTGGTGCTTATAGATTCCTACCTGTTCAAGGCACTTTAAATATAATTTAGTAGCATTGGATACTGTCTTCCAGAAAGCATAACGTACCAACTTACAAGAAAAAACTTTTACACTAAGGGATCTTTGCGTACTGCCAAATAATATGAGAGAACAAAAACATCTTAAAATTCATTATTTTAGATTGATAGTAGCCATAACTTATATTAACTTTTTAGTTGCAAAAGACCAAGAATAGCGAGGAGGGGTAATAAATAGTGGGGCAAGGGTAATAAGAGAAGTAGAGTTTGTACCCCAAACTTAGTATGTGTAATGTAGAGACAAGAAGCTAAGCAATTAATTATGCCTATTATAGAAGGGTAGGAAGGTGTAAAAAGGTGCTTCAACTCAAAACTTCAGTATTATGCACATATTTTAAATTAAATACTGATAAGCGTGATTTTTGTATGAGACGGCAATTTAAAACGTATCATCGATTCATTTCTTTGTACAAATTTTCAATAAATATGTGTTTTTTTTTAGCTATACGCTTTTTTTCGAAAAGACCCTCCATTTTGGGTTCATTTACCACTCGAAATCGAAACATTGCGTGCCAAGTCGCGGAACTCAACGCCGCGCTATGTAGAGCGCGGAAATGAAAATAAATTAATTCATCCGCATGGGATCGAACCCACAACCGTCGTGTTTACAGCCTGACCCTTGACAATTGAATGTAAATGAATGTAATCTTATTAAATATAAAATTTCAAATTCTAATCATCTTAATATATCCTTAGAAATTCGTGACTTTTAACATTCAAGTTAATAAGCTCAGTTCAAAATGTACACGTTTTATTAAATGAGGTAGATGTCAAGTGTATTAACGAGAAATATGTTACTCGAAAGATATATGCTTAAACATCGTTTAAAATTTTGGTTTATAATCGCTTTATATACAGAGTGTTGGAAAATGTCCATATTAAATACTTAATCTACTAAATGTTTTTTTAATTATACGCAAATAGCAGTATACGCAACATATCGGTTAATTTTCTTGTAAGTTCTGATTCCATTCAATGGTATATTAAAAATATATAAAAAACGTAAAAAAGTGTAAAAATATTTCTACAGAGATGTTAATAACAAAAATAAATTGTAACAAGCGTATAATAATTTCGACGTAGCTCGATATGAACGCATGGCTTATTTTTTACTTTTTTTAAAGTGTTATTCATACACTTAGGAAATTGAGAAACATTTTCATAAAATAAAATAATATGAGAGAAGCTCAAGTAAACAAGTTGCTTTGCAATAACAGAAGTAAGTTTTAATAAACGTTTATTAGCTAGAACGCTAGAACGCTAAGACGGTACATAAGAGGTGTAAGTGGCTACATTAAAAATGTTATATATTTTACTAAAATATCAATCACAGTATGGTGTCTGCAATAAATCTCTTTATCCATACAATATTCGAATTCACATACATATGTATATTTCAATAGGACGTTACTCGGAGTTACTCAAGTTTAGACTAAGAACTTTAATATTTCGTTAAACTAATATTATGAAAAACATATCATATAAAAGCTAAATTAATTTCACTTTTATATTTAAAATAATTAACTTATGCTAATTTTTATATCAACGCCAAGTGTAATAACTTAATTCAAATACCAAGTATGTAACTTGTACACCGAGAAATATCGTAGAACCAACAGTAGTAACTAACTACGGTATAGTTTTGAAATTAAACTATTTTAACCGTATTAATCATGTATAATTTTGGTATTCGAAAATACATTTTAGAACCCGACGTTTCGAACACTTTACAGTAGTTCGTGGTCACAGGTAGACTGAGGTGGCACTTGTCTGTCATTTGATACAATTATTATATCAAACTACCGCCAACGATTTCTCAGTTGCCTCGCGTACTGCCCTGGATTCTTGCAAAATGAGCTGACTGTATCTTGCTCTCTGATGTGATGGGATTGAGACTTGAAAGTTTTCAGTATTGGGTCCCAGGTGGTAGAAAGTCAAAGAACTTATTACGGTATAGTTCTTTATTGACATAAATTATATCGTTATAAGTGAACTCAATGTAATATACTAAATAAATTGGCCCATATACCTAGTTTTTAATGTATTTTATTTTTATAAAAATCAAATAATCTATGTTTTATGATTTGATAGATTAATTTAAAACAAGTCTTTTCACCCAAAGCTGAATAGTTACCTAGTGTCATGACACTATGTTCTCCACTTTCCGCCATTCGAGACATTGCGTGTTGAGAGGCGAAATCGACAACGAACTTCTTCTTAGGTGCCATATATTTTGATTAGAACATAATTGCTAAATACAACGTATATAAGTATAAAGTATGTATATATTATATATTTTAATAGAAATCTATTCAATTCGAACAAAAGTTTCGAGCGAAATAATAAATATTTTGTAATTTTGTACCCAATTGTTAAACTGTTAAAATAACGAATATTGTTTAAGAGGACGTAATACTCCTCATGAAAGACAAGAGGTTTTCATTCTGCTTAATTAATACCTTATAAAGGCTTAGAATGCTTAACGATCCAATCTCATTATCGCCGTTGTAAAAAATAATGAGATATCCTTATAACATTTTCTTTGGCTGGAAAGATACAATTTTTGACACCCGTTTCTTCACTTTGAGTCTCTTTCAGAGTTCACACTTACACTTGGTCTTGTAAGTGAAATTAAGATTGGGATAAATGTTTTTAAAATAAATATATTTTTTTATATAATTTTTACTTTTTAAATACAAAAATTTGATAAACATGTAATTATTCTGTTAGGTTGGTATTAGGCAAGTTATATATTCAACCAAATAACATATTTTTTTTTTAAGTGATACAGATAGATAGAACTTAGGTTCTATTAAGGTAGGTACTAACATTAGTGTTAAAACACTTTAATTGAAACATTTTAGTAAAAAAATAATGAAATAAAAATTTCCACGTAATTTTTATTTAATTATTTTCTTACCCACCGCCACAATTTGTTTAATTATGTCGAGAAAAGTGTGACAGCATCTGACTGTATTCGCGATGGGTAGTAGCTTTGATTCCCACGTTGGCGTCCACGAGGGCGGCGTTGGGCGGCGGATTCATGCAGAAATTGGAGAACGGAGTTTCTTGGCTGTCTTCTTGCCCAGTATACGATAGAAAGCTAAAACAACCATCGCATCCACCAAGCGTTGTGTAAAATGAACTTATTAAATTTGACTTACATATTATTTATCCATTGTATTGTTATAATCAATTTTACATATTCTCTGACGTCAAATTACACAGTTCACTTTTTGCCATTGCAACTTTCTACTTTATAATGCTATAGTAAATACTACTACAGTTGAGTTATGAACATATGATGCTTTCACAAAACACGAGGCACATAATTTCTTCGACCATCAAGCAAGATGCAGGCGGTGTGAAACTTTAAATTGGATAAGCACTTAATAATTTTCTAACAAGATCTAGGGTTTTAGCTAAATCTATGTAAATTATACTATACAAGTAGATTCGGAATGGTATTTGTTACCACAAAATTAGGGTATTAATAAAAAAAGATATTTTAACAAATACATATATGAAAATGACGTCATGTAAAGACGTAAAGAGGCGACACTTGTCAATTTTAAATACCTTATAAAGCCTTACCACTTGATGGCTTTTTTAAGAAATTTCCATAAGCTTGGATGCATGGCTTAGCGGTCAGAGCGCTTGGACGGTTTCCAAGAGGCACGGTTTCGAATCCCGCTGTGTTAAATTTTTTATACGTTTTCACACTGCACTTAGGAAATTGAAAAATATATATTTAGAAAACGTACAAAAATTTCAGCATATTTTCCCGCATATCAGGGTAGTCAGAGAAAACTTAGTGTCAACACTTTCCGTTCTCCACATTCCGTTTAAAATCGAAACATTGCGTCTTAAGTGGTGCAACTCAACGCCGCACTTTACTTATCACCAGTATAGAGAAATGAAAATATTTAAAATATAATCATTCCCCCGAGTGGGCATCGAACCTGTAACCAATCATGTTTACAAGCAGACGCTGTCCCACTGCGGCACGACGGACATATACTCATACATGTAGATATGTATATTATTATATAATATGAAAGACAAGCGCTAGTTATCCCGCGCTCAGGTGCGCCATCTGATGAGATTCTCTTGAAATATTGCTACTAGAACATTGTACAGTGTTGGTAGATAACCCTTATATATACAAAGTTATTTATTTATTAATTATATACTTTACGGTATTTTTAAGCTGATTATATTAGATTGACTCGAACTATATGAAATAACTACATAAATAAACATTTTTAAATAAATCCATAAGCTTTGTCACACAAAACTCAATGTTTTTTTAAATTGGATTCAAAGTGATTAGATAAAAGATTCATAAGAACAATTTGGATTAGAACGGATTGTCTTGACACTACTTTCTCTCTGATTCTCTGCTAGGCGGGAAAAAGCGTGAAGCTGCAAGAAAAAACCTATATATATATCTAATCTGTCTATTTATATTTTAATCTCAACACTCTATGGCTCACTTATTCAAGTATCATTGACTTAAAAACAAATATACAAAATTTTAACATTTTTTAAAGTGTTATTCATACACTTAGAAAATTAAAGAAACATATTTTCAGGTATGAACACATGGCTTAGCTGGGCTTGGGCGGTTTCTAATTTTTAAACGTTTCTATCTCATATTTTTGAACTGACGTTCTATACAGGACGACCAGAATACAATATTAGGCGTAGTAGGCGAAAATATTTTGAAGTATTATATGTAGTGTAATTTTTTCTCCTAATTATATATTTAAGCTTTGTATTAAGACCATTGTGGTGCAGTGGGACAGCGTCTGACTGTAAATGTGATCGATTGTGGGTTCGATTCCCACTCGGGGGAATTCATTTCTCCGTTGTATTATCCAACAAACCGCGGCTTTGAGCTCCGCCACTCAACACGCAACTTCTTAATTTGTTGTGGGGTAGGGGAGTAAGTTGAGAACGGAGTGTTTTCTCTGCACAAGGTTTTCTCGGATTTCCCTTATATGTGGGAAAAAGAATAAACATGAAAAAAACTATACTTTTCTTTTTTAATATGCCTACGTCATAATACGTAAATGTAGCACGATTCTTCTGGAAAAGCTGATTGTAGGTTAAATTTAATTTGCTCTCTATGTTTGCTCAAATCAATTTCCGGAAAAGGGCACATTTCGCATGAATTTCCGGAAAAGGGGGCTAAACACGTTTCGCATGAATCGCATCGCAGAATTTTTCCTGTTTACATGTGAACATGCTGTTGTAACATTTTGTCAAATGTTATTCACTCAGGATAAGAAAAATTAAATTGATTAAGTACAGGCACTGTGTGACAGCGTCTGACTGTATACCCGATTGGTTGTGGGTTCGATTTCCACTTGGCGGAACGATCATATTTAAAATATTCTTATTTCTGCGCTCTGGTACCTAAGACAAAGCGGGGCGTTGAGTTCCTCCTCTCAACATGCAATGTCTCGGACTCGGTCGGAAACGGAGTGTCTTGACACTAAGTTCTCTAACCTTACCTAACCACTCTGATATGCGAGAAAAAACGTACAGCTAAAAAATATATAATAGTATACCTTTACTAATAAAACAGATAAAAATAAAAAATATATATTTACAGGGTAAGACTAATGATGGAACAAAGCTAAGAAAATAGTCAACAAATTAAGCGCTTATTGCTACAGCCGTTTGATAGAAGATAATAAATCTTTAAGAAATGTTAGGTTAGTATTTTTCTGATATAGTTTTAATTACATATATTCTAGGACTTTGCAGAGCATCCGTATACATTTTTCGCCCAAAAAAGAACGATCCGAGAGAAAATATAAAGATCCAGAGCTGTAGTGTACTACCACTGGTCTAACCAAACATTGGGAAAAAAATATTTGGGCTTAATCGGAACTTTTCACCAAAAGGAGATTTCAGACCACAACCACCGTGTGTCCAATTAGATATGGCGTATAACATATGTATGTGTACATAAGAAGTAAATATACAAAAAAGGCCATTTCACGATTTTTCCCGCATAGCAAGTAGAATATAAATTCTATTGACAATAGTGTCAAGACACTCCGCTCTCCACTTTCCTTCCAAAATTGAGATATTACGTTTTATATGGTGGAACTCAACGCCACGCTTTGTTTTACTAGAGGCGAAAAATGAAAATTGAAATATAAACATTCCCCCAATTGGGGATGGAATCCACAACCAATCATTCAAACGATATCCCGCTGCACCACATTAACCTCAATGATACAAAAAAAATACAAAAATACAATATTTCACACGCGATATGATCAGTCCTGACATAATGAAAACGTGGCGCGTAACAATCACTCTAATGTCGATCCAATGGGTCGATGCGGACTCCATTAGTGTGTAGGGTTGTACTACTAGCAACAACAATCTATATATTATGATAATTGCGTTTTTACTCATATATAAAATAAAAATGGCTTAAATATTACAATGACTGAATATTTTAAAACCTTGGTGGTGCAGTGTGACAGCGTCTGACTGTACACACGATCCGTTGTGGGTTCGATTTCCACTTTATTTCGCCGCTCTGGTGCCTAAAACCGTGCGAGGTGTTGAGTTCCGCCATTCAAAATACAATATTTAGAATTTGGGCGAAGAGTGGATAACGATGTTTTGATACTAGGTTGTCTCTGAACACCATGGTTTGCGAGAAAAAGCGTAAATATATATATATATTGAAATTTATATATATATATATAAATTTCAAAAAAAATCCTTGTGCCGTTATTGGGGAGAAACGTACGTACGTACGTACAAACGATGTTAATAAGATATTAGTAGTCAAAGAAGATGATTCTTTACCATTGCAGGCAAACCATTAAAACTACCTATATATTTTTTTCGTAATATGTAGTTATCAATACCCGCCCACCTCGTCGAAATCCAACATTTTGCGACTGCGATTGCTGATTTTAAGTCTATGATATTTTTGCTCTAGGTGGTCAATTTGCAATGACTGGTATATTGGTGGTAAGGTAAATGTATCAAACAACATTTACCTTACCACCAATTTTTTATGTTCTAATCACATACTTAGGTAATTGATAAGCATTTTTAGAAATATGTATAAAACAATTTTTTTATAAGTTTTCTATAATAAGGTAATTGTTGTTTTTTACTGATTCGCATGTCCCATGCTTGTATAAAGGTTTCATATGAAAAGTTATGATGGTGATTGTGTGTGGGCAAGTTGGTAGCAGATGTACGAGATTATCCATGAATCATCTGCACACCAGGACATCTTCTATCGTAGAGAACGAGTGGATATATAAATTATAACTGCCTCAACCGTATAAAAAAATGCTTTATGCTGATTAAATTGGATAACTTACATTTTGGTATATTTGGGTCAATTTGATAATTTTTGGTATGTTTGGGTAAATCTGATAGTTTTTGGT
Source organism: Podotricha telesiphe (assembly GCA_038994665.1). Taxonomy (NCBI): domain Eukaryota; kingdom Metazoa; phylum Arthropoda; class Insecta; order Lepidoptera; family Nymphalidae; genus Podotricha; species Podotricha telesiphe. The sequence goes on along the minus strand of JAOYRR010000111.1, from coordinate 274,811 downwards.
ATATTTGGGTAAATTTGGTAAATTTGATAATTTAAAAAGATTACTTTACTTATAAATGTAAAATTATTATAATATTATGAATATTATACGATTCATCTCATGTAACTAATAATTTAGTAATTTTAAGACAAATTAATTAACAAGAACTAATCGTTGATATAAATAATCTAATTGCCCTCAATGACATTTTTTTTTAAGGAGTAACCTTAAACTTACATGAATAAGAATGTGAACTCTGATAAATAATTGTTTTTATTAATAATATAAAAGTTTTTATTAAAAATATTGCCTTTTTAAAATATTCGTAGGTAGGACATTCTCCCGGGTAGCATTGATCATAAACTAGAGCTCCTTTATAGAGTTGTAAAAAAATCAAAGTATTATAATTTGAGAGCTTTTAAATAAATGTTTCAGGTATACCAAGAGGTACTCAGATACGTTTGCTATAATTGAGCAATTTCAAATCCATAATAAGTTCAATATTGTGTAAACTACGAGCATTCTCCTTTAAGGCGATCATCTCGTACCTCGTACCTATATATTTTTTTAGATAATTGAATTTTTTCCGTTCTGAAGAATTCTAAATTTAGGAAATCCTTTGTTTAAGTGTTGTCCTACAGTTCCCAAAAGTCTCTAAAACGAGGCAAATAATTATATTATGTTTTTTTTTTAACATTTTTTAAAGTGTTATTCTCACACTAAGGAAATTGAAAAAAACATATTTAGAAAACGAATAAAAATTTAAACGCTGCGGGATTTGAACCCGCGCTTCTTGAAAACCGTTCAAGCGCTCTGACCGCTAAGCCATGCGTTCTACATCCAGCTACGTTCAGCAGCGTATAAGAATTTCAACGAAACGAAATTAGCGGTCAATTTTATTCTGTATAAGAAGGTACATGCTTCATTTTACGAACGTCAAATAATTTGTTACCGGTTTTTTTTTAAACTGTAGTAGGTATTAGTCACTAAGTTACGGAAGACTTTTATATATATTAATAATTTAATTATATATTGCAAGAAATTAGATTCAATCTCTTTCCCACATAGTCAGAGAGTACCTAGACAAGACACTACGCCGGAATTCAAGGCATTAGCCTTTTAATATTTTAATAATCATATACCAGTATATTGTAAAAAAACACATACATAAAGTTTGACAGCCCTAATCAGTCCATTAAACTCCGATGAACTTTGGCACTTTCGTTATATCAAAGGGCAAGGTGCTGTCAAACGCTTGTCTCGACTTATTTCGTCATTGGCATGCAACGCAAGTGTATTTGAATACAGAATCAATACGTATTAAAATATTATAAATCCGAAAGTAACTCTGCCTGTCTGTCTGCGAAGTCATCACGGCGATGCTGAAACGTTTGTTATGAAATTTTAAATAGATATACTTGAGGGTCTTGGGATAAACATAGGCTATTTTTTTCTCCCATTTTATTTGTTTTTCCAGGAATTTCATTGTTTTACGAATAGGTCGCCAAAAATACTAAATAGCTACACCATATATAATATTCACGCGGACGTAGCCGCGTGAGTCACTAGTAATATATAAATGATAAATGTTATTCATCATGATAATGTGAAGCCGTCGTGGTGCAATGAAACAGCGTAGGGCTACAAATGCAATGATAGTGGGTTCAAACCCTGACGGAAGGAAACTGAAGAGTGTCTTAATTATGATATGTGTAATGTTTTTTTTTCATGTCTTCATGCTCCAGGATCACGTATCAGGATTTGTTGTATATTGCATACTATCCAAGTGTTTTTGCCGATTAAGCTATAAATGTACATTGAATATTGAGCGAATAGCTTATTTTTAATTTGGTTTAGATTGGACTGAATATCCGTGGGCTGAAATCCAGTTATTATAAGAAATAATATAAAAAAACTTAGAGGCCATCATGGCGCAGTCTGACAGCACCTGACTGTATACGCAATGATTGTTACAAATGATTATATTTCAATTATTTTCATTTCGCCGCACAGGTGATAAGACAAAGCGCTGCGTTGAATTCTTCCACTCAAATAATGAATTCGGGCTGAAACTGGAGAACGGAGTGTTTTCTAAAAAATAAACGGGAAAATCATGTAAGTGATACTTTTTCAGATGAAATTTAGCTATTAAATGAATTTGAACACAGTGTAGGTTCACGAGAGTGTTATGTATATTTTCCATAAAACACCGAATAGTATAGTATTGAATATTTCATGAACAACGATCGCTAGACGAGCATTCGTTTTGTTTGAATAAGGTTTATGTGGCTGTATTTTTTCACCGTTGACATCGTTATGGTAAATTTGGCACATATGTACCTATACGCGGTAGATGCGAAGTCAAATCTTAGGCATAAAGTGGAGAAGAAGACCTATTTAGAAAACGTATAAAAATTTGAACACAGCAGGATTTGAACCCGCGCCCGCGCTATTTGTTGTTACCATCGCTGTAGAGAGATTATTGCAAATTTCTGCCACCCAAAGATTATTCTACAAACAATCGTTTGACAAGAGATAATGCTATTTATTAAATATTTTTTTAACATTTTTTAAAGTGTTAATATCACACTTAGGCACTTAACCGGTTTTAAAGAGGCACGGGTTCAAATCCCGCTGTGTTCAAATTTTTATACGTTTTGTAAATGTCTTTTTCAATTTCCTAAGTGTGTGATTAACACTGCTAAAAAAAAGTGGAGAAGAAGTTATTTCTATTATGATTTATGCAATTTTAAAATTATATTTCGTATGTACGATAATATTTTGGACAATTTGTATTTGTCACATTTTGTAAGGCAAGAGAGTATAAATATATAAATAGTTGGTATCTATAAGTACTTCTCGAAATTCAATGTGCCTAACGTTACTAGATAAATTGAAAATTCAGGTAATAGATATAAATAATTCTTCATATGAAATTATTTAAATTTCATATGAAGAATTATTACACAACTAACATCCACTAGATTATTTTAAATAATTTAATTTATTTACTATGAACACACTAATATATATATATACTAGCGACCCACTCGCGGCTTACCTGTGTATAACCGCCCGCCCGCCGTGGTGTCACTTAAATCACAAACTTTAAAATGCTTGTAGTTTTGTATTTTTAAACCAATTGAAATGAAACAAATACTCAATGTGAAAGGAAGTTAACCAAAATATAAGAGTCAAAACTACGTTTTAATCGGTTAAGCCGTTTCTGAGATTAGCGTGCACAAACGCACATACAAGCAGAATTAAATTAAAAATCCTTGTTTTGGATTCTATTACATTGACAAACGTCCCCGATAATATATTTCATGTACCGTCTGTGATCAGTTACAATTTTATTATATGTAAAGACATTTTTCTTAAGAAACTCCAGTATTATATAGACAATAGTATTACAGAATTTAAAATTTTACATTCTAAATAAAAAGCCTTATCACACAGCCGCATGTCATATTCAATAGGACACCTCTCCACTCCGTTTCCATCAATCTAAGTCGCGTACAGCGTTTTGTGACGGCACTAAGCAAACGCTGACAGATCGAAAGATTTCCTCACTGTATGATTTGCTACGAATTTGCCTGATTATTTATAAGTGTATCTCGGTTAGTTAGTTTGATTATTTTTAATTAATTATAACAAAACCGTTATTTTTATGATTAGTTATAGGCTATTTTTGGATAGAAAATAAAGGAATTACTTGTAAATTTAAATACTTCTTGTAGTTGTTTTTGAATGCGGTACAATGTTTGAATATCTCTTGTTTCTCCATGCATCTTCTAGAACGTTAAAGTAGAAAGAAAAAAATAAACCTACGATAACTCGTGAAATCAGCAAGTGAATACGCAATTATCTGATATTTCTCTGCTCTTAGAGTTTTAATAGTATTTTTGTTAAAAATTTAGAATCGAAAGTACCTATATATAGATATGAATATTAAACAGAGAATACTATCAACATTAGTCTACTTTGAAAAAAGATACTTTTCAAAAAACATATTCGTCGTAAAAAAGATACTCGTAAAAACAATAAACGTGTCGAATTGTGAACCTCTTTTGTTATTTTCGTCAGATTTTAAAAATAATTGTCATACGCTTGTATTTGACATATACGTTGCTAAGGCAATGCGTATTGTACGCTTCAAAGGCTTAACTAGAAGCCAGGAACGAAAGTATATCTATGAATAGATAAACATTACGTGAACTCACCGTCCACGGACGGAGTCTTCATCTTGCGCGGCGTCGGGCTGCAGGTGCATGCCACTCTGCGCCCATGTCACTGTCAGCCAGTCTGCAACCAATTTACATATTAATTATCCAATTACTACAATCTATATAAAGAGATCTTTTAAATACAAATATAAGTTGTAATAAACGTATAAGAATTTCAACGTAGCTGGATGTAGAACGCATGGCTAGCGGTCAGAGCGCTTGTACGGTTTTCAAGAGGCGCGCGTTCAAATCCCGCTGCGTTCAAATTTTTATACGTTTTCTAAATATGTTTTTTTCAATTTCCATAGTGTGAAAATAACAATTTTAAAAATGTTAAAAAATATATCTATTAAATAGTATACACAAACAAAGTGTTTCAAACATTTCACCTATTATTTGAAATTTTGCGTATTGAGTGGCGAAAACTCACGCCGCGCTGTGTCTTAATAATACCCCTGAGTGGATCGTTTGCAGACGCCACCCCAATATACTATAATAACGTCAAAAATTTAATAATACATTTTTCGATGTTAAGTTATTTAATCTGATAAACATTATTTGTTTAGAAGTCTTAGTGATTTTTCGTAATGAAATTGTCTTTGAGCAAGTTTATGTGATAAAATGTATCAATCTTCTACAGAAGCTAAATCCACTGTCGTGATTTGAATACAGTTTAGACAAGATGGTCAGTGCGTTAGTAAAATTAAAAAAATGTAAAAGCAATACGTTTAAAGTTATTTTCGTCGTTCTGACAAGGTCAGAGTCGTATTATAAAAATATGTTTTTTTTTTAAAACAAATCAAACGACATAGAGGCCACAGTTGCGCAGCGGGACAGCGTCTGAATGTAATAGGGATTGGTTGTGGGTTTGATTCTCACTCGAAAAAATGATTATATTTAAAAAAATTACATTTTCCGCTCCGGTACCTAAGAAAAAGCGCGGCGTTGAGTTCTACCACACAACACGCAATGTCTCGATTTCGGGCGTAAAGTGGAAAAAGTGTCAAGACACTTTTTTTTGACACTAGCTCCTCACTAACTACCCTGCTATGTGGGATAAAGCAACAAAAAATGAGCAAAAGCTATGAAATATTTTCTTACAATAATAAATAGATAGGGAAAGCTTATTAAAAATACTAAGATTCCAGAGTACTTTTTTACTTACTACGTTAAACTTTTTAACATCGTTTTCACGCTGTCCAAGTATTATTCATAAACTTGAATTAAATTATGACGTAAATGATTCACTTTTACTATATAAAAAAAAACCAAATTGTTATAAAGAGGTTTTGCATAAATTGGGAATCGAACACATGACCTTGACATATCTATCTCCCTTTTCACTACAAGTACCATTAATAGTGCTTGGTGGTTATTCTACTCACTTCAAATTACGCTTCAAAGATGAATGTTTCGAATTGACGTGAGCTGAGCTTTAATGTTGTAACAATATTGTTATATTATGTTTAGTATTATTTTTTTACTTTTTTCACACCCCCTATCATAAATTGATTCAGTCATTGGCCACTCAAATGTATAGTTCATATTTCACTCATCTCTCCAGTTTAGAAAAGTATACGGAGAGAGAGAGAAAGAGAGAGAGCAAGTTAAGTGAAAGACTAAAACTAAAATGAATGCCTCAGACCTGAAGAACCGGCACAAGCAACTCAGCGGGCTCTTTTTACAAGTAAATTTACAGATTTACAATAATTTATTGGTAAAAATGTTACCTTTGAATAGAATGAGCGTGCCTTTAATTCCCTAAGCATGTTCTCATTTATAGAACCTATAAAACATAAAAGTCTTGATACAACTTTTTTAAATTGTTACGTAGAGAACACTCTCGGACATTTTCTGAGATCCTATTGTAAAAGCGTACACATTGTTCTATGAATGAATTATTGATGACTTTTGATATAATCAAATTTTAGGTGCGGTAAGTTTATGCTTATTTCTAGTATTAATATTATGTATTTGAGGCCGTCGTAGCTCAGTGTGACAGCGTCTGACTCCTAACGTGATTGGTAGAGGGTTCGATTTTTACTCGGAGGAATGATTATATTTAAATTATTTATATTCGCTCTGGTACAAGAGAAGCGTGGAACCCACAACTAATTGCGTTTACAGTCAGGCGAAGTCACACAGCGCCACGATGGCCTCCAAAAAATCAATATGATAAGTAAGTACAGTAAAGCATTACTGTACAAATAAAAAAAAACATAATTTAAACAATAATTCAATTTTATCCACCAAGAAAACGTTTGAAATGTTTAATTTGAAAGAAGTACGAAAAAAAATATTTATCATTCTCGCATGGATCGTAAATTTGAGCTAAGATGGATTACCGCGTCGCCATGGCAACGTAGACAATAGCCTTAGATAAATATGATTTTTTCTGAAGACTCACGGCAAGTGAATATTACTTAACAGTATTTTATACGATATTACTATATAAATTGACGACATCGTAGCGCAGTGGAACATATGTTATATGTGATAGTTGAAGCTTAGAAGTGGCGTTAAGTTTCGTCACTCAACACTTAATGTGTCGATTTCAGACAGAAAGTTGAGAACGGAGTGTCTCAACACTAGGTTCTCTCTGACTACCCTGATATGCGGGAAAAAGCGTGAAGCTGAAAAAAATCTAAATATAAATAGAACTTGCTAATCATTTAAAATAACTCAAAACAATTTCTAAAGAATTTGTTTCTGTACACATTTTTCGATCACAAAAAAGCTGTAATAAGTTAGAAAGACATTATTATTCACTGTAACCATTGAATATTGGGTCGGGCCTACATCTGTCTATTTAATCATGTAATCCTCTAGAAGCTTCTATAAAAACATGTATAAAGGTTCGAACAATAAATTCTAGTAACAATGTTCGACCGGTTCTTAGCTTGGAGCTTTGAGATTCGAGCTTCGTGCTACAGCACGAAGATTAAGTATGAAATGAAAATAATATTGGCAAGCCAAGATAATTTATTTTGTATATTATATTTCTTTGTTTTATGTTTAATTAATGAGTAATATTGCTGGCTTAGTTATATATTTTGTTCGGAACTCTGTTGGCGTAGTGTCAAAGACTCTAACAGCAAACGCGATGGTTGTGGCTATGATCCTTACACAGGTAAATTATCATATTTAGTTTTTTTTTAATTCTCTACTTTGAAAACACAAAGTGCGGCATTGAGTTTTATCACCCAACGCATAATGTTATCGAATTGAGGTAAAAAGTGAAGCCAGCCTACCCTATACGCGAAAACGTTTAAAATAGCTGGGATAAATTTGTTAGTTGGTTATTCCAGTTATAAATAGCAGCGGGCACTCTTTCTATTGGAAAATTATATACTACTAATTGCATGGATTGTTTTATAATTCTAAATTATCACGGTGCTTACAGCAAACCTTACTCTCTAAAACTGACAATATATCATAATCCAGTGGATTAAGATCAGGACTAAATGACGGTCAGTCTTCAGCTCTGGTGAAGTCCGGAACGTTCGTTTCTAACCAAGATTGGGTGGATCGAGCTTTATGACCCGACCCGAGTCTTGCTGAAAGTTTATTCTTGGACATTGACCATGGTGTTGATAAGGGACTAACTACCTTATCAAGAATGGTATCTTGATACACGTGTGCCGATGTTTTGATCCCTTATTCACAAAAAAATGGCTCAGTCACTTCTTCCTAGCAAACCATCACTGAAGTCGGACCAGGTTGTACTCTGTTGACTAATTGGAAAGCTTCTTTAGAGCATTTATAAATACGGTAATTATTTTTGTTAAAATATTGCTCAATTGTACTTAACTAACTTTTCTCATTCATAAACAATAATATTCTGTGACTTTCCTTTGCGTACCCCTTAAGTAGTTGTTCTGATTTTACCACCTTATTCTTGTTTAAATTATTAGTTGTAAAATTATCAGTGTGTCTTTTATAAGCAAATCTTTAGTCATGTTTTAACATACGCGACATGAATCTTGGTGCTATCTTCATTTCCCAGGATAAAATCTTTTGCTTTCAGGCAGGATTTTTTCGCGTTTATTCCGTTACTGCTTTGATTGCCTTTTTCGTACGAGCACTATGTGGGCGGCCAGATCTTTTTATGTCACAAATAACGTAGGTTTCATTGTACCTATTAATAGCCCTGTATACAAATATTTGAATAATATCAAGCGTATGTGATGCAATTCGGTTCTCTTCATCACCCCACTATAACTTAATATCATAAAATATTTAATAATATAATGGCGCGAAAATAAAAAAACACAATGAACAATCATATATAAACAAAAGGTCCAAATTTAAAAATAATATTTTTCTTATTTTAATGAGAACAGTATTTATGGCCAGGCTAAGTCTAGTGATACTTGAGGGTTTTGAGATGAACACGTGCTACTTTTTTGTCCCTTTTTTTTCAGGACTTTCATTGTTTTGCGAACAGACCGTCAAATATATGAAACAGCTATAGTTCAAACAGCCGCAAGCGGGATGCTAGTATTATATATTTTGAACACTTTTTTTTTACGTGAGGAAATCCTTTATAGATACCAGCCTGATTGGGGACTCGGACGTAGTTATGTGGGACTCCGGGCATACAAGCCGTCCGTATACTCACTATAACCTCCGGTACTCCTCCTCGACCGCTACTAGCCGAGGCCACGGGAACTTCAATCTTCCGTGAACCCCGGCGGCGGGAGCCAGCAAGGCATGTCGCGGAGTCAAGGGTGGTGGGCACTCTCGACGGCCTGCTAAGAGTAGCACACGGGAGTGACCAGCGCGCATCTACTTGGGCCAGGTGACTAGGCAATCAGCTTCCCCAAGCTGACCACCCTCTGGCCGAATCAGGCAAAAGGCGATCTTGTGCCGCCTTCCGGCGACCCGGTCGTTTGCGGCGGATGGCGAGGTTGGCGGAGGCGTTCCTCGCCCGTTCCGCTCCTTCCTTCTCGAGCATCACTGCCTTGCAGAAGGTTTCGACCAGCGTCCCAGAGGTCGCCCCCTATGATGCGCTTGAGACGCCCAGGGTGGGCACACTTCCAGCGTGTGCTGGGCCGTATCCTCGAGGCAGTTGTCGCATATATTTGCTAACTATATTAAGCTATTTTAATAGTAAAAAAGTTAAAAAGACTGAAAATACTCAATAAATCGAACCCCGAGCCTTCAATATTCATCTCGCGATCTAAACTTCGAAGGGAGATACAAGAAGCAAAGGGTTATTTACTAGTAGAGCCATAGTTACAATCTTTTTATGTATTCCAGTCATATGTAATGAAATTATGCAGAACTCACATCCATACATACATATATAGCATATTCTATTTGACAAGGGTCGACAGCCACCGTTGGCAATACTGATATTAATTTTATTAATATCCTAATTCACCAACTACTTTGTTGTGGCAAAAGTTTTTGTTGCTTTGACACGTTGGTTGAATTTTAATCATGAAAGCCATAACTTTGCCTGACGGCACCTTCACAGGAAGATATATTCACATACATGGAATGCTAAGTAGTTTCTTCTTATATATATTTTGGACTTGGTTCGACAAATAGATTCATTGGTTTCAGTCATTCAATGTAATAATGTGAAATTATAGGGCAGAACGAGTTATCACTCTATTTTAATTAATTCTTTCTTATTAGATACAAGAAACTCGAGTTTAAGCGCGATTGATTGTAGGTTCGATTCCCACTCGGGAGAATGATAACATTTAAATTTTGTTTTTTTCCTTACTCTGGTAACTAAGACAAAGCGCAGCGTTGATGTTCGCTTCTCAAAAGGCAATGTGTCAATTTAAGGCGGAAAATGGACAACGAAATGTTTTGACACTACGCTCTCTCTGGCTATGCGGGAAGAAGCGTGAAGTTGCTTTGAATATTAAAATAACTACCCAAGCTACCGCGTAATTAATTAAAATTAAAAAAATATATACACTACAAATTAATTTAAATAAGTAATATTTAATACATAAAAATATATATATATACCACGAATATGTTTTGCTATAAAGATACATATTTTAATATAAAACGAAAAACACATAAAACATTCTCCATCCAATCGTACCATATGTTAAACCAAACACTTCTTAAAACGGATACTGAAAGCTGAAATTCGTTTTAAAACATCTTTTTCTAAGCCCCGAACCGTACTGCCCTGTCCCGTTACCCTCGCCGTTATCTACGACTTCCCATCCCATGCAATTGATGACTCTATTTGAGATTCAAACGTTTTGCGATAGCATATTGAATGGCAATAGTGAAATATTGTTCAGTAGGTATATCTCATTTTTATGAATACTGATAAGGCTGCGTGTATTATTCTTATTTTGATATGTCTCATCGTGGGGAGAACAATGTCTGATTCTAGATGGGATGGTTGTGGGTTCGAAATCCCGGTTCCGAAAGTTTTGAATTTAAAGAAACGCCACAAAATATGGTATTAGGTTCCGGCACTTGAAACACAATTGGGGTTGTGAAAAGTGAGTAGAGTGTCTTAATACTAGGTTCTCTCTGGTTATCCTATTATACATTAAGTGAAAGATTCGAGAAGTCATACAATTCATGTATTGTGCAGGAAGCAAATCTACACGCGTTAAATATAGTATCAGATATTTTAGCTTTACGCCTTCCCGACTAGCTATGGTAGGAGAGAAACCACATTCAAGACACTCCAATCTCCACTTTCAGCCAGAACCCTATATTGCGTGTTGAGTGACGCAATTCAATGCCGTTACCATACCAGAGAGAAGAAACAAATATATATTTATTTCACTCTTACACTTTCTTTCTTGACATACGAAGTAAGGGTACCTGCCTAGTAAGTTACTATTATAATACCTCTCTTATTACAACTTATATTTGTTGTTAGCATCTCTGTAGAGAGATTTTTACAAATTTCTGCTACCCAAAGATTATTCTACGAACAATCGTTTGGCAAGAGAGAATGCTATTTATTAAATATATATAATTTTTATACGTTTTCTAAATATGTCTTTTTCAATTTCCTTAGTTAAAACATATAGTTATGCAACTCTATTTTAAAATTGTTTTCGGGCTGAGTTCTGTAATTTATAGTAATACAAATATAATTCATTTATATTTATATATAAACGAATTATATTTGTCTCTTATGAGTAAGAAGGTTAGATTTGAGCCGGCAAGATAAGTATGCGAGTGTTTTCTCCATTAGCCACTTTACGGTGTTTCATGAGTCACTCCAAAAAACGATTCCAGTATCGTCTGCGTAAGCAAAGATTTGACCATTTTCAACTTTTAGATTTAGTAAGTTATTAATATATTTCTATATAAGGTGAATCCCAAGACGCTCCCTTGTGGGACACCACAACTTATACAGGAATCGCCACTTATGCAATTTTTTTTAATAAGAGTAAAAAGAGCCTTGTTAAAATTAGTATATAGGTTTTTTGTTTTGGGACATTCTTTTATATAATTCAATAAAAGGAGTTTCCAAAAGATTGTAGCATGTTTGGTTATAGAGCTATTAAAAACTGCTATGTACGAAGAAAATATATTTAATATCTCAACTAAATTATGATCCATTCGAAATAATAAAGCTATGACTGTTGCTTATAAATTTGGGGTACAGTAAAAACATTAGACACAGGGTATCTTTGGCGTACCACGCATATATATCCAGCCTACTTTTACTATTATTCGGTAATTATCCTGAAAATAAAATAAAGATATCAGTTGTTAGAGTATAAAATAGCAAGAGATTGTAAGAAATATTAAACGATCCTAGTACTAGCCATATTACTTGTTGGAGCTTGTGAATTTGAGCTTCATCGTTCTCATCCTCCTTTTCTTTCTTCATGTCTCCTTTTCTCACATAACCTTTTCCGTAGGCTGTCCAGCAGTATTTATAGGTTTTACATTTGACAAAACATCAAATGCCAAGAAATATAAGCGTGACAGTCAGTTGTTCTGATACAAAAACTGGTGTATCTACAGAAGAGAGCAGGAACACCTAGGGTGTTTGGCACATAATTTGTTTTGGGGTTTGATGTTGAACGTTTTCTACTATTATCGGGGTATTTTTTTATAAATTCCTATTTGGCACGGACTCTATATATGTTGCGAATATCACACGTGCTTAGGTTACAGTCGATAGTTTCAATAACAATAATTTAATTATAATAACTCCCCGAGTGACAATCGAACCCACTACTGATCACGTTTACATTCACGCTGCATCACAATGGCCTCTCAGATCAGATATTCCAATTATGAAAAATTATATTCATATATATAAATGTAAGCTTAAAGCTTTCATAGGAATAGGTCGACGGTAATGGCTATGGAAGGCCGATTAAATTAGACAATCGTGCTTAATTGAGTTCGTATAATACTATTTCATCGATGAATCTATATGGTGAAGCTTTTGGAGCTTACAGTAATAATTATGGGCTTATTTTCTTATAATATATTTTTTTAAATATATGTATTTATATGAAGGAAAGAAATAATCAAATAGTTATGATCCATTTATTCTTCTTAAAGAATTTAAGCGTTACATTGTAGTTGTATCGTTTAAATTATTCGATTTACATAAACATTGCAAGTGGGAATCGAACCCATAACAATGGTATACAGTCATATCCTCCCAATCTGAATCATGATGGCTCTATGTAGTAGAGTCCTATTATGAAAATTAAAATTATAAATAGACATATATTGGTACTTATCAAGTCTATCTGAAGATTGGCATTTTTAGAAAACGTATAAAAATTTGAACGCGACTCAAACCCGCGCGCATCTTGGGAACCGTCCAAGCGCTTTGACCGCTAAGTCTACCGGCTGCGTCGAAATTCTTATACGCCTATTTTGTTGTTAGCATCTCTGTACAGAGGTTATCAAGACATGCGAGTTCGAATGCAGATCCGTTCTAATTGTTAAACAGTTTTTAAAATTTCAATAGCATTTTTACTAAAGGTGTTATTCAAACACTTAGGTAACATATCTATCGACAGTTCAAATTCTATATCCTATACCTCCCAGTCAAAAACTAGTGGCCAGTCACTTTAATCAAGTATGTTAAGTATATGGAGGCCATTGTCGCCTTTTGGGACGGCGTCTGGCTGTAAACGTGATTGTGAATTCAATTCACACTTGGAAAAATAATTATACTCAAATTATTTTCATTTCTCCGCTATGGTGACAAAACAACAGCGTGGCGTTGAGTTCCGTCACTCAAAACACAATAATTCGATTTCAAGTGGAAAGTGGAAAACGGAGTGTCTTGACACTGGGTTCTGACTACCCTGTTATTCGGAAAAACCTGAAGCTATATAATAAATAAAAAATAATAAAACACAAACCGAACTATATAAGAATCATTAACGAATTACCTAAATATATTTAATTAGTTAAATTTAAAATATGTAAAACAAAAAGTAGTAAAAGAAAATACCTAGTGTTAAGACATTCCGGTCTCCTCATTCTGATAGACACTTCGTAATAAACGGCAAAGGCCAACGTTTCTAACGAGATCGGAAAAATAATTAGAAAAGATTCGTTTTTTTAATTGGCAATCGAACTCAGTAGTTTAATAGAGCATTTTACGCAGGCGAAGCCGCGAGTGGGTCGCTAGTTTATTATATATGATGCAATGTATTATGATATACTCTAAAGCACGTTTGATGTTGTAATCTCGTGATCTCAGCTGCCGCCTTCTCCATCTGTTGGACGTCGTCCAAATTACTACTTCTATTGAGTAGACTTGCGGTATCATAAGAATCTATAATACATTTTAGTTAAAGATTTTGATTTTGCGATGCATATATGTATATCTTTTGATCGAATTTATTATATCAAATCAATCGCAGCGTACAGTTCCGCCACTCAACACGAAATGTCTCGAATTCGGACGGAAAGTGGTGAACGGAATGTATTGACACTACGTTCTCTATCACTTCCCGGCTATGCGGGAGAAAGCGAGAAGCTTATCAGATTAAATCATATTGGATCAAATCCGATTGTAATTTTTTTTTAAATAGGTGGAGGTAGCTCAGTGATGTGAATGAGGTCATTCTGAGTCCACTGTTTAACTGTTTGTAGACTCGAAGAAATTATTACATTTAAATTATTCTCATCTCTCTGCCTGTAGTAAAACATTGCGCGGTGTTGAGTTTCGCCATTCAATACGCAATGTCCCAGAATTGTGGCAATACCAGACGTTGAGTAAAGTAATTCTTCCGAATAATGATCGAATTGAAAAAGACATATTTAGAAAACGTATAAAAAATTTAACGCAGCGGGATTTGAACCCGCGTCTCTAGAAAACGTTGAACTTCAACTTAAACGGTATTCAAGTGGCGCGGGTTCAAATCCCGCTGCGTTGAAATTTTTATACGTTTTCTAAATATGTCTTTTTCAATTTCCTTAGTGTGCGAATAACACTTTAAAAAAAATGTAAAAAAATGATCGAATCCCAAAACACGCCTTTAATGTAAACTGCTGTTCTACTGTGCCACGGTGGCGTCTATCAAAATTACTTTTCTAATAGGTATAATAAATATTATTTTAATAATATTATGCTAAACGAACTATAAATTCAATTATTGTAATTGATATGATTAGTTATTACAAACCGATATCACTGTGAGGGCAATATTGTTGATGTTTACGTGTAGCTTTACTGTGTAAAGCGTTATCGCTTTTGTGACACACGAGATGGTTGTGGGTTCAAATATGTTATAAAGGAATATTTTATCTGAAACTATCGTCTTCAGCATTTCATGGATTTACAGTGCTGGTGCCAATCGCGTTGCAGATGAGCTCGGAGCAATGGCTGACTTGTGATCCAAGTTTAGGTTTAAGGGGTACTTTAAAACGGGATTTAAAGCTTGCCTCTTCTGTCCAAGATTTAAGATCCGAGTATAGAATAGTCTCGGATCTGTGAGAAATTTAAACCAAAAGTCAGTAAATTTACAATATTTTCATGTGAAGTATAGCCATTTTGTATTTTCGGCGGCCATTGTACTTGTATTGTAAAACAATAAAACTCCTGGGAGATAAAACAATAAAACCCTTGGAAAAATTAAAACTTTTGGAAGGTATTTATTGTTAAATGGGATAAAAAGGAGCCCATGACGTAACAGACAAACAGACAGAGTTACTTTCGCATTTATATTATTAGTATGGATTGTAAATATACTAATAATAAAACCGCGTCGGCTTTCAAGAGAAAAGTATCCTACACGAACCACACATTGCTTTATCACTAAGCATTCCTCGCGACCAAGTAGTAAGTAAATTCAATCATCCCGTCTTTTTATAGCAAAGAAAAATTTTGTCAAAGTTAAAGGAAACTTTTTGAATAAGTTAAAAACGAAGAAAAGTTGGCTAGTTATTTATTATAACTCTGCACGTGTTCGCTGTTGAATTGTTAAAAGAATAGTTTATGAATGACAATTATTTAAGTAACGTGCCCGTATACGTAATAATTTTATATTTTGATTTATAAAACTTCTATCGTGGCGCAGTGGAACAGTATTTGGATGTAAATGCGATTGATTGGTCGTGGGTTCGATTACCACTAGGAGCAATGATATATTTAAAAAATAGTTAGATTTCTCCGCTCTGGTACCGAGTGGTTACGCCACTCAACGCGCAATGTCTCGAAATCGGATAGAAAGTGGATAACGTGTCTTGACACTAGGTTCTCACTGGCTGAAAAAGCGTGAATATGAAAAGATTTTTAAAAAAAAGTGTAAATTAAACTTACCGCTACAACCTTAAAAATATAAGCTATCCTAAAATTCGAATTTATACGCATGAACTTGAGATTTCACAGAAAGTTTTTTTTTAATATACTTCATCACAATAATAAAAGCAATACAAAATTCTGATACAGCATAAAAAATGAGATTCGTGAAGTACTGAGCACGCTTATCTGTAACACGATGGCTGTTTGAAATTCCTTCCTTGAAATTCAATTTACCTCAAAACTGTCTAGAAATTGAATTTTAGTTTGTGTGAATTCTATCACGTTTTAACGTATATAATATTCCACGTGTCTCAAACGATTAAGGTGTTTTTTCGGCTTTACATTTTTCCCGCACAGCAGGGACCTTGCTAGAGACAACCTGGTGTTAAGACACTCCGGTCTCCCGAACTCAGCGTCATGCTTTGTCTTACAGAAACAGAGAAATGAGAATAAAACCATTTCCTCGAGTGAGCCAATATTGGGTGACAGAACCACTTACGGGGCTTTAGTACTTAATAACAATACAAAATAATATAGATTATAAACGAAACCGAAACATTCAAAACCGTAAGCTTTAAGCTTCACTTTCTTGTTATTACAACATAAACACGTACATTTTGAGAAGTGAGGCATCTTGAGAAATTATTTTTACATTATAATATAATGTCAGGCCTATTTGGAATCCCTTGAAGAAGGACAAAATTATACTCTATTGCTATATGCCTTAAGTATGATTTCCTTCAAACACTCCAACTCAACGCCGATCCCTTCTATCGAACTTGACCTACTTGTCCCAGGAATATATCAAGAATTTAGATTTTTAGCAAAAGCCTGAGCTTTCAATGTTATTGCGGAGTAATGAATGATAAAGCCTGAATACATTTTTACAACAAATTAAGATTTTTTTGATGACATTGCTAAAATAATTATAGTTCATCTTATAAAAAATCAAGCTGCAATTAAACCTTTTACGAAAACATTTCACGTTGCAGTCAAACATGCATATATGTAAATAACGGGAGCAGTGTACTATGAGTTTTAAAAAGCGAAACCTGCAGTCCGGTCTCAGTCTATTACAATTTTAAATCCCTCGGCCAAAGAATATTTGTATTGAATTCAAATTTTAGTCTGGTCTGGTTGGAAAAACGCGTGATGGAAAGTGTAAAAAAGGTCCGTCCATAGTATTTCTCCATTGATTCTGCGAGAAAATTATAATATTAAAATATTTTATCCGGATTAATTGCGTATATTATAAATATTCGAAACAATATTATCGAAAACGAATTTTCATATTTATGGCTTTTTAGTATTTTATTATAAAAAATAACAACGAAAATAAACACGCTTAAATTATTTTTCTAGTTCTAGTTCCACCCTGGTCATCCTGATAAGGGCAACTTCTTCTAGAATATTGTATTTTCATCTGATAAGTACGTATATAAATTTTCAATTTTCACCATATAAATGTGATGCTAAGAATTATATCAAAATACCATTTTAATAAATTCTTACATAGATTGAACAGATAGGTCTGTCTGGAACCGCTATTGAAATGGGAAATTCTTATATGTATTCTTATATTTATTATTTTGATTTTTCATAATATAATAAATCTATATAATAAATCGCGGAGAGAGATAGCTGAGCACACAATGTCCCGAGTTCGGGTGGAAAGTGGAGTACGGAGTGTCTTGACACTAAGTTCTCTATGCCTACTCTGTATGTGGAAAAAAACGTAAAACTGAAAAATTATTATCGCTTAATTTAAAAATTAATAATATAGAAATATGATTGTAAAATATAAATGTTGGACCGCCCTTATACTCTACATTCCACTGTGGGCACGCGTCCAAAAAAATTCCATGCTATACTGAATGCTTGAAACCTGGTAAATAAGATCTGCAGCTATGAGATTCGCCTTTTTATATTTATTATTTTATGTCGGAAAAGTGTAGCGTTAAGGCACGTTCTCCACTGGACTTCTGAAAGATAAATACGCATTGAAGTATATTTAAATTGTAATGAAAATTTACTCCTTCCATTATCCATCCTTATTCAAGATATTGCGTGTTAAATGCCTGTGTTTTGTCATGACATATCTTGCCACTAAGTTCTTTCTCCTTACACTACTATTCGGTACAAAATGTAAAGCTAAAAAAAACTGAAACAATGCATATCGTGATTATGCTTAGTATAATTCGTTATGGAATTACCATTATTATTTATATTATTCAATAAGCTTATATGTAACAAAAACCCAGTTGAGAAAGACATATTTAGAAAACGTATAAAAATTTTAACGCAGCGGGATTTGAACCCGCGTCTCTTGAAAACCGTTCAAGAGGCGCGGGTTCAAATCCTTAATGTGCTTTCAATTTCCTTAGTGTGCGAATAACACTTTAAAAAATGTTTAAAAAAATAAAAACCCAGTTCTCGTAGAATTGGTAACAAAGTTGCAGAGTAAAGTGTGCAAATGTACGACTTGTGTAATACTACAAAAAGGCTTCAAGTTCGACATTTTACTTATCACTTGCTCTTCGACTTTTCAAAGTGGATCTGAATGAAGTTGAAAAATATTGGTTCACTTTAGCTACTGTGAATATTTGATATCTTTATCACACCATCCTTTTTAACTTTTTTTCGAGTCAATAAATCAAATGCTGGATGATATCGACCGCCGCATCCGTTCCGTCAAATCCAAAGGTTTTCAGGTCACAAATTGAACGTATGGATGGACAGTTGGGACAGGCAAATTTGCGTATAAAATTAAAGTTTGCACTAGTGTCCGGATTCGATGAAAATACCATATTATAATTGCAGATTAACAAAGCTTGTTTTTGTTAGTGGTGGATTCTCTTGAATATAATTACGTTCTATTTTGGATAGGTAATGCTTTCTATTAAAATAAGTATTGAAATGAATATTTCTATTAAAAATGAATATTTCTATTAATCTCTTTGTAAACTATTTATATTCACTAGTTGAAAATTTAATAATAATCACTAAATGTGAAAACTGCTTGGCGACTATAAAGCTCTTTAGCTCTAGCGATCTATTTCGTCCACAATGTTCTCGTATCTCTTGGGAGTACACGGTCGTTAAAATTTAATTTATCGTAAAATGTGACTTAAATTCATTTGGAGTTCGATATTTATTAAATTTTATTATACCTATTTAATATTTGTGTATTTAAAAACAATAGTTCTAAAAAAAATAATTTAGACTATAGGAAATTACATTAGGAAAGTTTACCAAAATACCATAGTCAAAATTACATTTAAATCGGATAGGTCGGCGATTAACACATGCACAAGCGCTTAGACAAACAAACAACCACAAAAGAAAATTAAAAATCATTGCAATCAGTTACATTTTAATTATGTGTGTACATAAGCTAGCGACTGGCTCGCGGCTTCCCTCGGGTCTTAAATCACAAACTTTGCCCTAAATTATAATTTACTAAACTATATATTTTATCGAATTATTCAAATAATTATGTGTTAATCAATAAAAAAAGTTTAAATAGCGGTAGACGAAGTTGCTATCAAATTCTGAATTCTACTACCAAACAATACAGTCTAGACCTGGACATTGGTAAATTAGAATTTAGTTAAGCCCTCCTTTGAATACAACATTAATAGTTTAATTTAATATTTATTAGTAACTCTAGAACAGGCAAGGCAATTTTAGGTCTCCGGCCGTAGCCCTTCATGATGTACATAGAACCGACGCCACCCCTCTCTGCCCCCTTATTTTTACCTGAGGAAATTTTCTAAGATATTCAGTTTAATGACATGTTGTAAAGACTTTTTTAGAATACACTATTCAATGGTTCTTTGAAATTCTCGGCGTTCTAATGCAAATATTTTTACGTTCAAATTGAATATTATCTTTGTTGAAACTATGAGATATTTGTTTAAGCTATATAGAGTTACTGATACAAACATTCTATATTAAATTTATATTTTTACAAACTTATTTATTTAGTTATAAATTAACACCAGAGTGGTTAAATAAGCATCGCAAAAATGATAGATATAATTTTTAAATGATAGATATAATTTTTAATGATAGATATATTATAGATATAATTTTTTTTTTAAATTGGGGCATGTTGTGTCCTTGTATCAATTTTTTTTGCAGCGCATGCGATGATAGACATTTGTATGACACAAACATTTATATTTTGAGTTACATTATTCAAGTTTGAATATGGACCCCTAATTATTTCGTATAGTTATCAGTGAAGAAGTAGCATTCTAATAGTAAAAGAGTTTTCTTAATTTGGTCTTGATTATTTTTTAGTTATATCGAAACAAAAAAACAAATCCATTTTATCTATTAGTAAAGAAAAGTGATTAGAAAATGATAACGTTTATTTATTTCATTGTTCTGGCAAGACAAAGCGCGGCGTAAAGTTCCGTCACTCAACACACATATCTCGAGTCACAAATTCGATTAGAGAGCGGAGAACGGGGTGTCTTGACACTAGATTCTCTCCGCATATAGATCGTCCTATAGGACAAACAGCGTGAACTACCAAATATATTTTTTTACATCAAATAAGACTGAACTCACACCTTTCTCCACAAAACCTTTGTAACATTTAAAACTTAATAATACAGGATAACGCAGCGCAACTTAACCAAGTAAACTAGGACCAAGTTACTACAACTTACAGGCTCGCCTCTAATTACTTATGTTTGCAACTTAAACATTCAGTTTGATATACTTGCTTGTGAAATATAGAAGGACTGACTCTATGTTAGACTTGGTTATATTTTAGTTATTATTTAATAGAACTAATTATTTGTAACATACGCTAGTTCAGTTTTAACTGTTATAAGAATATAATTGTAATCAAATACAACTTATTTTCAAGACACTACGATCTCTTATAAGCCCGAAAGCAAGACATTGCGTGTTGAGTCTGCGGAACTCGAGGCCACGCTTTGTCTAAGATACGAGAGCGGAAAAATTTATATATTTTAAATAAAGTCATTGCCCCGTGTTGGAATCGAACCCACAGCCAATTGTGTTAACAGTCAGACTATATCCTGCTATATACTGCTATATCCTTTACTAGTTAAATATGTATGTCTAAAAACTTACACATATTGAAAGTTTGAAATGAAATATTCAGCTTTTTAATAAAACTTAGTTTTCCAAGCTCATGTTAGACGCAAAATATAAACAAATAAACAGAGTGAAACTCGCTAAATAATCTTTATTGATAAAAACAATACAAATTGAAATTAATTTCAATAACAAAAATTTCCATCTTTTAAAGTAAACATTGGCATAATTGTACACAACTCGTGCATACAAACAATGATATGAATTGTACCTTTCAAGCTTTCACCAAAAGCTATAATTTAATGAACACAACTCCATTATGAGCTACTGGCTCGCGCACAATCCGATTATTGATGGACCCGATGCTTATCGAATTGGGCAAAAGATTCAATATCCGTATAATACATTTGTAAATTCTACCTATATTTTTAATTTTTTGGGATAATTTGTACAGTAGTGTATAGTTAAGAAGTGACAGTGATAAAAATCGTAGTGATATTGGAATGTATGGTATATTAGCGTTTGTTTAATCATATTTACCTTGTTTCCCGCATATCCCAGTAGTCAGAGAGAACCTAGTATACAGCCACTCCGTTCTCCACTTTTCACCCGATACCGAGATATTGTGCGTTGAGTGGCAGCGCTTAACACCGCACTTTTGCCAGCGAAAAAGTAAAGGCATCAAACCCACAAAAATCGCTAAAGCTATAAATACTCTCTCAGCTTCCACGCTAATAGGGTCAATCGTTAGGATATATTCGTAGGCGAGCTCAAGTCAGGTTCAGGTCAAGTATTTTCCTCTGATACTTTTAAAGTTGTGGGATCCGGCAGACTAATTAGTGCGGTAGTATCCCGCGGGAATGCGCCGGGATCAATCGATCCTGCATATCAATCCCGCGGAATTGAATGAGCTGTGGTATTGTCATCCCTAACTATGGCCTCATAAACATAAACAATTTTAAAAATATAATTATAACTTCATTACAATATGTGTGTGTTAATTATACTTTTAAATACAATAACAGATAAACACCGGAAGAGAGTACACGGTGACGGTTCAAAACTCTAAAAATATTTATATTTCACAACTATTTATATACTGAAACATGAATCCCAGAATCCTCAACACGTCATAAATCCTCATGTCACCCTTCGTCACGTCTAAAATTCAGGCGGAAAGTGGAAAACGGAGTGTCCTGACAATAGATTCTCTCCGCCTACTTTGCTACGCGGAAAAATCTTGAAGCTGTATGCTTAAATATTTATATTTATTTCACGTTAAATCGAAGTGAAAGTGAAAAGTCCTAAACAAAAGTTTTCCATTAAACTCCGAGATTATCTATCCGTAGCGAAAGCTTTTAATCAACTTCATTTTCTTTGGCTATTATTCTTATTTAACTATTATCCTTCCGTTGTGTAGATTATCAATTGAAAGTTAGACCCGATGACGCGTAAAATACGTGTTGCCTTAGCAACGTGTGTGTCACTTTATACAAGTGTAAGTCAAGCATATGTCAGAAATAAATATTACACACACTAGTGTGGATTTAAGCATTTTTCTCCATATAAAAGTATTACATAAATTTCACACTCTTCCACCAGTATAATGTTTGTTAAAAAGAGGTCCAAAGTTTTTCTTTCACGTATTAATATATTTCGTTTAATAATGGTATGTTTATATACTAGATGATAATAAGTCCTATTTAGTCCAAGTCTCATTTAGACACCACCTCGTTAGGACCACTTAATTAATTTTAAGATACGTAAATCTCAAGCTCAAGTGTTATTTGCACACTAAGGAAATTGAAAAAGACATATTTAGAAAACGTATAATATTTTTTCAATATCCCGCTGCGTTCAATTTTTTTATACGTTTTTTAAATATGTCTATGACCATATTTATACTGTAGACCTCATAAATTAGTAGACAAAAGACAAATACATTCAAAATTAACGAAAACTCCTGATCTAAATTCCTTTTTTTTATTGCGATTATGAAAAACAGTCGGATTATGATTAATACATATTTTTTTAAACGCTTCAAGCTTTTTTCAGTATATCATTGTAGGTAGAAAAAACCTACTGACAAAAGATTCTACCCGATGCTTTCCGCCCCAGATCGAATGTTATATTAGCACGGGGAAATGTAAATGGCGACCGAACCCACTACCATCGTGAACTGTCTGACACTCTCCCACTGAGCCACTCATTTGAGCATTTAGATTTATTAGTCATCATTTCATATTATTTAATATTTCATACACAAAAATATTCATGATTACGAAATGGAACCAGTAACCATTTTATTACATTTTTAAGAACCATAACTAAAGTAAAGTTATATTGGCACTAAATCACACCAGCTTAATGAAATTGGTCCCTTTTTTCTATCCCTTTTAAAATAACTTCGAATTACTTGCATACTTTTCTTAGATATCAACAAGGGTAAATTTCACATTTTTATGGTTAAAAGAAAATATGTTCTATTTTTACTGCAATAAAGTTAAAAATCGGGCAAGGACTGTTATAATAGATGTTGGTTTTAATATAAATCTTATAATGGTTTAAATAAAGTTGATATTTGCTTACCTTTGAAGGAGGCCATGTCTGTGACCCGCTGTTTTCATTTATCAAGATATGTCAGACTCTAATTACACGGTGAGCATCGCGAGCTTGCGTTACCTGCAAAAGAATTATCGACTTTAATTTGACATGCTCTCTGGTTGTGAAAAGTTATTGAGACGAGCTTTTCCATTTGCCAACTTTTTGGGGACATTGCGTTTGACTTCCATATATCTTGAGTTCGGTTACTCGGTAAAGTCACTTGATTTTGGAGCATTTTAAGCTTCTTCAAGAACCACCCAAGGACCTTTTTTATAAATTTCTTAAATGTGTGTAGTCAGATATTTGAAAACAGACAGAAAGAGTATTTATTTCCCAAAAGAATTAAATTCACTTACATGAGATAATAACATGTTACACTAAGCTAACAAATAAAATGCAAAATTCAAATAAGTATAATATTATATTTTTATACGTAGGTAGTATAAGTAAAGTAAAAGATCTAGATCAGATCAACTCAGTATATTCATTTAGCCACGCTTTTTTTTTCAAATATGAAATACTGTTGACCCTATTGGCCTACACAGAAAAACCAGGGAAAGAGTGAAGCGGTATTATGTCGTTGAGAAAATTGCAATCACGTGGCTGCTTGTAACGTCCCATGAGGGGTTTGAACCTTGATACAAGAAATAAAATTTTAAATGTAAAATTTATATTTAAATAATAATATAAGTTGCATATATAAGTTATATTTTATTTGATTCTGATAAATAAAGATTAAGTGACGACTACCAATGTGCTTAAATTCGTGTAGTATTAGTGGTAAATTTTGTAAATATAGGTAGCCTTTGGCAGTTTTACGCTTTTTCACCAAAAGCAAGTAGTCTGAGAGAACCTATATGCCAGTTATTTAAAGTAAAATACAATACATTATTCGATTCGATTTCCTTCTGTGTTAGATATGTAAAAGACTGAAATACGGAAAAAGAGAGTTAAAAATATTTAAAATATTAAAAATAAATAATTGAAAAACTTAATCCTAGTGTATGATATACATCAAGTCAGTTTCGCCTAGAAATGTGTAATCGCCATACAAAAATGCTACACGAGGCTTTCGACGAAAAAATGTTTACCCCATACAAAAAGGTTCATTATCGTAGGCGCGTTCCGGTTAAAAGCCTCAAAAACACGCTTTAAGAAGTAAGATGAGACTGTACAATGATATTTCAGTGTTCAAAAAACTTATATGTCTTTTATATGAGGACTGTAAAGAAATTGTCGACTAAGCTCATGGTAAACGGAATAGTTATTTGTTATAATTTCTGTACCATCGCTGTAATTTATGATTTTCAAGTTTTAAGAAGTATTTTTAAAATAACAATCAATATATATATATAGACAAGCATATAAAGTTCTAATATTAAAAGACAGTCTGGCCTTTCATTATTTAATTTAATGTATGGAAAAAAGCTCATGTAGTTAGTTTTCTTTATCCTAATGTATTACAAAGTTCATATATAATGTCCATATATATATATATAATCCTCATTACTTTCGTGTGTGAAAAATAATTGTAACAAACAAGTGTAATCTAGTTGAAGTAGCATAGTAGGGGCCGTATATTGCTTTAAAGAATTTGGATCTGCGTGTATATTTCAAATGTGACTTAAGTTATATTTTCAGTTCGCTAGCAACTGGCTTATGTGAATTCCAATCAAAAAGCTTTCTTAGAATCGTCATGCTTCACCGAATTCGCTGTTTATTGAAAGTCAAAATTTGTCCAATACTATCGAAGTTTCTTGTTGAATCGATCACAGCAACTGTTACTTTAACCGTAAGCTAACTTAGCTGGGACAATGTACTCGTAATTAATATTTTAAGATAATTACGACCATTTTAGTTTTTTTGGTTACGACTATTTTTTGTATTCATATAAGCAGTTAAGAAAAATGTTTTAAATATTAAAATTTGAGCCGAGATTAATCAATATAGCAGTATTTTACTGCTTCAATAATAATAATACAGGCAAAAAATATCCTCCAGGGTATTTTCGAACAATCAATATTTAGTTTTTAATTGACAAATAGAGTATTATACAAATAGAGTATGACAAATAGAGAGTATGAAAAAAGCTCGCTCGCTTACTCGCTTGAAAGCCCCCTTCGTAGCGCTCAGCGAAAACCTGAGGAAAAACATTACACAGTTTGGATGTCTCATGTGTCTGTCTAATAAAAAGTACATTACTATTAAATTTTTAAATATTTTCATTAAATTTAATCCCCAAAAACCCGCTAAGTTCAGTTATTTAAGCTACAATTCATCTAGACTGAAAATGGAAATACAAATGGAAACGCTCCAGCTACCATAAAATTCCAGCAGCTGACAAACTTTCACTCAACTGCACTGCAGTGCGAGGAGAGTACGTACTGTTAAATGAACACAGATTTTATTTCCGGTTTGCGCATTTCACTAAATGATATGGTGGTTCGACAACACTGTTCATAGATTGAATTGATTGAATTGTATTTGAAAGAAAGAATATTTCTTTTCAATTATTTCAAAATTTTACGACCTCACTCTCAAAATTTAGCAAGATGTGAATTTTGGAAAATATTAAAAGAATTGTTTATCGTGAAAATTTAAGAACACCAATTTCAAAATTTAAATATTAATTGTTCACAAATTGATGGGATTTTGAATCTACGTCAAACTTTTGCCTCTACTATTGGATATACATATCTACTAAAATATGTATAATATATAAAATTGTTATTTAGGTATAACTTATTTATTTTTGTCCTCAGTCTAGCTAAAATATTTATACAAAACAATAAACTAAATATATAATCAGAGAAAGTAAAAACTTGTCAATTTAATTTAATATATCCTATATTTGGAAAAGCTAACCATTTATAACCTAGTGTCAAGACACTCCGTTCTCCAAATGCTTGAATTCAAATTTTCGTGTTGTGGCAGTACTCAACACCGCGCTTTGTTATATCATAATTTCAATATAATGACTCCCCCGAGTGAGAATCGACCCCACAACTATCACATATACAGTCAAACGCTATCACGCTGCCACGATGGCCTCTAATAATAATATGTACCCAGTCTTTTTTCAATTTATCTAAGAAATATGGGACTTTATATGTATAAGAACTCATATAAATCATCGCATTCCTTTTACAATAACACATCCGCACTGTGGAATTTCTTTATAAATGCAGACATATAATACAAAAAAGCATTTAAAAAAAACAAACACTCTTTCTCAAAACAGTAGTGCGAAGAACACCGCTTTGTAAATATGTACATCAAAATACGCTGCCGATTCCATTTCCCGTGTTTTCGTTTGTCCCCGAAACTAGGCATTGCATTATTGAAACGAGAATGAACACAGAAATTTTGGTCCAATAATAAAATTATAAACATTTATATACCAATATGTATTTGACATAGGTTTTAGTAATAAGCTGAAATAGCTAAAACACATTCTGTAAATTATCATATGTAATTAAAAAATTATAGGAGTATTAATAATACGTCTTTATTATTTAATATTTTGTATTTCTCGTCGTGACGCAGTGGGACAGCGTCGAAACGCTGCGAAACGCGACTTGTTGCAGGTTCGATCTCCATTCGGGGAATGATTGTATTTAAATTATTTCAAATTATGGCGTTTTGTTCTGCTAACTTTTTTTGGTATACTACTACAACGCCTTCAGTGGACGGAGTGTCATACACTAAGTTCTGTCTATTCGGTAAAAAACATAAAGCGATTGCAAACTAAGTTTGTAAAGCTAAATGTTTCACACTATTGAGGGTATACCAGAACTACCAATACTGGACAATAGGCAATATTGATAGTGAGTTGAAACCTTAACCTTAATCTCTAGACTAAGTGCCGAATTGATCCACAAGCATGTAACGTCGTAGAACCTATTAACAACTTTTAATTTTCCTTCTAACTCACTTATTTTCCTTCTAACTCATCTGGAGAAAAGCTACCATACTGTGTAGTGGTCTTTGTGTAGAACTATCGTGAAAATACCCTGACTAGTTTTTTTTATTTTTATAATTTTTGCTGTTTTTCGCTTTTTCTCGCAGGTAGAACCAGATAGTGACGAAGCACTCCGCTTGTCACCTATTCGATTTGACTTAGTTTTATATGTATCTATATAATATATTTATGAACCATATTTGATACGCAACGGAGAAAGAACGTACAAATTGGAAGGCTATAAATCAGATTTACGAGCGCGTAAAGGCAGGTGTAGCGGCCGACAAATGTTTGTTTGGGACAATCGTTAATATTATTTATTGATTTTGTTTTCATATAATGCCAATTTATATTGGGTATTCTAGGTTACAGTTAGGAGTATTTATTTACTAAAAGAATTAAATTTACTTACATGAGACAATAACATGTTGTTACACTTAATACAATTTTGTAACTTGTTTACACTAAGCTAACAAATAAAACATATTGAAAATGGTAAAATATACATGAACTTAAATCATTAGTGATTAGAGAAACTGGAAGTGCCAGCTACTCTTTAAATAGGTTATTCTACTAATATATAGTAAAATCTTGTTGTAAAAAGAGACTGCGAATTTTGTGACGAATAAAGGATTATTTCCTGCAAACAGCAAGAAACGCGTATTTTAATATTAATAGTATTTTAATAATATTTTTGTTTTATTGCGAAAATTGGCGCCACATTTTTTTTAACCAGGAGTAGATAGCCAAATATTTTTAAATTCAAATATTTACATAAGTTTACATCATACTAAGAACCATAGCGTAAAGTCAAGCATTTTCAAAATGCACCAGTATCATCCAAAAATAACAGTTAAACTTTACTTAACGCCGCCGTCCGTCTTTTATCAGACTGGTATATTAAAAAATCATATTTGGAAGACGGTATTATTATATACTTATTAAAAAATGACACCCAAAATTTACTAACATATGTTCCGCAATTAAAAAATAAATATAATATATATATATATATAGGCCATCATGGCGCAGTGGGACAGTGGCTGCCTGCAAATGCAACTGATTTTGGGAATGATTATGTTTAAATTATTTCATGTTTTCGCTCTGATGCGGGCGACAAACTAGGCCTACTATATATATATATATAATATAATCGTAATGTTTCACAAAATTCGCTACTTACTACTGCTACAATAGTTTCTTGGATAAAAATATCAAATTCGTGGCCAGAAGACGCTCAACATTTCAATAGCCAACCTTTTTCTGAACTTGAGATTGACGTAAGAGTGATTGACGGACAAATACCCAGATCCAATCCAAATGTAGGTAAGGCAGTTAAGTAAACGTTTCTAGTTGATTAAGACCAAGGGACTCTTAGTGGGAACAGCGACTACCGATCTTTTACGAAATCATTATTTTTATAGCATAGCAGGAATTGTGCGGTGTGCAAAGCGGGAACGCTGCGGCTTATCTTATCATCAGAGCTGGTTAAAATAATTTAAATATAATAATTCCTCGAGTGGGAATAGAACCCATAACCATTGCGTATGTCAGACTGTGCCACGATGGGCGATTAAATTAATGCAACTTGGACAATGATATTGGTTTAGTTAGTTAGTAGTTGCTTTATTGAGAATAATTACAGGTTTTCATGAGGCTAAGATAAAAGAACTTGGTGCGAATGCTGTTTGAAGTAAATGCTTGTACTTTATTAAATATATTGAAAAGGTATCAAAACTTGTCCGTCCAAGACAGTTTCCGAAAGTCGCAGATTCAAATTTTAAAACGGTATCAATAAATGGTTTTATATATCCTAAGTTTGTGAATGACACTTTAAAAGTATAAGAAAAGTAATTATTAGTTTCGTAAGTGTATATCTGTCTATGAATGTATGAAAATCATGCAACACTAGTTTGACCCATTTCGCACAATCATCAATTGGACCCGTGGAAAATTTGGACCCGTGTTCGGATGACAAAATAATATTTTCATAGCATGATGAAAGGATCAGACTTTACCAGAACGAGAAGGAAACCAAAAAATATTTAAAGGGTGTTTTGTGATTATACATTATACTTCGATTTTTCTTTAAGAAACATGACACTTTCAGCATGACACCTTCAGCATGACACTTTTAGGAGGCTAAGCAGAGAGAATGTTCTCCGGTTTCCACTTTCCATCCGAATTTGTTTCAACCGTATATAAATCTTGATAGTCAAATTCAATCTAAAATATTCTAATTCATGTGTTTCATTTTGAAATTATTCGTTTTGAAATAATATAGACAGGACAAAGTATAATATTGAAAATGAAAGAGTCAATGATTTTTTCATATTGATATAAATTTCCGCATAACATGGTAGTCGAATTTCGGACATTACGTGTTCAGTACCGAAAATTATTAAATTATGATCATGGGAATCGACCCACAACCAATCGCGATTACAGTTTGACGCTGTCCCACTGTGCCGAAACGGCTTTATATTTGTTATAGTATATATTTGTTAAGGATAATTTGTAATTTGTAAGTTTGTAAGTATATATGGCAGATCTTCAATATTATATTAATTATTTTTTACTTGTACGTACTTTTTATATTTCTAAGAATAATAACTACCTTGCAAAGTAAAGAACTTTGATTTGTCACCCAGATGTGAACTTGACCTATTTTAGGGGTCGGCAGCTTTGTCTCTGCAATGTAATATATTGAAGTTAATTTGAATACGGTTTTTAATAAATATTATTTCAACTTCACGCTTATCCCGCATCTTTTCTTCTCTTTTCGTCCAAATTTTAGACGATCTAATCGAGTCCGATTATGTATTGAGAATGCGAAATATTAATAAATTAAATATTATCATGGTGGGGGGAGTGGGGACTCACGAACATCGCGAGTACAGTCAGGCGCTATCCCATTGCGCTACGCTGGTCTCAAATAATTGACAATCAAATAATTAAAATAAACTAGTTTCATTTAGTAGTGAATATTTGTATAAGTATTATTTAAAATATTAGTGCTATGAAGTAATTGTGGCGCAGTTGGTAAGTTCGTCTGCATACGCAATGGTTGTAAATTGTATATCTTGAGAAATTTTGATTTTCATGATTTGGTGTCATAAATTGACGGAAAGTAGACATAGCATTGTATCAACACTAGTTGTCAAAACTAGGTAGCAACAAAAGATGATTGGAATAATAATACTAACAATTTTAGTATTTTTGAAACGTTATTCACACACTTAAGTTGTGAAAAACATATTTAGAAAACGTATAGTAATTGAACGAAGCAGGAATTGAAGCCGCGTCTCTTTTAAACTTGGCAAAACATTCATGGAAAATTTCAACATCTTTTGTTGAAATTTTCCATGATTGTTATGCGTGCGTATGTGCCAGCAAAGTCGTGAAGGCCATTTAAGGCCCAGTATGCTATTCCATACATAACCCTATACTGTATACTATATAAATCAATAATAATTTTCACATTTTTAATTATAAATCTGTGATTTCTATCAAAATTACTTCTTGCGCGAATTTTGGAACACCTTTATATAATAATATCTAAATACCTGTCACATTGTTTATGTCTGTAGCAGACCAATGATGAAATACCCTAACTTAACACTTCTAGTCTAGTCTAGATTCTTATCACAAACAATAAATGTACGTTAAATTAAAAAAAATGTAAATTTAATAGTAATTGCAGTAGATACATTAAACAATTATTTCTCTACTACAAGATTTTTTTTACAGCTTCACCCTTTATCCTGCATAACAGGGTAGTATCTGAGAACCTAGTGTCAAAACACTCCATTCGCCACTATCCGCCTGAGTCCGAGACATTGCGTGTTGAGTGGTGGAACTCAACGCCATGCTTTGTCTTGTCACCAGTGAGGACAAATGTAATTAGTTTAAATATAATCCCCCCGAGTGGGAATCGTACCGACAACCAATGCGCTACAATGGATATTTAAGGAAAAATAATAAAGAAAATAAGAAAACACAAGGTATTATTTAAATACCCGTCATATTTATTTATGCCTCCCTGTTGCCCGGGATTACCCGATCGATGGCAGGTGAGGGGTAAGTCCCATCTCGGAGCATTAACTTATACACTTGAACATCTTCAACTGCTTTTGGTAGTGGATTTTTATTTAGGACTAAAGTTTGTGTGTTTTTAGAGTTCTTTACGATACCTATTAGTCAAATATAATCCTCATCCTCAAAATCGAATTCACTACCATCGCATGTAAAGATACCAGATACCGCTACACTACGCCACTGTAGTCTTAATAATGAATTTCAAAAGCTATATTTCAATTCTAGATTGAGAAGCCCGCCGCTAGCCCGGAAACATGCACGGCTTGTTAGTAATATAATGCCGAATACCAATTTACCCACATCTCGTCGGCTTTGAGAACAAAGGTATTGTCATTGTACGTATGTATATGTATGTACATACTTTATTAGTGCTGTAACTTATAATGCATCGACAATTTGACTTGAAGGATTTTATTAATTTTAACTACCGCTTAGCTCGCAAAGTCACTTAATAATCGGAAAATAAACTACTTCATGAGTCTCCTTATATTATGTTTACTTCTAGGTACTACTAGTGGCCGTCACTACTGTTAGAGGGGCAGGTTCTAACTGTAAACACGATTAGTTGGGGGTTTGATTCCTCCTAGGGGGAATAATTATATTTAAAATATTTTCGTTTCTACGCTCTGGCACCTAACACAAAGCGCGGCGTTGAGTTCCGCCACTCGGCACTCACATGTTTTCGAGCGGAAAGTTTGCAAACTTGAAGCTAGAAAAACACTTGATACTACTACTACTAGAAGTCACAAAAAATATAAAATTAAGACGCTGATATTTTTTGTTAGAAAATTAAATAGAAATATGAAATAAATTTATCATTACAAATTAAAAGAGTTCTGAAGAATAAAAACTTTCTAATATAAATTCCGAAGAATTCGAGAAAAACTTTAGTAATATTTTTTATCTTTTACTTCTTAGTAAAATATTGTTAAATTGTTGCCAATTTGCCAATAATTGCTACACACAGGCGGCATTGAAAGTTGTATTAGAGTAAAACAAAACAGCTTCACTCTTTGTTCCGTATAGCTAGATAGAGAAAACCTAGTGTCAAGACACTCAGTTCTCGAATTTCCGCCCGAATTCGAGACATTGAATAGCGGAACTCAACGCCGTAAACTAAAAGCTATAGCACATTATTACAAATAATATACAGCTTGAGGTTCGCATTGAACACGTTAATTTCGTATCGTAAATAGGTACAGGTTTTGGTCCTAGCCTTAGGAAGGCATACATCGGAATTGACGTCCGGTTTCACCGTTTGAATCTATACCATCTAATATTATATATTAATTTGGTTGTAAATCTCAATGTTACACTTTCACTAATTATAACCTTAGACCAAAATATTAGGGAGATATTAGCTTTTCCCAAATTAGGATGTAAACCCACACCATCCCCTTATAGTTTTCTGTCAGAGCCATCTCAAATGTGCCTATTACAAAGTCACTTAATAAACTCCTAGAAATATATGCGGCCATTGTGGCGTAGTGTAACTGCGTATGACGGAACCAAAAACCAATCACGTTGATCGTGGGTTCGATTCACACTCGAAGGAATATTTATATTATTTTCATTTGAGTTTCAACTTGGGGAGGCACGTGGAGAACGGAGTGTATCGACACCAGGTTATCACTATCCCGCTAAGAGGGAATAAGCGTAAAGCTGCAAAAAAACGAGCTTCGTAAAAATATCACCATAATTTATTAATTCTTGGAAACTCCAATCAAGTACAGATGATGTTCAAAGAGCTTGTATATCTAATAAAGCATTTTGTGTTTGAGTTCATTGAACACGTTAATTAAATGAATGCTTCTATATGCAGTGTTACTGTGTTGCCAAGATAATTAATACTTGCTTTTGACTACGAATTTATATCATATACATTTATAGGTATTTATTTAATGTAATTTAAAAAAAGATACTTTCTCCTGTATAGCAAGAAGCAAGCTAGAAAGAATCTAGTGTCAAGGCACTATGTTCTCCAAGTTCCGTATGATTTCGAGATATCACGTGTGGCGGATCTCAGCGCCGAGCTCTTACCGAAATGGATGAATAAAATTATGACCATTCCTCCAAGTAAGAATCGAACCCACCACCAATCGCAATTACAGCCAGACGATGTCAGGCATATTAAATACAAATATTACATATGTATTTTTATGGTATTCGAAAATACATTTTAGAACCCGACGTTTCGAACACTTTCAGTAGTTCGTGGTCACAGGTAGACTGAGGTGGCATTTGTCTGTCATTTGATACAATTATTATATCAAACTACCGCCAACGATTTCTTAGTTGCCTTGCGTTTCAATTTTTTCACCTGCCCGCGTTCCCATTTTTTTTTTTATTTATGAACCGATTGAAATAGAATAAATACAAAATGTTAAAGGAACTTTAACAAAATACAATAGTCGAAATTGTATTTATATCGGCTGAACCATTTTGAGATCAGCGTGCACAAACGCACGGACAAACAGAAAAACAAGTTTAAAAATATTATTTTGGGTTCTATTATATCGATAAATGCCCTTAGTAATATTTTTTCTGATATATCTTCCATGCACAGACAGCGATCAGTTACATTTTACATATTTTTTTTGTTTTTTTTTTATATTATAGACTTTTCCGATGTTTCGATTGTGTTATTTTTTTTTTAAATCTATTACGTTTTCCAAAACCAACAATTTTATAATATATTTCTTTTTTATTAATTCAAGTAAAAATAATATTTATTTAATTGAAAAAAATAATCCATTACAATTTACACTTCAAAATGCAGGTATGTGTGTTTTTATATACATCGCAGCTCTTTAACATTGAAGCCATATTTATCAAGGGAATATCTAGTTTTTACAAATATATTTTTGTATTGAATATTTTTAAAGACCTTCGTGGCGCAGTGAGTGAGTTAAATTTATAATTGTACCAGTATTGCCTTTGGTATTACAACAATACTTGTTGATTGCTAGTTACTGTCATATTTGTTTGATATCTACCCTTTGTCACTTTAAATATTTTTTAGTATGAAACATTTGGAGTTTTTAGTCAGTCGAGTCGAGGCGTTCAATAAAGAATAACGTAAAGTTAAATCAAAAATAGATGTTTTGTAATAATATAGAATGCGATATGGAAATATTAGATCATTTCAATTTTAATTCACACAAATAATAAAATTTATGTTTCATATCAAATTATATATTTTTTTAAAACAAAATAAATCGATATAAACTAACATTGATCATTCGAAACACAACGTAATTACATCACTTTTAGTGTTTATCATTATTTATCTTTTAAATATAAAAATATATCTAATTAGTACATTGCATGTTATTTGCACTAAGATTTTGTAATAATACATTTTTAAAAAAATTTAAAAGTTTAATTTTGAAATAATGTCGTAATTGGTTACAAACTTACCTATTGTAACAATTATGTATGTAAGACACTCATTGCACTACCCACCCACTATTAACAAATGTTAAAACTAGCTAAATTTTGCTAATATCTAGGTAAAATGAAATATAACGTTTCAAAATGAAAAAAAGAATGGAAATTTACACTTTCGTACCCATTATTAATAAACAAATCTGCCATATTGGAAATCTAAATCTTTAACTCGTGCCTATACTGATCGGTGATTGGCTAAGTGATCGGTGATTGGCTAAGTGATCGGTGATTGGCTAAGTGATTGGCTAAGGTGATTGGTAAGCTACAACCCGGCTTGTTTAGTCGCTGTTACTAGCGTGTTTGCGAGAGACATTGCACTATCCGTGCAGAAATTGGACAAGAGTCGTCTTGATTCTAGAATTACAGGAATCTTCTTGATTCTATGAATGAACCAAATTTTAGTATGGACAGGTAAACTTGTATTTCAAAAAACACTCAAAAGAGAAATGCATTTTACGTTAAAATTGTCTTGTATTCATTGTAATAGATTTTTGTAGTGGTTTGGATAAATTATTAAATAATTATATTTATTAATAATTTATATATTTATTAGTTCCAGATATAAATTAAGGGAGTCAATGTACATTGATACGCAATGTTGTTGTTGGTCTTAATTTAAAATTTCTTTGGGAACAAAGCAATGTACCAAATTTAAGAGGTAAAACTGGCAATAATCTTGTTTTACCATTTAATATGACCTTAAGTTAAAATCAAAATAAAATATATATTTGATAAAACCGTTGAAGTGTTTATTGTAGCTGACGATATAATAAATTACCCCAAACTCAAAACGGTAGGTCATTCGTTTACCGAAAGACCACGTAAGTAATATTAAATAAATAAGTAATTGTACTACTTCATATTAGCAGCACTTTCAACTCTGTAGATTTTGATATATAGTAACTAAACCTGGGCTTCGCTTATAAATGAAGTCAGTCAGTCAGTCAAACTTATGTACTTCTCATTCCATTTTCTTAAGCGATTCCAACACTTCCTCCCGTTTAAAACCTCTTGACTGTCCGATGTGTATTATTTGGATGTGAGAGAAGAGCTACTTATTAAGTTAGAGCGTCTTTTAAAACTCGCCATATGTTTTGTTTATGGTCTGCGTAAGTATAACCACGTTTCCTACTTACAAGCTCAGCTTAATTGGCTCCCTATCCGCCTTCGTCGAGATATGCACATCCTTATACTAATCTTTAAGATGCTTAATTACTGGAATTTCTCTTCATATTCTCGTTTTAGCCACTTTGCCACTCGCCATGCTCAAGGCGGTCGTATGTCAATCCAACACTGGACATTCCGAAGTTCAATACCAAATTTATACAGAAATCCTTACTGTGTATGCCATATCTCTTTGAACCAACTACCTAAGCCCATTCAGAGAAGCCCACCTATTACTTCCTTTAAATCCCTATTAAAAAACGTCTACTTTCTACAGTGGTTACACTGTCATGTTAAAGTTGAAAGTGGATGTTATTTTATTCATAACTAAATACATTAACTGTTTCACATCTACATCATTAGTATATATTTATATATATATATATATATATATGTCTGTCTATGTTACTATTGTACTGTAATAATTAGTATTATGTAATTGCACGGTTTGTACAATAATAATTAAATTTCTTATTATATAATTATGAAAATTACATTCAAGAAAAATAATAATATTTATATTGATTCTATAGTGATATTGATTATTGATTTAGCATTAATTGATTTGAAACATGAAAATAGTCAGTGCCGAAACAGAGATGTTTACAGTGACAGACTACAGTGTGGGTTATTGGGCTAATGTCAGAAGCGGGCACAGGTAGCTTGATAGCATAGCGCAGATGTAGGTACAGATGGCACCAATGTCAGGATCGATGTACAGATGGCAGAAGGCAGACTACAATGTTATGAGTTGAGTGATAAGTGATGTCAAAATCTCAGATAAATCCCATGATACAGTCAGTGCAGAGATAAAAATGGCTGATTTGATTGGTTTTGTTATAAATATATATTTTTTTATTGTGAAAAGGTTTTATGTATGTACAACATATGCTGCGTTATTATTTTTTGGATTCGCTTTGTTATTGATTTATTATTGTTATGTTTATATTGAATACTATAATGTATATAATATGGCGTATATGAACAGTAAGCTAAATATTTAGACATATATATATATATATATATATATATATATATATATAAAAATAGTTAAAATATTTTTAATAATATTTTTTTGTTGCGAGAGGACTCGTCTATACTCAGGAAGGCCGAGCTGTTAGAGTTTAAATTTATAATTGTATCATTAGTGTCGTTGATATTACGACAGTGCTTGTTGAGTATTAGTTACTGTCATATTTATTTGCTATCTATCTTTTATTACTTTAAACATTTGTATAAAGTATTCGAAGTAGTTAGTCAGACGAGTCTGATTCATTGTAGAAAGCGGAGTTATAAAGCTTAAAATATTAGTTAATACTTTTATTCTGAGCTTTTACTTCAGTTGTGGGTTCGTTTTCCACTCGGTAGCATAATCATAATTTAATTATTTTCATTTCCCCACTCTAGTGAACAAGATGAAGCGGGGCGTTGGGCGTTGCTACTCAACACGCAATATCCTAAATTTGGGAGGAAAGTGGACCCTGCGACATTGTCTGCGTGAAATTCTAAAATTAAAGTTAAAAGAATTAAAGTTGCTCCTTATTACATTAGCTATCTGCCAGTGAAAGTCCCATTAAAATAGATCCAGCCGTTTCAGAGATAAGCCGGAAAGAACAGACAGACAGAGTAAAATTTAGAAGAATGTTCTTTTCGTGTATATACATAAGCATCCGGCAAGAAGTGGTTATTTTAATATTAGAAACAGACACTCCAATTTTATTTATTTGTTTAGATTAAAAACCAGTGAACTCGTAATATTATATGTATGACCAGGAAAACTAAATAAAAAGCAATACGTAGCTCACTCACGCTTGTTCCTATGTAAACATTGAGATCAAACATCTTTCGTAGGAATGATCAGAAACTATAATATATAATAAAAAATAGTATTTTCCTCCTTTATAGTAAAATAAAAAAACAAACGCTTTTTCCCGCATACCAGGGTAGGCGGAGAGAACCTAGTGTCAAGACACTTATCTATTTTCTGTCCGAATTTGAGCCATTGCGTGTAGAGAGGTGAAACACAATGCCGTGACTTAGAGCGAATAAATTAAAATTAAAATATATATTATATTTAAAATTATCGTAGAGTGTTTTTTGTAAAGTATCTGAAATTCTTAGTATAATATTCTTAAGTGAAAGGAAATCAAGAACTTTTTGTTAACAAAATAAGTAAAATAAAGGAAAGAACGTTTTCAACAACACTGTTACTAAGTCTACGAAGCCGCGTAATTAAGCCGCGTAGCACGTATAAAAACACGCGAGGCCTATTATATTAAGACAGAACTTTAGATTTTTCTTATTCCAAGTTAATATTTTCTTATAATCAAGTTAATATTTTCATTAAATTAAATAGAAATTTACATTTTAATAAACCAAAATATATTTGGACAGAAAAAATGTAGAGTCATCTATCTTAATGACATTATTTAAACAGCCAACAAATTTTCCTACTCACGTTAAAAAATTCAAAACACCTACATATAGCTTAAAACATATAATAATAAAAAAGAACTTACCGATATATATATCGTATGTAGTTGTTAGCGCTCGCAAGCGCGCGCGGCGGGCGCGTGGCCCGGCCGCTGTGGCAGACGTCCGGTGGCTCGCGCGTAGGCGGCCGTCTGACGTACCCCCCTGCCTCTGGCTGGCGTCGCGCACACTGGAGCGGCTTCGCTACTTAGATACGCTATGGATGTTGGAAGCTTCTAGCGATAAACTATGAATCTTATAACACTTTCATAATAATTAAATATATTTTATTATCTGTATATAAAAATATATTTATTTAAATCGATTAAATAAAGATTACTTTTATTAGTAAAGATTATGAATTTCTTTATTCCTTTAGATATTTTAAATATATATTAACCGATTCTATATTCTTTTTAAAAAAAACTCATTATATACACGTCAATATAGTTTAATTTTCAATGACTTTCCTTATACTAATTTCTTTTAAGTAAATATAAATGAATTATAAATGCAATATTTAAAGTTCAAAGGTAAACCCATGACATGTCCAAATAAGAGAAAGCTAAAACTATATGGGTACTGTGGAAAAGTCCTTAAAAAGGTCGTAGCTCTCATCAAGAACATAAAAGCAACCTACCCCATAATGTTTCACTGAAGACGACGCCATTTCGTAGTACACTGATCTTGTACTTATAAAATTAAGAAAATTCATCTTTACATAAACGTTGATGTATTAAAAAAAAAACTTTTCTATCAACTTTTTTCAAGGTATATTTTTGCTAATATTCTCCACTTAATTATGTTGCGATTGTTATAAATGCGCGATATTTGTTCACTTTTAATGCTTTTTCTTGGATGTTATCTTAAGATGCTTAATTAAATTTCGTTTTAGGTGTAATTAAAATGCTGGTATTATAGATTTGATTCCACGAAGGTCACCGGTTCAACATGCTTTAGCTTTACCGAATGAGTCCTTTCTTTCTCCTATTAGTCCTTTACTTTAGCCAAAGCTGCATATTATTCAAACTAATCTTATTCACTTGATTTTTATAGTACTGATAAATAGGTCATATTCATAAGAAAGTAAATCATTAATATTAAATATTAAACCCTTACCTACATATAAAAGTAAGAAGCTATATTTCGCAAAATGGACAACTAAATCTACTGACACCTTTTAAAGCGAATAATGGAACTTCCTTTTCAACGTGACATTGAAAATATATAAAATGGTCCAAGTTAAATAACATGTAGCGATCGAATCGCAAGCAATTGATCGGCAGCTGTCGCTATGTCGCCAGTTTCCTCCCCCAAATAGTATGATTGGTTGTCCGAATGGTCCGAAATGTACCTGTCTATCAGGTTTTTTCAATATAAATTATCTTGATAAGTTTTTAATGTATTGGACAAGTTTTATTTTTGTTGTAACAGTTTCTGGCAAGATACGGAAATTAAATATTTTTACAACATATTTTGCATTTTACAGAGTAAAAAGGAGTGGAAAATAGTAATAAGTCAATTCGTTGTCAATTTTGTACCCATTTTATAGCTGCTCTATTTTAACTAGCTTAAAAAACTCATTACTTGTATCATAACAGCCGTTTACTTTCAAAAAATATTAAAATATATTTTGCTTTTGAAGTGATACATTTTTAGGATTCCCGTGGTAAAATATAGCAATGTGAAAGTCAGGTTAAATTTTGGCTGATTGTGTAATTTTACAGGTATCGGAATATCTGACACTCATTTATTTATTTACTTAACATTTTTTTTAGCTTCATGCACTTCTCGCACATAGCAGGATTTAGAAATTCAATATTTCCCATACTATCCCACTGTAACTGATTAAATTTGTTTTTGAAAACGAAATTAATATAATATTATTTTTTTACATTTTTTAAAGTGTTAATCGTACACTTAGGAAATTGAAAAATACATATTTAGAAAACGTATAAAAATTTGAACGCAGCGGGATTTGAACACACGACTCTTGAAAGCCATTCAAGCACTCTGACCTCTAAGCCACATGAACACATGGCTTAGTGGTTCAAATTTTTATACGTTTTCTAAAGATGTCTTTTTTAAATATAATACTATCTATTAATGGACGGTTTTCCAACATAACTTATTATTATTTGAAATCTTATTTGAAATAATTGATTTCTTAATACATCAATTTACTCTGTGATTATATCAAATGATTAGCAGCTATATTTATATATCTGAAAATAGTAAATGTATGTATTAAATGAACAGCTTAATACAATATTTTTGGCTGTAATTCCTAAGTGTTCTACATGAGTGGGCGGCTTATCTCTCGCGCCTCAGTGACGACTGCGTCTAAACAACGCGGGTGATAACAGGTATCGAGGCACCTTTATTACCGTTCCTCTCATTTCAAGTTTACTGTTTCGTAATGGTTGTTAATTCTAGTATCAGCTTTTTATAGCTTATTATTTGGTTAGTATAATATTATGACGTCTACTCAGGCACGTAGACGAGGTCTCGTTTAAGACCTCTTTCTGTACTTCTCAGTCATTTTTAAATACTGTGTGTTGAGTGTCGTATTAGTTTGAAATTAACCAGCTCAGATTTTAGAGTTGACTCTAAGTGGAATTCTCACCTGCATGAATATTTATTATTCATGGATATGACGTTGAAGTAAGTTATTATATTACTAGCTGACTCGACAAACTTCGTTCTGCCTAACGCTCAATGAATGATGTGATTTTAAATATTCCAAATAGTATATTATTAGAATAAAAAAATATATTATATATTTAATTAATTAAAAAAATCTAAGTGCCAGCACGATATTTGCTTTATTAGTATATAATTAATTCAATTGGCTAGTCGGTGGATTCACTTTCGTTTGTTATACAGTTAAAAAAATTATTAATGCATTGTACCAAAGATTTGAATTTTAATTTTAGGCTTCAATCTATTTACATCTTTATTCTTAGTCGCCAAAGTTGTTCACTCACTTAGCCAGTCGTTATCTTTGTGGTTAACAAAGGTTTGGAAATACTTTGCTCGTATTTGATGAGACAAAATTACAAAAATTCGGAATCAATCGGAAAGCAATGTAACTCTCACGTTGGTTGTCAGTTGAAACTTTCACATAACGTTATAGGATTGATAATATGAATCAAGCGTTTATTTTGATATTGCTTTTACTTCAAGTTTTATGCGGAAATCCTCAGACACCAAAACATCTCGAGCCATTGCGTAGATAGTTTGAAGTTCAGTTAAATACTTCCAATGCGCGTTCACGCGCCATTGTCTATTATGTTTTAGATGATGAATTTCAATGCTACTAAAACTTTGCGAATTGTGGAGTGTTTTGCAATATCATATGTTGGCTGCTCAATAGTTTTAAGATGGGACGACAATGTAAATGATGAATAAACCGTACGGCATCCATCTAACAGTGCGAGGATGAGGATGGCACCCCAACAGTGGCTTACATGTATCATGATACGAGGAATGTATCAGTGGCACCAGAGGCATCCAGGAAAAATAAACCACCATAGCCATCGTCAATTACCATAAGGTGGTCATATTTACGTTCCACTTCTAGTTCTCGATTAAAAGCATCATTCATTCCACGACTTGGCGCTGACATTCGTAATTTAAATAAAAAAATTACCGCACTTGATGTAACACATGTCTCCGTGGAAATCTAAAAAAAAAACAGTCTAAGTTACTCTTTATTAAGTCAGCTATCTGCTAGTCAAAATCCTGTTAAAATCTGCAGACGGAACGGTGTGTCTTGACACCAGTTTCTCTCTGACTATCCCACTATGTACAAAAATGCATAAAGCTATATATTTTGACACCATTAAGCTACAGTTTTAACATGGTCTGACGTTTGTGGATTTGAATCTCAAATCTCCAAAACTCCCCAATCCCCAAAACTCGTGGGGTATATTATAATAATACACCAAACACGACGGTGAGATTTGCTATGCAGAAAGCAAAATGGCTTGCCACGTGTTCTATTAGCAATTAAAATAACCGTCAACTTCAGCTCCGTAAATTTCGTTATTAGTTTCAAAGAAAAGAAGACTTATTCTATAGACTCTGCTAATTAAACTATCTTTTGTTTCTCTCGTGTCGCCGTGTTATATAACGTCCCAATTACGCTGAGATAATTTTGCTATATTTCTTTCGAAACGAAAGAAAACGAATGTAAACAAATATTCAAATATATGAAACATATACTAAAGAAGAAAAGTAATATTTCATCGTATATTGTAGAATTTTAATGTTTGTCTGTCTGTAAACATGATAATGGGTTCATGATTATGGGTTCGCTCGCTTTGGGTACGCTCCGGTAAGAGAAAGCACGGTGTTATGTTTCACTCCTGAGTTCGGGTTAAAAGCAGAAAACGTAGTGTCATGACACTAGGTTCTCTCCGCAGGCCTATGTGGTATAAAGCGTGCCGGAAGGAAAAAATAAGGTAAGCGCCATATGTTATTTGTATTTGTGTATGTATCATACATAAACATAAATATAAGTAAAAAGTATAATGCTTGTTAAAAAATTGTAATTCCAGACACAACAGAGCGCGTCACAACACCCCGACCGTACCGTGCAGTACTACGAGCGTAGCGTTGCTACGGCGTAGTACGGCACGCCCACGCAGTAGTCTATACATCGTACAAATGGATCCACTGACTGAGCTTGATACAACTTATGATTTTGTTTTGAAAATAATATTGTTTATTATATTGTAAATATGTTTCTATGAAATTAGGTTTTTGTTTGTTGCGTCTGTCACCCAGAAATCACTTTTACCAATGGAGTTAAGGTTCCTTTAATTGGAACTCTAACAATTGCTTTAGGCACATGCCTACAGTAGTCAGAATAAATAAATATTAAAAAATAAAATCTTTGGTTTTCGTGATTATTATACATTTTGAAATGAAACTATTTTTAACCAGATTAATTGGGTATATTTTTGAATATTCGAAAATAAAACCCAACGTTTCGAATACTTTACAGTAGTCCGTGGTCACAGGTCAAAAATATTTTCATTTCAATATAATAAAAAGACAATACATACTTAAACATTAATTATCCATTGCCCTCGTTAGGTTGTATTTCACAAAATTCCTTCTTTGATGACATATTCAGTTAAAATCAAGGCATTCTCTAAATACCACGTATCTATTGTAAGCAGTTTGTGATGAGTCATTAATTTGTGTTTTATATACATATTGTAAAACACTGTAATAGAGCATTACATCGTTAATAAATATTATGAAACTCGGGCATACTATACTCCGTTCCGTTCTCCGT
Source organism: Podotricha telesiphe (assembly GCA_038994665.1). Lineage (NCBI taxonomy): Eukaryota > Metazoa > Arthropoda > Insecta > Lepidoptera > Nymphalidae > Podotricha > Podotricha telesiphe. The sequence continues at coordinate 230,739 of JAOYRR010000111.1, read as the reverse complement.
TCAGCAGTTTCGCCAGAATCCGAGACATAGGTGTTGACAGCCGGAATTCAACGCCACAATTTGTCTACGTACCAGAGTACCGGTTAAATATAATAATTTCCCAGGTAGAATTTCAGCCCACTACCAATCGCATTTGCCACGTTGCCATGATGGCCTCCATTTGTTATTTCACTTATGTAATAAGTTTTATTCGGAGATTATGTAACTAATAACTGTCCACTATTCTCTCACACACGTCACACGCAAAGCAGATAGAGAGATAGAGATACTTAGTGATATATCACTCTGTTTTCTAATTTACATCCATTTACGTCACGATTACGTTAATACAATTAAAAAGAAATAATAGATATTACTTGGAAATATATTTTATATAAATATTACAACAAATCGATCAAGTGAAGTTTTTATCAAATAATAGTTATTTTAAAGGTATTTTATTCATAATAGACATTAAAGCATTTGGTAGAAAACTTTCGATTTCCCTTGTAATCCTCAGCGACGGACTCCGTTTAGATGGACCTCGGATAGCGTCTAATGGATTGAGTGTAAAGCTTACCGTCCATTACTGTACTGTTAGACCATTATAGATAGTGTAAAACTTTTCGATTAAAATATATATTGATATGATTGATGATAATTTCAATTAACCAGTCATTTTTGGTAGTAAAGCTTCGAAGAGTAATTTCAACTTGGAGGTAATTTTATATTTAAAATATTTCTGATAAAAACATTTTTGTTGTCTGGTTAAACACAGTGCAGCATTGAGTACCGCTATTACATACATTTTTTACGCTGTTACCGGGTAACATCTCAATATATTACCGTTTACCTGTCGAGTTTAAAGTAAGGTAAAATTGCTAGAACCGAAATATTTTATGAAAAAGTCCCACCACATCTATCTATTTGAAGTTGAATTGCTCCGGTCTCATGTATTGATGTCTGTCAATCTTGTCATAAGCTGTAATATTTATACAAATAAACAAAATTGGAGTATCTGTTAGTAATATTAAAACAACCGCTTCATACTAAATGAAAAATATGTATGTATAAACGGTACATATATACCAAAATACGATTTTTCCGATTGGTTCCGACAATTTTCTGGAACGGCTTAACCGATTTTGACGGAACTTTTACCGGCAGCTGATGTAATGTAGTGGTAGTGTTGTAAAACTTAAATATTATAATTAAAGGGCATTAATTGTTTAATAAAATAATTGTACAAGCAAAACCAAACGCGCAGGCTTGCCATTATTTAGCCTATTGTTCGTAAAAACCAGTATCATGGTGCATTCTGCTCGTACACCGATGAACAATCCTAAAGTATATGCGACAGTGAATGTGCGCTCGATTGCCTCTCGAGCCAATCCCGATTTCAATAGTGTTTTTCGTAATTTATTGTATACTTCTTTCTGGTACTTTTCTTTTCTGTCTTAGTGTTAATATTATTTCTTTGTACCGTAAATCTTTTTTTCATAAACTAATCTTCCGCTTGCTTCTTATGTGCTGCGTTTTTGTGTTTCAGCTAATAAATAATTATAGTAATTCAGACTTTTGTATTACTTAATAAGTTAACCGGAAAATAGATTTTAGAACCCGACGTTTCGAATACTTAACAGTAGTCCGTGGTCTACTGAGGTGTCATTTTTCTGTCATTTGATACAATTATTATATCAAACTACCGCCAATGATTTATTCGTTGCCTCGCGTACTGCCCTGGATTCTTGCAGAATGAGCTGACTGTATTGCTTGCTCTCTGGTGTGATCGATTTGAGACTTCAAAGTTTTCGGTATTGGGTCCCAGGTGGTAGAAAGTTTCATTTTGATCATTCATTCATTCATTTCTAAATAAGTATAGTAATAAGGAGTAATTTAGGCTACTTATACTTTAGAATTCCACGCGGAAGTCCCGAGCACAGCTACTTATACATATTTATACACAGTATACAGGTACTTATACATATTTATACACACAGTAATATGACGAATAATATGATAATTTAGTACACAACATGCTTTACTCAAACATTGTAAGCCTCAAGACATCAATATATGAGACCGGGGCAATGCAACTTCAAAGAGACAGGCGGTTCCTTCCTTCTAAGTTACACAACAAATAAGTCCATAAGCGTTTCAACGAACACTATATTTTAGTATAGAAAGTTTTCTAGTAAATTAATTCCTGATTTATATTATTACTTACATAAGTACACATTTTTTCCTGTATAACAGAAAAGTGGAAGGGACCTCCATTCACCTTTTTCCGCCCAAATTCGAGACATTGCATTTTAAGTTCCGAAACTCGACGCCGCGCTTTGTCAAGCAACGGAACGTGTGCGTGAGCGAATGTCTATTAGGAACCAGAGCGGAGAATTGAAAATACTTTATATGAAGCTGTGTGTGAATGTGTTCCATTTCGGCTGTAGATTTGATCTCCACGCAGAGTACTAACTATATGTATTTACATTATTTTCTATTATCAGTCTGGTAGAGCAAAGTGCTGCGCTAAGTTCCGCCGTTTAATAGGCTATGTGTTAAAATTGGTAGGGATATAATTGAATAATATATTCATATGATCATAAATAGATAATTCGGCTTTAAGAACTTTATTTTAATTTCGACTAAGCCATTTATAAGAAAGGTTGTCGTTTTGTTTCCAAGTCTCGTTCGGGTCTTCGTACGACAAGGTCTTTCAGACGTCTCGTTTATATTTGTATTGCTTGCCTTTCGTTTGAAAAGAAATTTCTATCTGAATATTTTTATCTAGTATCTTCTAAGTATGCATGTAGTGTATTGTATACTTGTTCATAAATTTAGACTATATATTATTTAAGTAGGTATTAGGTGTGAATAGTAAAAAAATAGCTTAATTTTATCAAGGCAAAAATTTAAGGAATTTAATATATTGACGGTTGAGTCTCAAAACATATTTGAAAATATATGTTAAGAAAAATATTAGTTATACTAAAATAAGTATTTATAGTACAAATAGGCTTAAACTTACGGCCCTTAATGTCTTGACGTACTCTGCTACGCGGAAGATGCGAAAAGTAAAAATAAATCATCTTAATCAAACAGACCATTCCAGCGAAACTTATTGTTTCATATTATGTATAGCACACTCGAATAAAGTGCCTTCACAAGTCATTGTTAATTTAGTTGCTGCATAATTATAACTGGAGTTAGATCCGCTTATTTGTCGGCGTTTTATTTCAGTTCATTTAAGCCTAATAAGTTAGATATTAAGCACTATAAACCCCTCTGAGATTTGCCTGGTTACATAAAATTTTCTTGTTACATCATCTTCATGTGTCTAATTTGCAGACGCGAAGAGAAATTAGTAATAGGTCTGTTTTATTCTATTCTAATGCTAAAAAAAGGTTTTTGGAATAAACTTAGGCATGCACTTTTGAATCAACGAATGACTGTAAATTACTGCTGGCTTGGAAGGCAGTTCTAATGAGTAGAGCCGACGAGAAAGTTAATAAAAAAAGTTTCCCTTTACTGATTAAAATTGTCTTAGCATTCCATGGATTCACTCATCACCTTGAATCATCAAAAAAGGAGCTTGATACAGTGCCTGGGACTTGCGATCCAAGAGTAGGCTTAATTTGCAGTCCCTTTAAATTGGATTAACGCTAACCTCCACTGTCCACTCACTACCTTGTTGTCAAATTTGAAAAGATCCTACGAATGCGGCTTTATAAATACGTGCCAGAAATAAACTGGTCAAAGTTCTAGACAGGCCTAGATCTTTTAGTGGATTATAGAGAGATTTTGATGATATACTTCTCGCATTTATCTCTACTATGTACAAATAAACTCTAAAGCTATTCCTGGTCGGTTCTTTAGTTAGTTCGAAGTATTTGTTTACTTCAAAGTGATGATCTTTAGGAATGCTTGTTTCCCACGGAACTGTAAGTTCTATCAGTATTACACGTTATGGACTTTTAGAGGTAAATAAAATGTTTAGTCTTGATGATGGGATTTTGAACTGTTTCTAATCCTTATATATCATGAGAGTGTGATCAAGAACTGATTCTAAAACTAAGGTCCTCTTATTAACAAGTGTGGTGGAGACCATACTGGCTAGTGAGAGGAACTAGTCTCTGCCACTCAGTTATCGCACTGTAGGAGCCGCGGAACAGGTTCACGAGTCTAATGCGAATGCGGGTCTGTATTAGGCAAGAGAAGTTAGGGGGTACGAGAAGGCAGTACAAGCTTCTCCAACTGGAGACCCTAAAGGAGCTATTGTGACACGGTCATAGTGATCCTCCTGCAAGTGATTGAGATTGTGGTATATATATGCTCTCGAAGAATCCCAGGAGCACTCTAAGGCTATGCTGACCCTAGTTGCATGCGCAAGTGAACCTGCGGCGTCTCATGTTGCTGGGCTTTCACTGGGCTTTAGTGGGTAGTATTAGTTTTATTGAAGAGTCCCATGTATGTAAAATGGGATATATACTAACTACGCATAATATAAAAAAAAACATGAGAACTCATTTGAATTATTTACATTTGTTAAATAAAAACAGACTATTTTTTGCACTTTTATATAGAGAAAAGAAGCTTCTTCGAAGTAAGCAATATTCTACAATTCAGTAAATAAATTATTAATTATACCGTGTCAATGTCATGAAGGAAGGTCGAGTACTAAGCGTCAGGACCCCACGAAGATCATAGATAAAAAGGTATACTGTAAAAATTTACTTACTGAATTATAGTATGCTAACTTCAAACAGACTTAAAGCGAACAAAGCTTTCGATCCATACGAAGACGCTCTACCGCATCGCAGGAATTCTACAAAAGCTTTCAATTTTGTTTTATTATTTATTTATTTGCGTTTTTTTATGAAAATTGTTAATTATTGCTCGTATAATATGGTCATATATAATATGGTATATTCTTTAAAGTAATATTTATATTAATCTCCATACGGTAATGCACATTAAAAGGTGTTTTACATTTAAATATACATAAAAATATATTGTACAGTTTTGCTTAATGTAATTACCAATCACTGGTGGTTTGATTAAAAAACCTTTATTAATGTAAAAGTATAATTATGGCGTTTTTTCCAGTTTACTTACTGTATGAGAAAAATTATAACACTCATTTATTAAGCTTCAAAATTATTTCCTACGACGAATGTAATAACATTTTTAAATAGTAACTGAGCGACCGTAAGGGATATACCGTAGTGAAAATTATGCACATATGTAGACTATATAAGAAATATAGTCTTAAATATTTTGGTATTGATTTTGTTCATATAAATATTTACAAAAAACTTATCGGGGCCAGATTGCTAACAAGCGGTAATTTTATTCGAAGACACTACCATTGTTAAAACTTAAAAGCTCTGATTAAGTTCTGCATAGCACAAACTTCCGTACTTCCAAACGACGTCGTTGCAAACACTAACTTAACTGCAAACTTTGAAAAATACATACCTTGAGCAAATAGCTAGGATGTTTTTCTGCAACGACAATTGAAGTCTTGTCTCAAATTTTTTTTAACAATTTTTTTAGCTTAGCAATATAGGCAGAGAGTATCTAGTATTCAGACAAAAACCAATTTAAATATTATCATTGTGAGTGCCATTATCTGTCATTAAATACAGGAAAAAAGCAATAACATAAAAATAAAGAAAGAAAATTGCCACCTGAACATCCCTGGTTCCATAAAAAGAGGAGAACCGAAGATGAGATAGACAGAGGTCATTACGAGAAACATGACCGCCTGCAACGTTTCCAACCCTGATGCGTCCAATTGAGCAAAGTGGAGGGAAATGACAAGGAAAGCAGACCCCAGAATCAGATTGGACTAATAATGCGTACGAGAAAGACAGAGATATAAGTGTTTATATACAATTAAGTTATTCGAGCACATCATTTTCTAGTTAGACACACTTCGGACATAGTGTGATATTAAATTTTACCGCTTAACAGGCAATGTCTCTGAAACTGTTGTAATTTGTAGAGCGAAGTGCTTACTCACAAAATCCCCCCTCTCTCTCTCATGTCATAAATATAAATATTAATCCCTTTTTAACATTGTTTTAATTTCACACTCTGGATATGAAAAATATTTTTAGAAAACGTTTAAACTATTTTTGAATACACGGCTTAGCGGTTACAGCGCTTGGACAGGTTCGAAGAGGCGCGTGTTCTAATCCCGCTGCGTTTAAATTTTTAGGCGTTATCTAAAAAATATTTTCGTCAGTCCCTGTTCATAAGTTATATGTAAATAGATATTTTACTGAAAAATTCTAATTCGTATTTAAAATTGCATCGTTAAATCGCAGCAGTTATTTGAAATGGACATTACGGAAAGCGTAAAACAAAATTGTTTATACCTTCTTAATTACTCCACTAATTAAGACCATAAAGAAGCAGCCTTCTTGAATTGTGCCGTTGATTATATTTACTCTTTAATGTTGAGAAACCAGATGTTTCGCTTACCGTTTGTGTATTTTTAAATAAAAAATTCTAATTGCTTCACGTTATTACTTTTTTTCTTTTTGCAAATGGACATGTTTTCTCGTATAGCCGGCTGATCAGAGAGAACCTAGCCAAGACAGTAATTTTTCGACTTTCAGCCTGAATTTGAGACTAAACGTGTTGAGTGGCGTAACTAAACGCCGCGCTTTGGCTTAGGTACTAGAAACATCAAAATACATACTTACTAAATATATATTATATTTGTGATATTTTGTTTTTCAATGCTAATCTCGAACAAATCCCCGCATTCGCATACAATATCGATATAAATACGTTGAATTTTCCTGGCAGGTATTCGTGTAGAGGACGCAACGTGAAATCAATAGAACCGATTATACTTCGTTCCAATAGTATCCATTTAGAGTGTAACTGGTACTATAAAATTGTATCACTGTATATTTTTTACCGTATATTGTTTGTTTTACTGTATATTATTTTGTTATATGATTATGTTAATATGATGTTAAATGCTAGAAACCATCGAGGCACAGTCGCACAAAGTTAGTGTTAAGCGCTATTGGTTACGAATTCGATCCCTAATCGGTGAAATCTATATATTTAAATTGTATAAATTTCCCGCTGTGGTAAGGCAAAACGCGGCGCTGAGTTCCGGCACTCAACACATAATGCCTTGAATTCCGGCGGAAAGTGGAGAACGGAGTGTCTTAACACTAGGTTTTCCATGACTACCCTGCTATACGGAAAAAAGGTAGAAATTGAAAAAAATATATATATTCTCTATTTCGTATTTGTTTCAAAATTACTATGCCACTCTTTGTCTTGTTCACGGGAGCGGAGAAATGAAAATAATTAAAGTAAGATCATTCCTCCTCGTGGGAATCGAACTAACAACCAATCGTGACTACAGTCAGTCAGGCACTGTACCACTGCACCACAATGACCACAGACAATAGTACGTATTAGAATTCTTGATGAAAGACAGAATAAAACCCTAGCTAGGTAGAAGCTGCCGGCATTTTATTTCTATTTACAGTCAACAAAGCAAATCCATTTTCAATTATACATCTGGACAAAAGGAACGAATGAAAAACAATTAACTAACTGGAACTATGAAATATTCTCGTTTGATTGACGTATATTTCAATTTGGGGAGAAAAGAGTGGAGCGTCACTCTTTTTTTCATAGTCCAGTTATTTAAAACCATCGTGCTTAGTGGGAGAACTAAGTATTACATTTGAACTTTAAATACTGTTACTGCATATTTTTTCAGCTTAACGTTTTTTTCCACATAGCAGGAAGAAAGTCAGAGAAACAAGTGTCAAAACACTCCATTCCTTACGTTCCGTTAAAATTCGAGACATTACACGCTACAGACACCATCCCCGCCGGTGGACACGAGGTCCCAGTTTTCCGACGGCTCGATGCCGTCCAGTACGTACAGAGCCTAGGCTTAGCTCCTACTGAGCGAAGCAAAATCCCCCATGACAAACAGTGTCGCAAGTCGAGGTTCGAGTCTCACATGAGGCGCCCTTGCGTCACAGTGGAACTAAATTGATGGTTTCTTCTCGAGGTCTCCAAGCCAAGGTCGGAGCTCTTATAGGTCGGCCTCTCCCAAAACCCGGTGACGCTGTAGAGGCCACTATTGCCAACAGCATAGTACAAAATCGAAAAAAAAAGCTAATACGAAAAACTGAGATTACTGCTTTTTTGTCGTTTTCTCTAATCAATTGATTTCCTAATCTATCCATACTGCTCTAATATTATAAACTCGAAAGTAATTATGTCTGTCTGTCTGTGACGTTAATACGCCCAAACCTCTGAACCGATTGTGATGAAATTTTACATAAAGATATTTAAAGTTCTTGTGATAAACATAAACTACTTATTTCTACCATTTTTTTTATAGTTTTTGAATGAATTTCATTGTTTTACGAAAAGGCAGCCGACAACACGAAGCACTAGTGTGGTCGGTATACGGGTCGCTAATATATTAATATGTGGAGTAAAACTCATGCTTCCGTATAATAAAACTATGCGGACAGACGAGTTTGAAATTTGGCAAAGTGGAACTTTATATTATATGACAAAAAAAAAACCAAAGCTAATTTTTTTTTATAAATATTAAACAACAAATGAAACAATTAAACAAATATTACTAAAAATTATATCTGCAACAACCTGCTAACATTGCCTTTCGGAGTTACCAACATCTACGTCACAGTGTACAAAGTTCGCTATAGTAATTCAATAGTCGGGATTAAGTTTTAATCGTTTTCCCATAGTGCGGCGATCGAGTCCACTAGCTCGAGCTGGCGTAAGCTTTGTTGCAAAAGTGATTTATACAACTTTGTTTTATTGCTCTTATATTGTTTTTGTTGGTGGCAATGTATTGTTTGAACGGGTTACCACTAATTTAGAGCTTATATATATTTTTTTCACGATCATAGTGGCGGAGTAGGACAGCGTCTGACTGTCATCGTGAGCTTGAGGTTCAGGAGTTATATTTGTTATATTTAAAACTAGCGACTTGCTCGCGGCTTCATAAACTACATGACTAAACTATTTTGTTTTTTCACCCACCCGCGTTGTCACATAAATCACAAACTTTGGTTAAATTTATAATTTAAATGGTTGTAACCTTTTGTTTATAAACGAATTATTAATATGAAATAAACACTAAATATTAAAGCAACTACTAAATACAATAAGTCAAAATTGCATTTAAATCGGTTAAGCCGTTTCTGGAGTTTAGCGTGTACAAACAAACAGACCAACAGAAAAGAACATTAAAAATCATTGAAAAACATATATTTAGAAAACATATAAAAATTTGGACGCAGCGGGATTTTGGGATTTATATACGTTTTCGCAATATATACTTTTTAAATTCCTAAGTGTGTGAATGACACTAAAAAAAATATTAAAGATATAAAAAATCATTGTTTTGAGTTCTTTTATATTGATAATATTTTATGTTGTACAAACGATCAGTTACATTTGTATTATATGTATAGATATTTTAATTTCTTCGCTCTAGTACCTAAAACAAAACGCGGCAATGAGCTCCACCACACAACACGCAATGTCTCCATTTTAGGCAGAAAGTGGAAAAAGGAGTGTTTTGACGCTAGGTTCTCTCTGAAAACTTTGCTATGGGTACCCCACAACCATGGCGTGTTCCATCTACCTAGATATGAAAAATATTAGATTTATTTATAAAGAAACAATTCTAATCTCAATAAAATTCGTACACGAATAACAATAAAGAGCAAAGTAGTTTTACACACTGGACTCCAAACTATTTACGACATAATGCCACACGTAAAAACTTTTGTACAGAAAGTTTGTGTTTACGATACGACGGAACGGGATATAGAGTTGCGGTATAAGCGTGTGTAAATTATTAGAAAAAGAATAAAAATAGATCTCCGCTCCGCTCTTTTCTTTTACTATTAAAATCCTATAAAGAAAATGAAATTTTTTTTACAGAGGCCGCTGTGACGCAGTGGTACTGTACTGAGTGTAAACGCGATGGTTACGGGTTGGATCCCTACTAGGCGGATGCATTATATTCAAGTTAGTTTCATTCCTTCGCGCTCGTATGAAAAAGCCCGTCGTTGAGTTCCGCTACTTATTCCCGAGAGAGTGGGAAATTTCGGGAGGAATGACTGCAAAAAAAAGTTTTTTATTATTATTTTTTCTCTCTAATTGCAAACAATTTATTTCTTTTACAATCATTATACCCGACGTATATTATTGTTACATACAAACATTTCGATTTTTGAATGATGATTAGAACGACGTTATTACTGACTAAGCGTTTAATACGCATTTAATACCACGGCTGTGGGGCTGTGATTTCAAATATAATCAAATCCTCCGAGTGGGGATGGACCACCACCATTCGCGTTTGCAGTCACTGGATGTCCCACTGCGCCACGATTGGCCTTAATAACTATCAATGTAATAAATTCTTTGATTTTCACGATTATTACACATTTTGAAATAAAACTAATTTAACCGGATTAATAATTATAATTTTGGTATTCGAAAATACATTTTAGAACCCGACGTTTCGAACACTTTACAGTAGTCCGTGGTCACAGGTAGACTGAGGTGGCATTTGTCTGTTATTTGATACAATTATTATCTCAAACTACCGCCAACGATTCGATAGTTCCCTCGCGTACTGCCCTGGATTCCTCCAAAATGAGCTGACTGTATCTTGCACTCTGCTGCGATAAGATTGATCAATCCAATTGATTAAATCGGTCAATCAATTCGGGTTCTAAAATGTATTTTCGAATACGAAAATTATACACGATTAATCCAGTTAAAATAGTTTCATTTCTTAATATCAATGTAATAAAATCATAGTTTAATGAATAATGTGTATAAAAGTAGTAACCTCAGTAAAAGTTCAGTAAAGTAACATTACAACTGCACCAAATGGTCTTTTACATAAAGAGAGACGTGAAATAAATCAATTTCTAAAGTGAAAGCAATTTCGGAGCTTCGAAATTGCTGCGTTTAAAAACTGACCGTCGCGCCGTGAGCTTTCAGTTTATGAATGTAAATTACTAAAGGCAGAACTAGAAATTCGAAATGTCTGAATTTTCTATAAGAAGGTATGTTTTAATGCTTTCCAGTGGCTTTTAATGCCTTAGCAACGGTTATATCACTTATATACAAGTCTTTACAAGTTTTAGTATATTTCTAATGCATTATTTAAAAAAAAAATGTTACTTGCGCTTCTCCTCCAGTTACTTACAATGAAGTCTTGAACTGCGATGAAGTCGCGGGCACAGCTGCTTTATCAATAAAAATTGTAAATCAAAAGAGTTTAAATTTAAAACCAAATCAATGCCCGACACGGGAACTGAACCGACACTTCCCAGCTCAAGACGCTACACATCAATACTCTTATACAGATATAAGATATCCTCTTACACGTCGTAAAGCTCTCAGAACAAAACCGTTAACGATATTATATACGTAAATTGGCTATTAAGTAAGGTACATTTAAGTAATCCCTACACGAGGTCGAGTTCGCATTTCCGAAGACAAAGTAAACTCCATTATAGTGGATCTAAGAACTTCGATCTGCATTGTTAAGGACCCTTTGATAGTAAGCATTGGAAATTTACATCTTCATATAATAGACATAAAATTCTATTAATATATTAGAAATAAAAAATCTGTATACACATTGGCTATATTTAAGAAAAACAGTAGTTAAACTTACGCCAAAGTTACATTTTTTGTACCGAATTATAATAATTGTGGGCCTTTTCCCTTTATTTTACCCAGATTATCACAATATTTGAGTAAATTTTCAATATTTGCGACCAACTAAATATTTTTTTGCTACACAGTTTTTTTTTTAACAGGAAATGCTTTGTCTCGTCACCAGACCGGAGAAAGGAACACAATTTGTAAAAGAACCCACTATCATTGCGTTTACTGTGATCCGACGTTCAACAGCTTGGACGGTTTTCAAGAGAGGCGAATTCAAATCCCGCTGCGTTCAAATTTTTATACGTTTTCAAAATATATATATTTATTAAATAATTAGAAATTTCTACCAAATAATAACAATAATTTCAATTAATCATACAAACAACGTAAGCTACGAAACCGATTTACCAATTGTGTATACGTGTAGAGGTTTTCACTGGCTTAAGATTTCCTTTAGATGTTACGAGATTATAAGATAATACTCCGTCTATCTGGTGACAATATGACAAGAAACGTACATACATACATACATATATACATACATACATACATAAATACTGTATTAAATATCAACTTTACTTTTTTTTTTAGCTTCACTCTGTATTAAATATCCACTTCAATACTGTATTAAATATCTACTTTACTTTTTTTTTTCTTCCACTCGATACTTATGTCTAATAACACATGTGTATTATGAACATATAATAAACACAGTGTTAAGTTTTGCCGCCTATCTTATAATAAATATATCTAAAAATATTTTTATTCGTAATTATATTTTTTATTAATCTTAACACTGTATGAGTATAAAAAATTGAGAGCAGAAAACGTTGTGATGACAATAGTAGATTCACGGCGAGTAAAATACGCATTGCCATAGCAACGTGTAACTTTATAGAAAAGTATATGTTAAAAACAGCGTTGTTTCGACAATTGCATGTATTTCTAATGATTTACTTTATTAAAGGAATAAAAAAATTCTGCACTTCTTCTCCGTATAAATTTCAATTGCACCAAATTTCATATATATTTTTTATTTAAGGCAAATGAGCGTTCGGGGTACCTGATGGTGAGTGATCACCGCCGCCCACGACCCCGTGCAACACGAGAGGAGCTACAGGGATATTGCCGTCTTTTAAGGTGGAAATAGACGCGCTTTTTGTAGGTACCCATGTAGAATCAACCTGGAAAGACTTCCGCTGGCAGGCCATTCTACAGTTGAGTGGCACGTGGAAGGAAGTTCCTACGAAACCACACAGTAGTAGAGTGCCACGTCTCCAGATGGTGAGGATGATATTTCAGTCAGTTACGTACTGTGCGGTTGGAAAATTCAGCGGCAGCAATCAAGTCAAGGAGTATATATAGCAGGTAGATAAAAAACCTACCGCTTTCCGACTGAATCAGAGACTAGCGTGATGAGTGGTAGAACTAAACACCGCGCTTCATCTTCAAAGGGTACAAAAACCAATATACTTATTCCCCTGAGTGGGTATCGAACCCACAACCCTTGCGTTAACAATCATACGCTGTTTTCTTTTCATGTATTAATATAGCTATTAAATCTGCACTAAATCATATATTTACTATTAATTATTCACAGGTAAACGCAAATATAAGGTATATTAAGCTATCAATCCAAAGTAATTAATACTGAATTACAGCTTTATGCTTCAAAGGCTTTCGTATATTTCTATGATTATATATATCTTATATATAACGCCATATAAATCCATTTCTCTGAAAATTCAGGACGATGAAAACAATTGTACTTTTATTAATACACAAAATCCGAGACTTATTTTTTACATTTTAAAGTGTTATATTATATATTGTCTGAACTAACGTTCTGTGGTTGTATAAATTTAATTATAATGGTGTTTCTTAGAAGATTAAGGAAATACTATAATTGTGTGTTTGAAGATTGTTTTGCAGGGAACGATGGGGCTGACATTTTTTTGTATTATTACATAAAAAGACCCTAAATAAAAATAGATTTAAAAAAAAAAAAAAAGTGTTAAAAACGTATAAAAATTTTATACGCAGCGGGATTCAAACCAGCCTCTTGGAAACCATCTAAGCGCTCTAATAATGGCTAAGCCATGCGTTCTACACGAACGCATTTTCTAAAAAAGTTTATCCGAGACATATTTTGAAACGTGTTTTAGCATTAATTCGTATTACAGTGCCGCTGAGCCGGTCTAATGGACTGGTTCTACATTAAAATATTCCTTTCGAATTATTGCGTCGATCACTTCAACTAAGCGATTTCTTTTGTCCAGTTGGTATGTACCTTAAAGTAGACCTTGTTATTTATAATACTTTTTTTTATTATTTAAATGAAAGTGCCTTTACATGTTAGGACTCACTTAGAGACTGACGTATAAACAAAATAAGAATTCAAGTTAAATAACGTATATAGTAAGGCAAAAACAATTAATATAAGACATATTTAGAAAACGTATAAAAAATTACGTATAAATATGTCTTTTTCAATTTCCTGAGTGTGCGATTAACACTTTTAAAAAAATGTCAAAAAATTAATATAAGTCAAATTTTTTCACTTTCTATAAATTATACTAATAATTTCTATAAAATCTAGCGGTAACTACCGATTTCTGATACTGTAACCTTAGAGAAAAAATGTGGCTTTAAAAAACCTCTATAGATACCTATTATTACGGTTTTTAAAGGTTTTTAGCTGTCCACTTCATCCCATATAGCAGGTTAGGCAAAAAAAAATTTGGGCCAAGACACTCACCGCATTCCCCACATTTCACATTCCGCCCAGATCTGAGACATCGTGTGTTGCGAAACCATATTGTAGAAAAAACGTATATATGTGTAAAAACATGAACGAAGCAATATGAACTCGCTCCTCTTGTGTAGTTTCCAAAAGTCGCGAGTCCGGAGCTTGTTACTTTTAAATTTTTATCCACTTTTCTATAATACTACTACTCGAACTAACAACCATCGACAAATCAAATGAGACAAATACTTTCAAATTGTCTCAAAACATAATTATCAGACTTGCATATTATTGAAATTTTCATCACAAAACGATGGCCACGTGCCCGTTAAAGGCAAGCAAATACAAATGGTCTCAATAAATGACGGCGTGCTCTGTCGGACACAAAGAGGATCAAGACAGAAAGACAACTTCTATTGTGATTGTAGAATAGAATAGATTTAGTATACACGTGTTTGTAGTATAGTAGTGGATTTTACTTAGACAATGTACTAAATTTTATCCACGTCGTAGCGCAGTGGCACAACTGACAGTAAAAGCGATGGTTGTGGGTTCGATCCCCATATGAAGAAATTATTGAAATAATATTTCAATTATTTTTACCTCCCTGCTCTGGTAAAGCCACTTCCGCTAGTCAATACTCCTTGTTTAAAATTCGATTGGAAACTAAAAAAAGGAACTGTCGTGCTAGTTTCTCTCTGTCTACATGGTATGCAGGTTCAACCCGTGTAAGATTTTGTCTCCTAATTTGCATTGTCTACTTTCTAGACAATTCATATTGGATGATAAAAATCTAGCTGATGATCTGTTAAGCGTATTTAAAATTGAATTCAATTAAAAGAGCCTTTATTACTCGTACTTAACTTATATACATAAATTTACTTACATTAATAAATAAAATATTGCATCAAATTGAATAACAAATATAAAATAATTCTATACTAATTTTGTTTTACGTATATATAAAAAACAATTAAGATATATCTATACAATAAATTGCAACCCATAATTAATTTTGATTGCCATCAAATTACTTAATTACACTGATATAACAAATTAAACGTTTAATTTGTCATGAACTAAGTAGCGACGCTTATGCACATTACATTTGCATACTCTTATACAGTTATTATAAAGGGTTAAGGTTGAATTTCAGTTACAATGAGAGTAACTGAAAATTGTACGGCAGGTTACTTTGAAAAGTTTCTTCGATAGCTGATGTTACAAATATTTGAGTTGCTTTCGTGATTGTTTGGTGAGTGATTTAAGTTAACACGTTTATTGGAGCTCGTGTGATTCGAGAACCACAGACTTAAATTACAAGAAAAATAGTTTCAATAAGTAAATAAATGTTTTTCAAATGAAACTATTTTAACCGGTTTAATCGCGTATAATTTTGGTATTCGAAAATACATTTTAGAACCCGACGTTTCGAACACTTTGCAGCAGTCCGTGGTCACAGGTAGACTGAGGTGGCACTTGTATGTCATTACGCATGGCTTAGCGATCAGAGCGCTTGAACGGTTTTCAAGAGGCGCGGGTTCAAATCCCGCTGCGTTCAAAGTTTTATACGTTTTCTAAATATGACTTTTTCAATTTCCTTAGTGTTAATCAATTCCTCGTTTTTAAGTATTGATAAATCACCTTGCTTCTCTGAATCGGCCTCGCGATATGTCCATTACACTTATATTCTCATTACCTGACTCGTAAATGTAAAAAAATAAGGATCAATTACGTTTAAAGTGGGCTTTGTTTTCCTCTTACAAAGCTCATATAAATAAATTAAAAATTCATTATTAAAGCTTTCCCAGTAAATATACCAGATATATTAAAAGTATAGAAGAATAGAGTATAAAAGAATATATTATAATCGATATATGTATTAACATTAACGTTTTTGGATTAGAATTTGGACCACAGTATATGTTCAATGCCGTAAAGGCACGTAGATTCGGTATACATACGAAACGGGCTAAAAACTCACTACTGCTAAATAAAAAACTTATCTCGTTTATTGAGCAACCAAACATCGAATAGAAATAGTGCTGTCTACATATGTGATGGAGGTTTAGTTAATTTTACTACTAGAGATAGATTAATAAACCATCAACAACATCTCTCTCTCTCTCTCTCTCTCTCGCACTCATATCACAACAAAATTGCCAAACAGAGATGATAAAACAACAAAAAATGGACACCAGGACAACTAGAGTCAAATGATAAGTTAAAATTTCATGACTTTCAAAAGACTATTAAAATTTATTTTCTTATATACGCTGAATTTGAAGCGTTTTTTATGCCGATTTATAGAAATAATATTGATCCTAAAAACCATACACTACGAACATCCAAAAACATCAACCTTATAGTTTTCGGTATTGCTTAAAATGTTCTAATGACGATTCACTATCTAAATATGAAACGTACAGCACTCACAAGTTGTGCAGAAGTGTGTATGAATAGTTTATAAGATGATTTGAAAGTAATATATGTAAAACAATTGTTACCCAAGACCTTCACAATCCGTCAAGAGTTTACTACTGAAAGCAAGGAATATAAAAAAATAGAAATGGAAATGGTTGGGCATTTGCACGGTGATTTGTTCAATCAATACAATTTTTTTATACATTTAACTTGATGGCTACTTCGAATGATTTAAAGCTCAAAGTTTGTGTTGTTGACGCGACTCTCATTGTCTGCAAAGCTCGGATCAATCCAACAGTTTTACTTGCACATCAAAAGTTCTGCCGTCTTACAGCTAAATATCATATTACTTCAGCTAAAGTTTAAGTCTTGACTATACCAGCAGGTGTTCAGGGAAAAACTGTAGATAATATTTTTCTGTGTCGAGTTTGATATATATATATATATAGCGCTTTAATTTCGAAAACTGTAATTTTGACTTATTTATGCTTTCTAAAGCGTTACAATCATCATCCGATAGTAACTTGCACTTGTAGCCTATCACACATTGTTGTCTAGAATGGGCATACATTTTCCTAACGAAGAACGGAATATCTACGATATGGAGCAGTACGCTAAAGGTTATTGTCCACTACTAGATTTAACTCCTGATTTGTCTGCCGTCAAGTCACTGTCACTGGAACCTCATAAGTAAAGGTAACGTAAGATTAGAAGCTTGCTCAAACCGTCAATTGTAATGTTTATGCAGAATTTGATAACATAAATGAAATAGATAAAAACTTTGTGTTATGAATTCAATTACTAATATAATATATGTTGCATCTTTTAATGTATGACTCTTAAATACTTCATCTATATTTAAAAGTTGAACATTCTCAAGAATAATCAACATCAGAAAGATTTATCTAAAATTCACATATCTCTACAAAAGAACGTATATAATCAGAAAGTATATAAGGATATCTGTTTCGAGGGATAGAAGTCGGAGTGAGAACCCATAAACACCTAGACTAAGTTTTTTTGAATGAGTCTGGTATTCAGAATACGAGTGTAATTACCATAAGTAAGAGTAATGGACATATCACGAGGCCGTTTTCGAGAAGTTAAGTGATTGAGCAGTAATTAAGAACGACGAATATATTAATGAGGGGGTAGTGCAGTTATTGAAAGTTAAAATCTATCTCGCAAGCAAAGGATTATTGTATATTGTAGAGAAAGACCAAAATGTATAGCAGGAATCGTTTCATCTTTACCAAAAACCTTTTAAACCTTTAGCCTTTTAGCCTTACCGTTACTTGGGCCCGAGCAAAATAGGCCCTCCTCGGTGGTTTGGGGGGAATTGAGCCAGAAGTATATAATTACTACAACTGAGTAGGGATCGAACCCAGAACTAATCACGTTTGCAGTCAGACGACCACTGCGCCATGATGGCCTACAACAAAATATTCCCAATATGAATTTTGTATTGTTTGAAAATAAAAATCTTTAATATATAACAAACCAAATGTAAGCCAAAAGGCAAATGGAGTTTATTTTCATTAAATTCAAAGTGTACTCGTACTTTTTTAATACAGACAGACTATTTATTTAATACCATTTATCAGGGCATCAATTTAAATTCAAGAGACATCGTTTCTCAATGCTTTACTTCAAGGTCGGTAACGGGAAGCCTTTACAAATTGCTAGTTTGGACTAAGTTAGGAAATTCAGGTGTTCCTTTTTTAAGTCTCACATTTAACAAGTTACCTAATATCGAACTTAAGTTAGTTTTCACTGATAGAACCTAGTGTTCGCTTTCCCTAATCCAAGATTGAAAGAATATTCTCAATTACACCACAATGACGTTTCATTATTCATTTTGACATCCTAACTCAAAATATCAATGAAAAAAAAACAAACTACGTAAATTTCGAAGCTATTTACACTTCATACTAGCTGTCCTCGTGACTTTGTCCGTTTGGAATTCTGAGATTAAAGTAGCCTAAATTACTTCTGATGTAATATCAGTGAAAGTCCCATCATTCCAGACATTTGCAAAAAACATACAGACAGACAATTAAAAATTGTTAATAAATATATTTTGATATATGTACCGTCCATATATATAAATGCATTTAGTAAAAAGCAATTATTTTAATATTACAAACAGATACTCCAATTTTTTTTATATAGATGTAACAAAAAGTCGCTCCTGCTCACAAATTGTGGCATAAGAATGGAAGAATCCTATACCCTTGACCTGTTCGGAACATTACGAGTCGAGATGGGATTAACAAGTGAAATGAAGACGTGCATGTTACACTTGACTAGTAAAGTTACCTGCGTTTTAAGTTCACCCCATTTACTCTAAATCAAGCAGTAAATACGTCCTATCGCATCCACTGTGGTGCAGTGGGAAAGCGTCTGACTGTAAACGCGATAGGTAGTGAGTTCGATTCCCAGTCGGAGAAATGATCATAATTTCATTATTTTCATTTCTCCGTTCTTGTCAACTAGACGAACCGCGGTGTTGAGGTCCGCCACTCAACACGCAATGACTCGAATTCGGACTTATATAAATAACTTATATTAATATAATAAATAATGATGTTTTAATTATGGCTTTCGGACGTCCCAGTTGAACTAAAACATACGAAGAAAATTGATGCTTTCTCCGCCCAGCAGTTTCAGTTTTGTGTTGTTGTCATTTGGTGAATAACGGAATAATTTTATATACATACTAGCTGTTGCTCGCAAATTCGTTTGCTTTGACTTTATGACATACTACTTCCATTTACCGCCTGTTGACACAGAAATTTGGTTCCAAAATTATAATAACTTTTATCAAGACATATTTAGAAAACGGGACAGCAGGACTTGAACCCGCGCCTTTTGAAAATCGTTCAAGCGCTCTGACCGCTAAGCAATACGTTCTATCTCCAGCTAACTTGAAATTCTTATACGCTTATTACAACTCATACTTGTTGTTAGCTAGTTAAATTTTTATACGTTTACTAAATATGTCTTTTTCAATTTCATTAGTCTGCAAATATCACTTTAAAAAAATATTAAAAAATATAATTTTTATCAAGGTAATAATTTTCTTGTTTCTTAGACATTTACTTCAGATTGAGTCCGATCGAAAGTATGTTTTTTTTCTGTTCTATGCTCTTCGCCCGAGACATCGTGTTTTGAATGCAGGAGCTCAACATCCCCGCTTTATCATGCAAAAATTAAAAGTATTTAATTATACTTCGTGGAATGTGAAACCTTTATATCCCATTATATTGAATGAAACCTTTATATCCCATTATATTATTATCTATGGCGTTAGATCAAACAACTAAACGCTCACCTTCAGTAACTTCACTAAACGAACAGATTCCAGAACAATATATTAGAATGATGCATGAGTACAATAACAAGCTGAGGCAAATGAAGTTGGCTCTCAAATACTCGTCAGCGCTAATGGCGGCATCTATCAAACAAGCTCTAACAAAGTAGCTTAATGGCCTATGTCGTATGTCTATGTGTTCGTAAATATCGTATAATAAGTCATGGTTGTCTAATTTATTATGTACTAGCGACACGCTCGCGGCTTCGCCCGGCTGAACTGCAACTGTTCCGTATTTTCAGCGGCCTTTACGTCAAACAATGTAATGCCAGGTGAAATAAAAAGTGAAAGAAAAATGTGACATATTGTGTTCATTAAAAAATATTTTTAGAAAACATTTATCAATTTCCTAAGTGTGTTAATAACATTTTAAAATGTTAAAAATAGCTTATGTTCATCCCAAGACCCTTAAGTATCTCTATATAAATTGTCATCCCAATCGGTTCAGCAGTTTGGCCGTGATGACGTCACAGACAGATAAACAGACTGACAGACAGAGTTACTTTCGCATTTATAACATTAGATAAATTTTATTCATTTTCTCGACGCTGAAATATTATCTTTTGTTGAAAGTTGAAATATTCAATGCGTAAATTGGTCTAATAATTACAGAACGACATCGGTTTCTTTTGTTTTCTATAATATACAGAAAAAGTAATAATATAATAACATTAATACTTGCTCAGTGGGCACGCCCCATACCAGGTGGAACGGTCACCAAGGTCACCGGAAACCGCTGAATGTGGGAAGCCCAGGACTGATTGTTGTGGAGATTGGGAGGAGGCCCATATTCAGCATTGCGTGTCGAACTGCTGCGACGTTGATGTGCATAAAAAAAAATTACATGCTTTTTTCGAAAGTCTATTAGAAAAAGAGCGCAGAAAGCAATTTTTATTATAATAACACATTATGAATATAGTATATTTATAAAAAAAAATTACATACATTTTCATGTGTTTTATATCTTTATATAAAACACATGAAAATGGATGTAATATTTATTTGCAATTTTGCAATGAGTATGCCTCTTTAGGCATATCCATTGCAAAGACACCGCGCAATTAAACGTCAACGGGTTCACTACTATGTATAAATGAAGCAATATTTGGTACTAAGTTTTCTTTTCTTTCACCCTCCTCATATGTCTCCTTCTCACTGACAACTCTCATCTCTCTTTACTTTCTGCACGTTTATAGCTAAAACGGATGGGTACCAGACTTAACGTCAAGTTATATCCAGATTAGGCCTGGGGTTTATCAGTTCTATATTACATTTCTTATTTGTATTAAAATTTAACCGTTCCCCCGAATAAGACTTGAACTCCTAACCATCCTGTATCGGTAGATAAGACCAAATAGCGCTAGAAAGAACACTAAATGAAATTATTGCTATTAAAACCTCATATTCTTGTAAAGTAGTTTCCACTTCTTCAGATATTGCATTAACAACTTTAGTAATAACTTACGAGAATTAATTTTATATTAAATTATTAAGTTTTGGGAAGTTCACTTTAGAGAGCTCAACTTATAAAATGACAATTAAAGAAGCAACAATTTTTTAAATATTTGAAAAGCATTTTAAAAAGTACACGTTGATTTAGATTTTTTAATATGAGACACTGCGTGTTGAGTGGTGGACCTTAATATGGCGCTTTGTTTTGCTAACCAGAGCGGAGATTATTTTTAAAATTTAATACTATTGAGTGAGAATTGAACTCACAACCAATCGCGCTTGTCAGACGTTGCCTTACTGTGACTTGTCCTAAAAGCAACCTAGGGGTCACGAGAGATTAACAAAGTATTTTTGTGTGAAGTAAAATATATAAAAAAACACTTTCCCCAAAGTTGAAATCAAACTAATAACCATTAAGTTAAGCGAAACACGACAACTATGTCAATACAATAACATAATGCGTGAGTCAATCAATTAAATCACATCGGACACGAGATCAAATTGTCGAAATTATCGAATAATCGGACAATTAAGCGGAGTAATAATGCGATATTTGCCAGCTTTAGTACAGTTGAGCCTACAGTCTACCGTAAAACGCGTACGTTTCAATTTATTGCATGAACAACTACAACTTACATATATAAATATATATATATATATATATATATATATATATATATATATATATATTTATATATATTTAACTAAGGCGTAAAACTATATATTATTTTATATCCTGTACAGCCGAAATTTGGAGTACAGTTCAAATTCCACTGGTATTTTTTTTCCCTAAAGCAAATGTCAGAGGGAATAGAGCGCCAAACGTTACAGTACTTCTTTCGCTCTTCTTTTGCATTATTATCGATCCAATAGGACAAAGCTGGCTAAATAACGGAGTGTCATAAATCTACATTTTCTCTGAATTCCCTTACCTGATTAGCATAAGCTAGACGACTGAAACTAAAAAAAATAAATATAAAGATAACTGATTCATTAAGCTATCATCATCATCCCAACTAAAGTGTAATAAATAATGTTCTTTGGCCCTCAGATTTGTTATCATAAGCTTATCAGACTCCAGTTTACCCGCTGGAGGCACACACCCTCATATTGGCCGAGCTTCAATAATGAAGGACGTGATCTCCAGCACTACTTACTCTTAAGATTTTTAAAGCAACACATTAAGTAAATTGCTTTTTAAACATATTTTCAAATAATTCCATGCATGTATGCTTCTTTTAATGTTTGTAATTAGGTTCATGAATCTTCTGCAAACAGAAAAATGTACTGTGAGAACCTAGTGTTATGGCGCTTCTTTCCTCATTTTTGTAGTCATTCCGCTCTAGGTAAAAACGCAATCGTGTCCCTAATCTGTGCAACTGTGCAACGAGCGCTTATATAATAGTAATATATAATATTTTAAAGAATAGGAGTATATAACACTCGAAGGAATGGGTTATATTGCAATTATTTTTAATTTCTCCGCTCTGGTAGACAATACGCATATCTCTCTCCATCCCTCTAAGTGGAAAAAGCGTTTAGCTGCTTTTTTGTATCACACCTTACATTCTTCAAGAGAATAACGCTAATTTCTGCAATTTAATCACCAATCTAAAGATATTTGCAAGCTATATGACAACAGTTGTACCTGGCCGCACCATCAATATACCACTCATATTATAAGTATAAATACTGCCCCAAGCAGAATACACACCTACAACAAGCACTCTACGAATGAAGCACTATAGTTTTAACAATACACACTAATACATGAGAACGTCTTGTTGAAACGTTGAAATTCTAATCTTATTTAATTATCGTCTCAAACAACTCAGTTAATAAACACAGATTATGAAAATTTTCAAGCAATTGCAGCATATTTAAACGGTAATAGAAACGCACGAAGACAGGCACCGTAGCTAGCTGATTCCACAATCGCGGCACAAACGCTAGTAAAATCTTAAGAAACCGAAATAATGCTCTGCAAACATAAACGTAAAGATAACAACTCTGAAACGTAGCGACTAGCGTCTTGCCCATACTACGGCATTCATTGCTTTTTCTTTGTTGACTATATTCTATATTCATAGAAGTTTCATAAATATAATATGCGAGCTATCGAGGCGTTTGTGGCGCTATGGGACAGCGCCTCACTGTGAACGTGATTGGTTGTGGGTTCAATTCCCACTCGAGGGAATGATATATATACATATATATATATATATATATATATATATATATATATATATATATATATATATAATAGCGTTTTTTCCAGTTTATTTCTTTGTCTTGGGTTATAGAGCAGAATAGATGTGCAGATAGAGTTTTTTTACCTAAAATTATATCTAAAATTCCTTTCTCGCGTATACCTCTGCAAACATTACTTGTGAGCACTTTATAACCCTTGCAATGTCATTTTATTTACCACCGATTGTCATAGGAGAACTAGGATATGCCATTGTTACCACCTGCATCACGTATAGACTCCATCATTAGTATCTCAAATAAAAAAGTAGTTTGTGGCTACTATAGGCTTGCCGAGGAGCGGTTATTTAATTATTGCGTGTCGAGCTACACGTAGTTTCATATTTTCCCGTCTACATATTTATCAGTTTGTTTGTAATCTAACAACCTTTCAACTACCAACATATTTTCAAATAACTACCAACATTTCAGCTGATAGTTAATCAACGTTTGACTATGGCTCATTTTTATTTTTCCTATAAGAACTGCATTGGACGCGAGAATAAAGCTTAGCTTATATATTGCTTCGGGGATCTTAATGGCTGCGCGAGCCAAGTTAATTTATTGTACCTAGCGACTTTGTTAGACTGTCTAAACTGTTTCAACCCACATGTAAATTGTTTTGCAGTATTTTGTTTTATACACAGAATTTATTTCTATATTTTGTTTTATACGAATATAGAAATAAATTCTGTCAGTCAGTTCTGTGTGTCAGTTGTTAACACATTCTGGTAAAAGAAACTCAGTATATTTTCAGATACCGTAGTAACGGTGCCAACCAAAGACTTGCCACTCTCGAAGACAAATAGCGGGCATTTTTATTTTCTTATGCAAATGGAAATGGCCGAGGTCGGTTAATATCGTCGGCTGGTTTGTGGCATTCCCCAGATACCACGCGTTATTTGACAGCGGTGGTATATTAAACATTTAGCTTTTTTTTCCATTTCCTTCATTTACAACAGTTTCTTAAGAAAGAAAGAAAGTTGGAACTACTTATATCATAGAGCAAAGAGTTACCTATATATATTTGACTCAACATATTCATTTAATTTCAATACATTATGATGCATTTGGAGTTTAACTGAATGCGATAGACAGTTCCTATTCCAAAATTCTATTAAACAACTCTAAAATCTCAAGCCTACCATACTAGAGGGCAAAATATAGTCAGCTCATTCTTCAAGAATCTAGGGCAGTACGCGAAGCAGACTGAAAAAGCGACAGCGGTAGTTTGATAATTATCAAATTGAACTGATTGAATTACAGACGAATACCACCTAAGTCCTCAGTCCAGTGACCACTGACGACTATAAAGTGTTCCAAACTATATTTGTGAAAAAAAAATATAAGCGATTAATCCGAATATGTTAAGAGATATTATTAATTTATTAACATTAGTTAAAATTTCACCTATATCTATCTAGTATTATTGTAAGAAAGTCTTGAAGTTGCTTGAAAAAATTTTCAACACGTCTTATTTTTTTTATTTGAACATAAATTGAAATATAGAATAGACTTGTTAAATTTCCAGGATAACCAGAATCTGTCGGGGTGCACGGAAGACTCGCGTTGCTGTGGCTTCGGCAAATGGCGGTCGAGACGGAGTACCGTGAGGTTTTTATGGGTAGCCTACATCTGCCACTCCAGACTCCCACATCGACTCCCGTCCGAGTCCCCAATCGGTCGGATATCCGTAACGGATTTCCTCACTATAAAAAAGGACAACCAGAATAACGACAAAATATTTTAAAATGATATATTTTAGTTTTAAAACGTATTTGTTTTTATTTAAATTAGGTGATGTGAATTTAATATTCCTTTAATATTTTGTTAACATTTTTTTTAAAGTGTTATTCCCACACTAAGGAAATTGAAAAAGACATATTTAGAAAACGTATAAAAATTTGAACGCAGCGGGATTTGAACCTTCCTTTCCTTAGTGTGGGAATAACACTTTAAAAAAATGTTAACAAAATATATATTTAATAAATAGCATTCTCTCTTGCCACACGATTGTTCGTAGAATAATCTTTGGGTAAAAGAAATTTGTAAAAATCTCTCTACAGAGATGCTAACAACAAATATAAGTTGTAATAAATAAATAAGCGTATAAGAATTTCAACGTAGCTGGATGTAGAACGCATGGTTTAGCGGTCAGAGCGCTTGAACGGTTTTCAAGAGGCGCGGGTTCAAATACCGCTGCGTTCAAATTTTTATACGTTTTCTAAATATTCCTTTAATAGTTTTCTTTTTCAGCTTCACGCTTTTTCCCGAATAGCAGAGTAGTCAGAGAGAATCTAGTGTCAAGACACTCGTATTAACACACAAGTCACACACGAGTGGCAGAACTTAACGCCGCGATTTGTCGTAGGTGCCAGAGCAGAGAATTAAAAATAATTGAAACAAATTTATTAACTCAAAAGTTACCTGAAGTGGGAATCGAATCAACCACGCTTACTGTCTACCACCACTTCGCCACGATGGCCTCTTTTATAGTATATAATTACTTAATTAAGGTAATAATAGAAGATAACTGGTAAAATCAAATTAATAATAATGTTTATATATTTGTGTATCGAACGTGACCAGGGAAACGTTTGCACTGCATATTCAAAATATTGGTGTGTCAGTAGTTTTTTCCAATTTTAATTATTCCAATGTTAATTCCATTCTATACTTTCCGCTCAAAATCGAGGCATTACGTGCTGAGCGGCGTAACTCAACGCCGCTTAATTTTGATTTACCAAAGCGGGAAAATAAAAATAATTTGCATATAATTATTTTTCCGAGTGGTGATGGGACCCACAACCAATCGTGCCCACAGTTTAAATCTATCACACTGCGCGACGATGGCAAATTTTATACATTTTTATTATTATTATTTTTTTATTAATTATTTATATAAGCTTCAGCAGGGCTTGAATCTGTACCTCGTTCCTATCCACCTTGAATAAGTCAAAAAACTTGTTGAAGGTGGTGGATCGGCAAACAAAGTACAAGTTGAAATTCTGCCACTTGTAATATTCTATACAAAATTTTAATATATTTTTAAATTATCTTCTCCACATGAAAGTTTCATGAAAGTGAATGAACTGTTTGTGCAAACAGACGGATGATATTTAATATTGTCTCACAGACCTTTTGGATGTAAATATATTGAATTCGTTTACAGCGAAATTTGCATTCTGGTATTACAAAAAATTTAGCCTGGAAGAGAACATCGCATGGGTCTAGAGCTAAATTCTCTGTTATTTAACTAAAATCCTAATATCACCAGATATTGTATATATCTATATTCTTTATATAGAATTTTTATTACTTTATTTTTCTTTATTAAGATATTTATTTTTATTGTAATAAGTGTATAAGAATTTCGACGTGTTGAATTTCGACGACGCGACGTGTGCCGGATGTTATAACGCATGGCTCAGCGGTCAAAGGCGTGGACGGTTTTAAAGAAGCGCGAGTTCGAACCTCGCTGCGTTAACGTTATACGTATTCTAATGATGTTTTTCAATATTTAGATACTGTAACTATGTTTATTCTAATTTCTTGAACATAATCTCTTTTTCCCGCATAGGGCTCGGGGTAGTTCAGAGAGAAGTTAGAAAAGCTTGAAGCCGAAAAAATTTTTTTAAATTTACATACTATTGGACTTTTATATAGCAATACATTTTACACTTTAAGTATTTTCTAATATAAACGTGAAAGAGTGAGGTCGGTATTATTAATATGTTATTGATAGCGGGCACGGTGGCCTCTAACATCTATTGTCGTCGCTCTTATACAAAACCTTAGTTATTTGTCCAACATAACAAATTGGAATTTCGATTCGACAGCACTCTATATGAGAATTTAGTATTCTAAGAGTAAAGTAAAATTATCATTCTTTTTAATAATCTTTGGGTTTTGGAGATTACTAGCCTAATTATAACAGACACAGGAGTTTCAGACTGAGTTCTGAGTCAATCTAAACTAGACTAACTTAATAAAATTGTATTTAGACTTCAACGTACAGACCAATAAATGAATATGTTACAGTAATAGCCCAAAGTAAGGTAAATA
Organism: Podotricha telesiphe; assembly: GCA_038994665.1. Classification (NCBI taxonomy): domain Eukaryota; kingdom Metazoa; phylum Arthropoda; class Insecta; order Lepidoptera; family Nymphalidae; genus Podotricha; species Podotricha telesiphe. The sequence continues at coordinate 202,726 of JAOYRR010000111.1, read as the reverse complement.
TTTAAAAACGAGATTTACCAACTTTAATGATAGAAGTCCGAACAGTTTTACCACTGAGTTGTTATGTTTTATTTGGAAATCTTAGAATTGTTTCCCGTAGTTCTGGTTTATTCAGTAATGTATACTTATATAAACAAATAACATATAGTCTAATATTCTATAGTAAATATATTGGTATTCCAAAGCTCACGCCGAGTACAATATTATTATCTTTATAAGCAAGTGTACCAAAAGTTAGGGGCCGGTACGTGACGGGGATGGCAAGACGACGCGCGCCGCTAATGATTCATACAATCATATATTAGATTGTTCGTACGGATTGTATGGATTTTGGGGGTTAAGTTAAGGGCTAGCTGTTATAAGATATTGTATAGCAATTTTACAAATTAAATTCATCAAACCATTGACGTTTGTATTTAAAAATATATTCGTTATATTTAAAGTCATTTTAATTTACCTAGTCTTGTATAATGAAACATGAAGTTTATTTTTCTAGATGAACTCAATTTTTACTCTAACAGAATTTTATTTTCTACTTCTACGTCTGCTGTGCTTACACATGATGCTTTTTGGCTATTGAGCGTAAACGTTTTTCATAAATATATCGTTGCTTTAGCAAGTGATTTTGGATTCTATCTTAGAGGCTAAATAAATACCGCTTAAAATTTTAACGAGTACTCATCGATTTCCTCTAAATCGGGGATCGAGAAAATAATAATACTAATTATTCAAAGGTTCATAGAAATTATTGTCCACGTATCGTGCGTGTATGTAAATGAGCATGAGTTCAGCTCGTGCTGTCTTCAAAATATTCTCATTTCTTCTTGCTATAAGTTCTTGTTTTTTTATATTCACTTCTAACTGAACACTTGTGAAATACTCTACTTGCTGCAGTATATAAGTGTGAAGTGTAGCAAAATGCTATAAGGAACATTATTACTGATAGTGAAAGGCCTCTTACAATGCTTGACGTTGTTGCGAGGAAATCGATTGTCTTGTAATTTTGAGAGGTGTACAGTTTGCAAAAAATCATTGATTTAATAACATGTAACTTAATTATTTATTATTTAAATATTATGAGGGTTTTGCTGAAATTGGTGAGTTTAAAATGTACTGGGTTTTTTTATAAGAAGTCAATCATGTTAATTTGTATCTTTGCCTGCAGACGTAAAGATTAGGATTTTCACGATTATTACACATTTTGAAATGAAACTATTTTAACCGGATTAATCGAAAAATTATAATTTTGGTATTCGAAAATACATTTTAGAAGCGACGTTTCGAACACTTTACAGTAGTTCGTGGTCACAGGTAGACTGAGGTGGCATTTGTCTGTCATTTGGTACAGTTATTATATCAAACTACCGCCAACGATTTCTTAGTTGCCTCGCATACTGCCCTGGATTCTTGCAGAATGAGCTGACTCTCTGGTGTGATTGGATTGAGACTTCAAAGTTTTCAGTATTGGGTCCCAGGATCATCCTTGGGATATATCTGTTTTCCCTAGTGAGAATATAAGGTTTATCAAACCTGATGTAATGGTTGGGTTAGGTTAGGTTAGTTTGTAGTTGTTTTTTTGTATGCTCACACACAGCTGACTTCGATACACGCCCATTCTTGACATCGGAGATGTGTTCATTCACCCTTATATCGATGCTCCTCTTTGTTTGACCAATGTAAGATAAGCCACAGTCACAATCTAGTTTGTGCTGGTATATACATTGTGCATTTTGTTAGGAGATAACAGACCAAGGGGGGGAGGTTAGGAAAAGTGTAAGGACGTGAATATAAACCAAATATTAAATATATCTTGAATTTCTATAATTTTTGGCTATTTTCGCTGCTAACACTACCAGTACGATTGGTAAGGAGTCTCTCGCAATATAGTAATCACTTAGATCGTTGGAATTGTGATATATTATGTTTGTGTACCTCACGTGTTTATTACATTGTTTTTTTTTTTATTTTACTATTATATTATTTTAATACTGTTTAATAATTTCAAAGTATCGTAAACCGGAAATATATCAAACATGTACTTAAACTAGCCTGAGCTCACCGTTTTTTGTTTATTTAGAATGGAATCTATGGAGAAGTAAAATGATATATTTGAACATTAATGAATCGCTTATTCATTAATGTTTAAATTAAACCACTTAACTAAAGAAAATAAAGCTTCGTTTGTTTTCAACTCGGTAAGGTTAAGTTATTTGCATATGAGTCCAGCTCAAATTCTTCTACAGGTAGTTTTTTAAATAATAATTTTGTATTAAAAATAAAAAATCAATGGATCCGGACACGTTTGCATATTCTTAAGCTATCAGATGGCAAAAGGTGGGTGTTGATGGGATGGTAAACATCGGTGTTTCATGACAAGTGGACTCAATTATCACGAGATTATCTTAGTGTACAATAATTTATATTAAAAAAAACTAGCACCCGCACGCAGCTTGGCCTGCGTAAGCTGTACGACTGTAACTACCCATTTCGTTTTACCACCCACCCGTGTTCCCACTTAAATCACAAACTTTATTTAAATTTGTAATTTAAATTGTTGTAACGTTTTTATTTATTATGAACCGATTAAATACAATAAACTCTAAATGTTAACATAGGTTTATTAAAATACAATAGTCAAAACTGTATATAAATCGGTTCAACTATTTCTGAAACTAGTGTGCACGAACGCATAGATAAAAAAAAAACTAAGAAACAATTTTAGGTTCTATTACATTGACAAATTATATTTTTTTCATATATATCTTCCATGAATAGACAGCGATCAGTTACATTTTTATGGTATTTATGTATATATGAAAGTAAAATAAAAACAAAAGAACTTAAGCCAAAGCTTGAAGCCGAAAATCGTTTTCTAAAGTATAATAAATGTTAATAACGTTCCAATGCAGAACATGTAGAACTCAGAAAATATACCGGCCGCAATGTTTGAAATTTCATTTCACGGACTAAGTAGCTTCGCTCACAGTACGCCAGATATTAATTTTTAAACGAAAAACTGTTTAAAAGCTTTGGCTTTTGGCTTTTTGGCAAAGCTTTAACAATATGTAAGGGAGATATTAGTAAAGTATCCTTAAAATAAACTTTTACACTTACAATCTATATAAGCTGAGCTCGTATTTTTAAGCTTTTTTTTCATATACTTACGTGTTTCCTTAATCTAGTGGTATTTTACAGCTATTAGTTTTATCCTAAGAAAGAACCTAGTGCCAAGACACTCCATTCGCCGGTCTTTCGGCCTGAATTCGGGACACTGCGTATTAAGCAGCGAACCTCAACGCCACGCTCTAAATTACAATATAGAAGTGAGGATTGGACAAGTACTTCAAAAAAAAACAATTACCCGACTAATTTCTCTATAAAATTTCAAATAGCACAATATGCACATGTTTCAAAATCACATACCGAAACAAATTTAATCTAAATGTTTAATTTCCACTGACATCTCTAAATACAATATTCATACAACATTAGAATATAAAATAAAATACATATGTTAATCTGACTGCGATCGTTACGAGGCACTTTACTGCTGACCACAAAACAAAGTAGCGAGTGCAATGCGTTCTGCTGACCGAGCGTTTGTATACTGAGTAGAGGCACCGTAATTTTAAAATTATTGGATTTTTCTATATTTTTACATTTAAATAATGACAAATCACTCCATCTTCGCTTTGTGTTATAGAGATGTCGTGGGCTGATCTTAGAACTGAATAAGTTCTTTGGTTTTCACGATTATTACACATTTTGAAATGAAACTATTTTTAACCGGATTAATCGCGTATAATTTTGGTATTCGAAAATACATTTTAGAACCCGACGTTTTGAACACTTTACAGTACTGCATGGTCTACCTGTGACCGGTTAAAATAGTTTCATTTCAAAATAATTTCAAGCATGTCATTAAATCCTCAACGTTAAACGATTTAGTTATCGAAGTTTTGCTATATCGTAAAATAATGTGTGGGGAAGGCATATCTAGTATTATGCTAGTTCTAATTGATGAGCATTATCATAATTTTAATAAATCTAGAATAATAGCTTTATTATTAGGTATATTTCTGTAATAATATCATAAACTGTGAACATAGGTAGTTTTATTTAAATTCTAAGCTAATTTTTTTATTAAAAAGTATAGAACAAAGAGTAAAATTAAAAAAAGTTGGGAGTAAAATAATAAGAAATAAGAATTTATCACCTTAAGTATGACGTCTGTTCTTTTTATAAAAGTTTCAAGAGAAAATGTGTTTTTTAGGCAGTTTATGTACTAAATTTCCTGGCCATATTAACTTAATTACGATCTATTATGGTTACCCTATGGCATTGGGAATGTTCCACCGCCTATTCCACTTGCTATATGTACAATAAGATAGAAGTAAACTAGAATCTAGGATCAATCGTACAACTATAATTGTAGTTGAATATCTAACTCTGGATCAGATCGATAATGGTATTTACAAAGTAGCAATCATCTACATTAGTCAGTTCTTAACATTTTGCCCATTTTGGAAACATTGTGTATAGATGGCATCGCAATTAGTTAAAACTGATAAAGGAATCGAATATACTATTAAAACTAGCTATGCCCGCGACTTCGTTCATGTGGCATTCTAAAAAAAACTAGCCTAAGTTACTCCTTAGTAACTTATTACATCAGCTATCTGCCAGAGAAAGTCTGATCGAACTAGGCTCAGCCGCTCCAGAGATTATATAGGGAACAAACAGACAGACGGATTAAAAATGTAAAAATGTTATTTTTGTATGAGAACAGTGTATACATATGTATGAAAGTCATAAACATTTCGTAAATAGCGGTTATTTTAATATCACAGATTGCAAGAATACAAAATCTTAATAATAATTTAGAACTCTTGACTTTAGACATATAATATTACTTAAAACGTCCAACTGAATGATTTAGAATGGGCAAATGAAGCCAAAATATAAGGGTTATGTAAGACATGCGGTATCATGGAGCAAGGTAGCTGGATGGAGATTAAATGGGTAAGAAATTTACATAACATAGAACTCTAGTGTTATAACATTTTAAGCATGTTCTGGGATGGATGTAGTTTGTTATTTTAAAAAAAAGAAAAACATCCGTGATATATAATTTCGTTTATTTAAAAAAAGGTTTATTATTTATCGTTATCATTGCATAAAGAAAAAACTTTAGTCAATTTTTACGATAAGGGGTATGGAATTTGGCACACTTCACATACACAATATATTGATGATGCATTAGAAATACATGAAAATAGTTAAATAGAAACACACATTACCGTGAGTTTTTTTACACATGAGCTGAAAAATCAGAGCAAGCTGAGCGGAGACATTTGTCACTAAGATTTATGTGTTTTTTTCTATGAGAATCGATATTCATAGTTAACTAGACAATAAGTCTAAGATCAGGAATGTTTCTTGTACACGTTGCGGTTGTGATATTTGCTGTACGTGGATGTATGGAAGTGGTAAGGATGTGTTATGCCAAAAATTATATATGATTCAAATTCATGAATTTGACCGCCATGATACTTCTTATGCATATTTTTGTCTTTAGTAGTCTGAAATAAGCAAGAAAAGCATCGTGATAAGCCACTTCAACAAATATTTTCCGCCAATATTAGAGACCTTATGTATTCGGTAGGTTTTAACTAAACATTTTTGCACATTCCCTGTATGACTGCTTCTCACGATTTTTCCGTCATCAGAAAGAACCTAGTTGATGTCAATACGCTCCATTCTTCATATCCCGCCGAAGTTTAAGACATTGCGTGTTGAGTGTGGGAACTCAACGCCGTAATTTTTCTTTTGGGGCCAACTAATATCGAATACAGCACAGCCAGACGCTGTTCCACTGCGCCACGACGACCACATAAATGTGAAAGGCAATTTTTCGTCTATTTAGAGACATTGACTAATTCCCTTAAATCATATTTGAACCCATAACCGTGTCTTCTAAACAAAAAGCCCACTTGAATCATATCCATATCTATATTTATTATTCCACGTTGTGATAAGATCAGAGTCGTTGCAATTTGGAGAATGTTAGGAATTGTAGCTCTGCGCTTATATTGGCTGAATTAACAAGATTACCGGAACATGCAGAAATCGGAACGGTGCGGTTAACTTGATTGAGTAGCAAAATGCATTTAGTTATTCTATACAAGGTACACTTTACAGGTGGTTATAACACAATTATATGAATGAAATGTTTTTTTTAATTTCACACACGCAGATTATACATAGACATCCTAATGTTAAAATACTCTACTCTCAATTCACATTATAGTTTTAAAGGTGATGTTCTATTGATATCACTAAATACTTTGGTTGTTGGTTTGAATACCTCTTGGCGAATATCTTTGGTTTTCGCGTTTTTACACTATTGAGATACAACATCCTTATTTAGAAAACGTATAAAAATTTCCAATTTCCTTAGTGTGCAAATAACATTTAAAAAAAAATTTAAAAAAAACATCTTTATTTATAATAGAGAAGACGATTGGAATCTTTACCAACTGGGATCAAATCCTAAACACTTTGAAGTCTCAAACCCACTACACTAGAGAGCTCACTTTGCAAGAATCCAGGGCAGCACGCGAGGCAACTCGAAGAAATCGTCGGTGGTAGCTTGATATAATAATTGTATAAACTGACAGACGAATACTAACACAAACCAGTCCTGGGAACACGGAATGGTCACAGTAGTGAAGTGTTCAAAACATTGGATTTTCTAAAATGTATTTTTAAATGCCAAATATACACGATTAATCCGGTTAAAATAGATTCAGTTCAAAATGTATAATAATTTAATATAAAATTTATATATTTTACCTAGGCTAGTCATTGCATTTATCTACACAAATGCGCAATGTCGCAATGTTGTTTCTAGGATACAATATCCTTAAATTGGGCAGAAAATGAATGCAAATTATATCTGAACTCTGGTCGGTAAACTCGTGATCCTCTCCGGGCATTAAACTCGCAATACAAATATTTATACCTATATGTACTATTTGTGAAAAACCAAAAAAACTTAGTCAATAAACTTAAATTCATTTTGATTGAAAAAGATTTTCAATAATCCTATTGAAGAAGTCTATTGTAAAGATTTCCAATTATTTGTTCGGAGACAGTTTCATTAGCTTAATGATAAAATGAGTTAAGAGGTGAACGAATTTCGCGGACAGACAGATTACCGTCCTAATGTAATGTGAATATTTTAAATTGAAAACCATTTTCAATTCACAAATAAATTCATTGTGCCTACTTCGTTCTGAATAAGTTAAATTAAAAAAAAGTTATGAATTAATCTGATTAATTAATTAATCAATCCGATTATAGTCATCAAAAACCATACTGTATCTTTTTTAACCTATTTAAATTATAATGAAATTTAAATGTAGCGGGAGTCGTACTCGTTGAACGTAGTCGCGACTCTTGAACACCGTTCAAGTGCTCTGACCGCTAAGCCATACGGTATATATCCAGCTACGTTGACATTCTTATACGTTTGTTACAATTCATTTATTGTGTTGTTAGTTTCTTTGTAAGCATATTATCACATACAATAGATACAAATTTCTGCTACCAGATTTTTGCTGCTGCTGTTGGGTTCAAGTCCAAATTTCAAAATTCTATACGTTTTCTGAAACATTTTTCATATTCTAAGTTAAATTAATTTAAGAAATCGTGCCATATACAAGGCTTGCCGTACTAAATGCAAGTATAGTAGGTTCCATGTTGTCCTTTTTCAAAATATTTTTGTCTATTGTTTTACATTAAAATGTCTGGCTGCAGATTCTATGACCTGGGTCATACCTACAATTACTAAATAGGCAGAAAAGAAAGAAAGTGGTGAACTAACTGACGTTATCAGTACATACTCCCCTACTCTAAAAAAAAAATAAGTTAATACAACCTAGGTATTTTCCATTCACGAAACAGTAGTTGAATAATTTTCTAATCGAACCTAGCTCGGAACAGACAATTTAGATACTTCACGATAAGCGTAAGTTGGGATAGAAGGCGCGTTACAAAAATACTCAGAAAAACTTTCACAATCAATTACCCATTAAGGCACCTGCTGTCAGATATTAATTGAATTTGTTGGCTTGAGCTGTACCTTTTTTATAGTGTGGCGAGAAGAATGTGTCCAATGATGTAAATTACTAGACTAGCACATTTTTATACCTCTGCGTATATTGTTTGGGATCGGTTCCCGCTTGAGGGAATGATTTTATTTAAAACTAGCGACCCGCTCACGTCTTCACCTGCGAAAATTACACGGCTATTAGTATTTCGTTTTTTTGGCCGCCTGCGTTCTCGCTTAAATCACAAACTTTACTTTGTGCATAATTTAAATGGTTATTTTTTTTTAATTTATGAACAGATTGAAATTAAATAAGCCCAAAATGTTTTCCAATATACAATTATCAAAACTGCATTTAAATTGGTTTAACTGTTTTTGAGAATAGCTTCCACAAACGCACAGACAAACAGAAAAGAAAATTAAAAACAATTGTGTTGTGTTCTATTACATTGGTAAATGCCGCCAATAATATTTTTCCATTCTATGTAAAGGAAGCGATCAGTTACATTTCTATTATATGTATGAATATTTTCAATTCTCCGCTCTGGTACCTAAGACTTTAGAGACTTTTCACCTAAGACTTTTCAGGCGGCAAGAGGAGAGCGTAGTGTCTTGGCATTAAGTTCTCTCTGTCTACCCTGCTATGCGTAATAGCGTATATTTTTGCATTATACTTTCTATATTAAGTAAAAAAAGCATTATTAATTTAATATTTAAACAGTAATAGCATATATTGTCCCATCTGAAGGTCATAATATTCATAATTATCGCAAACACATAGTTTCATAGATTTTTTTTCACAAACGTGTACATTGTGATATTTAAAATATTCATCAAGTTAAAAAAAGAGTTGCACATTTTTTAACCAATTATATACAATGAAACAATATTTTTTATCAATATATATAATTAAACTTTTCAATTACTAACTGACTAACAGACATATAGCCGAAACTACCGCATATAGAAAACTAAAATTTTCATATTGATTTCTTGGGAAGAGTGTGGGAGCATTAAGAGGGGGTTACTCCAAATTCCTAGAGAAATAGAAAATAACGTTTTCCATTTAAAAGTATCCAAGACAGAATTGTAAAATAATACAAGAATCATATAAGCAAGCGAAGTCAAGAGTGACAATTAGTATCTAATAAATTTAAAATAAAATTATTATATCCTTATCATCAATTAAAATTAAAATACCACACCAATGTATTAAACATTCAATTAAACAAACAGAAATTTCCAAACTTTTATAAAATTTTACCTGTATTTATTTGAACTTCATTTGGGACTTGGGTACATCGCGGGCGCTACGTGATGTATCACCGCCGTCCCGATAATTACTCTATAGCCTTTAGCTGTGGATATATTTTAATAGGTTTTAGGGGAAATTGATGGCGGTGGAGTTTGACTGCGAATATTAACTTTTCATTTCTTATTAGTAGAGAAAGATAGTTGATGTCAAAAAGTAAGTTGAACCAATTTCATTTATAAAGTTAAAATAAGTCCTAACTCGCTCTTACTACTTGTTATAGACCTACCTATTTACTGTAAAATACAATATACCTATAATACCGTTTCTATTTTTTTTACATTTTTTTAAGTGTTATTCGCACACTAAGAAAATTGAAAAAGACATATTTAGAAAACGTATAAAAATTTATAAAAATGCGCCCCTTGAAAACCAATCAAGCCAGCAACCTTGAACGGTTTTATACAGGTAAATTAGGTAATTTAAATTTTAATTAGGTATAAACATCCTTAGTCAATTTTGAATCCAGCTCAATTAAAAAACCAATATTATTCCTCTGAGTGTCCAATTGAGCCACGTTGGCCTCATGGCGGTTTCAAAACTTTTTCACATATAAACCAAAAGGCAGTAGCAGTGGGTTCAAAGTCTGACTTTTGAACAAAGAACAAACAACCTCGACGTACCGACAAACGCCGCAAGGTAAAAAAAATTAAGTAGAAAAAATATATTTGTGAAAATCATTTTATAGCCACGTTATTTATTACGTCAGTAACGTTTTATAATATCGCAACTTTTATCTTCCTTTATGGAATACGTGAACTCATCGCCGGCGTGACACAGCGTGATGGATCGCCCGCACAGTGTCCTGGTAATTACCCAATCACCCGTTACACCCGTTTGAAAATATTTGAATATTAATAACAAGAAAATATTGCAGCGCAGGGTGACTGTAAAAGCGATGGTCGAGGGTTCTATTCCCTCTAGGGGGAATGATCACATTTTAAATATTGTCATTTCTCCGCTCTAGTGACAAGACAAAACGCGGCGTTTTGATCCTCCATTCAATACGTAATGTCATGGATTGGAGAAGAAAATGGAGAACGAAGTGTCTTGATATTAGGTCCTCTCTACTACACTGATATGCGGGAAATAGCGTAAAAAAAAAATTACAAGCACTACAATATTTGACATAAACGTTTGTATAAAGAGTCATAGATGTTATGTGTAAAGGTCTAAACCTAGTGGCGTAGGTTTTAATTTTTTTTAAATAACTTTCGAGTAGGAATTATACACACATTCAATCTACGATGGCTATGTATTAAAACTTTAAAGTTTTTTCTTTAACATAGTATGTATTTACTTAAATAAAACAGCATTATCTACACATAGACTTATCGCGAGCCTCACGTGATGGATCGTCGCTGCGTCCACATAATTATTCTCCCAACTAACGTGCATTGGAAATGTTTTCACAGGATAAAAGGTGGACTTACCAACGTTTATTTATCATAATTTTTTTTTTATTTTTCCGATTAAACGGGTTTCAGTTTTTAAAGCTTCAAGCTTTTTCCTGTATAGCAGAGAAACTAGTTAGAGACGGCGTAGCCAGATCGGAGAAATGAAAAAAAATTATATACCTATATATTCATTCCCCCAAATGGGAATCGAACCTACAACCAATTGCGTTTACACTCAGACGCTATGCCAATGCGCCACGACGGCCACTATTGTCCTTTGTTGTTTATTGTTATATTTACTTGACAATTTATCTAGCGATATAACTAGCGCCCCGCTCGCGGCTTTGCCTGCCTAAACTACATGACTAAACTATTTCGTATTATTGCCTGCCCACGTTCTCATTTAAATCGCAAGCTTTGCTAAAATTTATAATTTAAATGGTTGTAACTTTTTTGTTTATGAACCGATTGAAATGAAATAAATACTAAATTTTAAGGGAAATACAGCACAATACAATAATTAAAATGCATTTAAATCGCTTGAGCTGTTTCTGAATTAGCGTGCACGAACAAACAGATAAACAGACAAACAGAAAAGAAAATTAAAAATCATTGTTTTGGGTTCTATTATATTGGCCTCCAATAATATTTTTGCCATATATCTTCCATGTACAGACAGCGATCAGTTATATTTTTATTATACGTATAGAAATATATATATCTTACTAGGTAAAAATTACAAGCTTCTGAAATACGTTGTTATATAATCAATAAGTCCTGCAAAGTAGTCCTGAAAGTATATTTCAGAACTCCTTTAGTATGCAGAATTATTGCAAGAACTTTAATGAGTTTTGTACGTCGGAGCTCCTTTTTCAACTTAAATAAGAGTCAAGAAGTTTTCACTCACCACCACTGAACAGGTCGCAAATAAGGATATAATTAAAAAGTGTAGTTTTAACTACTACAAAAAGTATATTGATTCTTTAATGAAAATATAATATGTCATCTCAATTGAACATATCTCTCTATGTAACTGTGCTAGTTTCTTGTTATGTACAAAAAAATCTTCTAAAAAATACTTAAATATTGAAATTATTTATAAATACTAGTATATTGACTACGAGTATTTCATAATAGATGCAGTAAAATGTTCAATAAAAGTTCTCTAAATGAGTGAAAGATTGAAAAATTGACATGGCCAAATGTATGGAGGGAAACTGAATGTTACGGCAAAAGGTGTGATAGATTTACTTGACGTATTGTATATAATGAATTATTAAGACAGCCAACGAAAAAGAAAAATACCAAAAATTTAAACTAAATTATCCATTCTAGAAAATTATATATTTTTTTAATCGAGTTTGCAATTAAAGAGGAGATGGCAGGGTGAGGTCGAGAGTGTTGCGTTGGATTCAGGCATAGAATAAAAGAAAAAATATATATTGTTACTGTATTGTAAGATGATTTCAACATTCACATTTAGATAAGAGTAATCTTATTATTTAGATATTTTAAAACCTTAAAACAACATCCTCAAGTCCTTAACGACCGTTCACCATCAATACTAAGTCCTCAAAGAGACATAAATTTATTTAACAATCCAGCGTCTCTACACAGATGTTCAGCGTTATTTATCTTAAATCGTACACACCGTAAATCATTATGAACTTAACACAAGGGAATTTCAACTCGAAATTTATGTAGAGAAGGTCTAGATTTGGGTAAATCAGTTAAGTTCTTAGGTTAGATCTAAAAACTTGTCCTTTGTCTCTTTATACACTGATACACAAATTGTGGGTATAGGCTTATGAAGGTGTTGGTAAATTTAATGTTGAGTATCTGACAGATTATTTTTTTTTTATATTCACACTTTTCGTGCAAAGAGTGGAGTTTCGTGGAGTGCCACTCCGTTCTCCACTGTCCGCCCGAAATTGAGACTTTGCGCGCAAATTGGCGGAAATCAATACTTTATTTTGCCTTACCAGAACGGAGAACGGTTCGATCAGAAGGGATCGAACCCACAACCATTTTTTATATATAATAATGATCCAATAACATATAAGGATGTTATTTTGACCCACTTCTCGCGGTTCAATTTGCTCAAAAATTAGCACACGTCTCCGGGCTAAATGCCCATATAATCATTTGTTTGTATAAAGTTAATGTGATCGGCAGGACGACCAGAATAACAAGAAATAAATTTAAAGTTTCTTTTATTAAATATTTTTCATTTCCCTGCTCTTGTAAGGCTAAGCGCGGCATTGAGTTCACCACTCAACACGCAATGTCTTGAATTTCAGCTAAAAAGGGAGAGACACTGCTATACAGAATAAAGTGTGAAGCTAGATTTTTTTTTAGTTATTATTAGTATTTTCTTTCATTTTAATTTAGCATGCCTAGAACCAACCTGTCTATCAAGTCATTGCCCATTTCAGTGATGGTCAGTCAAATATAACTAATTTTTTTGAAGTCATTGTGACTGACTAAAAAGCAAAAATAAGCAAGAAAATGTGAAGTGAGTTAACACAGTTTCTATTCTTAGTGATAAAATACAGGAAAAATATATAAGTAAAACAAATAACGAGGCACGTATACGTGGTATACGTAGGTATACATTTTTTGTTTATTTGTAAGTATTTTGACGCAGCCGGATGTAGAGCGCTTGGATGGTTTCCAAGATTCACCGGTTTGAATCCCGCTGCGTTGAAATTTTTCTATTCTGATTTCCGAAATTGCTTATTTATTTTCTAAATCTTGTTAAGAAAATGACAACGAGAACGCAAGAAGATGGAAACGTCTCGTTCATCAAATGGATTGAAAGTGAAAAACTTGGTTTTCTTCGCCAATCCCGCAAAGTGCAGAATAATTATTTATTAATACAAATTTCAATGCGCTAAATAAAGTAAAAAATACAAATTTAAAAAAAAACCAAATATGTAGCAAATATTCATAAGATATCAAAACCAATAACAATAAATTAAAACATAAAAAACGCGTTCGATGTGTGCCATGCTGTACTGTAGCTAAATCTTCAAAATTTCATAAAAAGTTCCGGTAAGCCATACGTCCTATACAGCTGCGTCGAAATTCTTATACGCTTGTTCCCTTAAATTTGTTTTTAGGATCTCGTAGAGAGATTTTAGCAAACTTCTGCTACCCAAAGATTATATTTGAAAACGTCTCTACAGAGATGCTTACAACACAAATACGTTATACTACATCAATATATACTACATCATATATATATATATAAACTGATGCGTGAACTATAAGCCGTTTCGTAAAACAATGAAATTCCTAAAAAAAATATTAAAAAAATTGAGAAATAAATATATCATGTTCATTCCAAGACCTTCAAGTATCTCTATATAATAATTCATCACAATCTTTTTAGTTATTTTGTCTTCACAGACAGACAGAGTTACTTTCGCATCTATAATATTAGTATGGATATATATATAAATGGAAAAAATCAACTGCATCAAGTGTGAACAGGCCGTATAACGGCTGAATATGCTATTTCACACCGGCCGCCTCGCTCAATACCCATGTTATTGCCTAAGTTTTCTACAAGAAATATTACACAGGCATTTTCTATATTTTATGCTTTCACGCCCATTAAATTATATTTTGTAGCTGGTTTTATGTTTAGAGGTTAATTGATCATATTTTATATAAAAACTTATAAATATGTTTAAATAACTATAATTAAAAATAAATATTTATTATATATTCTAGCAATGACAATCTTTGAGGCCATTGTGGCGCAGTAAGATAGCATCTGACTGTAAACCCGATGATTGTGGATTCGATCCCCACACGGGGGAATTTTATATTTAAACTATACTATAAGATTATAGAAAATATTTAACCAAATAAGCATACTATGTAATAGAAGAAAACACACGGAACAAAATACTTACACTAATATAAAATGTATGTAAGGTGTTTAATATCGTATCAGTACAAAACACAAAAAAAATACTAGTTAATGAAAAATTTGTCTGAGTGTCTATGTGTTTTAAAATTGCCTCTTTAATTTCGTAACAAGTACAAAATGGGGAAAAGAGTGTTGTATCACTAAGTACTTAGTGTCCCCACTACTCAATTCAGGAGATGTTTAAGTAAAAAATATATATATTCTACACAAATAAAAAAAATATGTGTGTGTTTTTACTAAATGCGTAATGTACCATATACCAAACTATATTTTTTTTTAATGTTTGTTTGTCCATCTGCCTGTCTGTGACGTCATCACAGCCGAACCGCTTAACAGATTGTGATGAAGTTTTATATAAAGATACTTGAGGGTCTTGGGATGGTTTTTTCCTCCGAAAATACGAGAAACAGCTATAGTTCACGCGGGCGAAATAATGAAGCGAAATAGGCAAGGAGGGTCGCTAGTAACAAAACAAAGCCAAAGCCGAATAATTCCAACATTCGTAGGTATTTTCTTTTAATGACCTCAAGGATATTTTGAAAGTAAAATTGAGAAATAGGAATTGCCACAAAATGAAGTATTATGTCACACTAAATCCAGCGCCTAATGGACGTCCTTGCCATTTGGGGGCACGAAGAATACGTTTTAAGATATAACTTGAATTTAAAATATTTAGAGGCCGTCGTGGCGCAGTGTGATAGGGTCTAATTGTAAATACGAACGGTTGTGGATTTGAGTCCCACTCCGGGGAATGATTATATTTCAGTTATTTATCTGTTCTGGCGACAATAGAAAACGTTGCGTTGAGTTCCGCCACTTAACAATCGATATCGTTTGGGTTTGGGTATTTGGGTAGAAAGTTGAGAGCTAAGTGTCTTGACACTAGGTTATCTCAGCCTTCAATATTTAGCTATTGTGTAAATGCTATATAAATTTTATACACAATGTTACATTCCGCTTGTATGAATGTATGAATGTTATTTTAAAACTACACAAAAATAATAATAGTTTTATAAATACTAACATAGAATTGAGATAAACAAATTGTGACAGGAAAAGTGGTTATAGTGGTAAGGTAATGGTACAATTATAAATTACAAAGTATAAAGATTTGTTCTCAAAATAAATATTTCATAAATATCCATGATGTTGTTAATGAGAAGAAGCAATACGAAGTGAAGTATTGTGCATTATTTTTCAACAATTCTTTCTGTTCATACTTCAAGAAAATAATATATTTTTTTATTATTGTGCTACGAAATTACTTGTAAAATCACCTAAATCAGGACCAAAAAATACTGAGAATATTATCAGTATATTTTCTCCGTCTCTCTCATATAATGTACCAAATATATTATTACTTTTTGAAATGAAACTATTTTAACCGGATTAATCGCGTATAATTTTGGTATTCGAAAATACATTTTTAGAACCCGATGTTTCGAACACTTTACAGTAGTCCGTGGTCACAGGTAGAGTTTCATTTCAAAATGTGTAATAATCGCGTAAATCGAAGAGTTTATTATATTATATCTTACCTCAAGTTTCGCAGCCACAACTTCAGTTTCATTCCCCGCACGTAGCGTCCCTTATATTTTTATTGACCGTCACGAGCGCGGCTGGAACTTCACCGACAAATAAGTTGACATTCGAGGTACAATTAAACCTCGCCCTGAAACTAATGAATGTTTAAGATTTCCATTTTTTTTTTCGCCGTATTTTTGAGGCTATCGTGGTGCAGTGGGACTGGGTCTGTGAACGCGATGGTAGTGGGTAGGTTGTGTAGTTCGCGAACGAGCTAGTTTGAAAGAGCTCCCTTAGATGCTCCCTTAGATGAACTGCGGGAATTACATTCCCACTTTGTTCCATAGTTCACAAGCTCTTTACTGAAACAGTGAAGATGGCGCCAACTGAACTGAGATAAAAAAAAATTAATCACATAAAGTTGTTTACAAATTGAGTCGCTGAGTCTTCCCATTAAGTAATCTAGGATACTTACTACTACTACTACTAGCAGTGTATTAAAAACGACAGTACGTGAATTAAAAAAATAACACTAAAATTTGAACGAAGCATGAATTGATTGTACTTTTCGAGTTATACATTTAGGAGTTGCTTTTTGTTTAGTTCAGCCGTTGTTTATTCAACTACAACGTCCAAACATCGTTACATTTAAACGGTTCCTGAATGCTGCTAGGTATTGTTTTTCTGTATTAACATAAATATATGTGATACTCACACTTTTATTTTAATTGACAATCTGAAAGCATGTAAAAAAAGATTTATTTATCGTTTACATCATTAGAACAACAAATGCCTGTAATTTACAATAACTTGAGTAACTAATTTCATATAAGAGTATACTACACACTACTTACTTAAAGCTAAAAAAATATTTTTCATAAAGGGCAGTGAGTCTCAAAAAACTTTGAAACTCAAAAAAACGTTGAGTGGCGGGACTCAACGCTGCATTTTGTCTTTGCACCGGAACGGGGAAATGAAAATAATTAAATTATGATTTCCCGCGAGTGGGAGTCGAACCCACAACCAATCACGATTACAATCAGACAGAGTGAGATATATGTCAGAAAATATCGTTATTTCAATAAAAAAATACATCTTATAACTCATAATTTAATGCTCTTGGCTTGTATTTTCCATAATACGATATGATCAATGTATGAGATCAAAGTGTTCGCTTCTCGTGGGAATTGATTAGGAATAGCGCATTTTTTCCATTCACATTACAGGTGTTTTACTTTGGAATTTTTATATCAAAAAATACGAGGCTATGGAGGCACAGTTTGTTAACTAATTAAAGAAAACCTATGTACTTTATAAAAATTTCATAGTCTAGATAAAGGCTGTACTACTGAACAGAAGTGGCCAAAAATTGTGCATCCAAGACCGTCTGAAAGCCAGACATAGCACACAATATATTTAATAATTATAGTAAAACTAATTAAAATTAAATATCTCAAGCTTTATTTTTTAAGCTGGCTAAATCTGTGGCCCGCAGAACTTGAGTTGGACAGCCTTGGTCTAGATCAAACGTGACGGTACCAAAAAAATAATTATGCATTTTCAACCAAATTTATACAACCAATAATATCTTAAAAAAAAGCCAAAGAACGGAGTGACATACGTCATAGGAATAAGTCAATTGTGCACGCGGAGTTGTATGTAATAGAATTTCTAACACGCTATTATGAGGCCATCGAGACACAGTTGGCCAGGATCTAACTCTGAATGCGATTGATTGAAGGTTCGATCCTCAGAAAGCAAAAATGGTGATTTTTGAATTGTTTTATTTTTTTTTCTCTGCTAAGACAATGTGCGGCGTTGAGGTCCGCCACTCAACACGCAATGTATTGATGTCGAGCCACCCACCTTCATTGTCATTTTGCTAAATAAATGTATAATAAGCACACGTGTCATAAGATATACTATGCCTGGACTGTTCCTGGCAAGGATAAAATTATTTTAAAGGGATTACTTTTTTTTAAATCTGTTGGACGCAGCAGGGTGAATATTGTTATATTTATTTAATATTACATATAGAAAAGGCACTCCGTCATTTTGTGAAAATATTTAGAAACATTTTGTTTTTTCTATATATATATATTGTTTATTGCATTTGAAAAGCAAATAAAGTAGTACAAAACTAGAAAAAAAAGTTAACAAAAGTTGGACTTATCTCTATAAGAGATCTCATCCAGCCAACCAGTGGGTAAGAGCAGTATAAAGCGGGAAGACAATACTGTGCAAAACCAATACAATCAAAAATAAAATATAAAAATATATACTTACACTTAAATACACATACACATTTATACGTCCATATATATATATATATATACATAACATAAACACATACACATATTATACATATAAATACGTATATATATATATATGCATATATAAAGATAAGTACAATATGAATGTATTATAGATACTGTATTCTGTTTTCAAGTCTGACGGAATGATCTTCCTCCTTTGGGCTTTCAAGCGTCAAGTGTACAGACACTACTCTCAAGGCTTCGAATCCACGACTCCTCTGTTCTTGAAGATGTCCATGGGCGAAGGTCACTACTTAACATTAGGTGGTCCTTCTACTCGCTTGCCACCTTGATTTCCTGATATTGATTATATAAAAAAAAATCTGTCATACAATACAGATATGTACTTGAAAAACCTAATAAGCCAATTTGTTGTACTAGCCAAACCTAACTTATAAGGTTGAATTTCGATTTCAATATAAATGAAAGCAAACGATATCTTATATACGGTTACTGCCCTGGGAGCGCGAGTGTTATAAATTGTGATTTGCAACCCGACCACCGACTCCTGGCGCTATAGCTCATCGTTTAAACGAAGCTAGGATTTCTGCGAATGAGAAAACTTATGTTGATATTTTCAAATACTTCTGTCTTAGTATATTTCCTATATATATACATATATATATACGTACTTTCAATTTGTTTTGTTTGTAGTTTCATGTGTGTAGTTTCGTGGCAAGACTCTCGGTTCTGTGTGTGGAGGGGCGGAACCCAACACTGTCTTTTCTCTTGTACCAGAGAGAAGTAATGAAAATATTTTTTAAAAGAGTGGGAATCGAACCCACAACCGATCGCTTGTCCCACTGGAACACGATGGTTACTACGACGAACAAATAAGTTGTTATGTAAAACTATAACAGTCATAAGGATTTAAGTCTTAGAAAATTGCATCTTGTATACAGATGGAGGCATTATTGCTAACAGCTCAGACAGTTGGACGGAAATGCTCAACTCGAGTACAAAGTAGAATTTATAGCGCCATTTTTCACGCTACGTTTGAAATTTAACTGGTAATTGGCTGTGGAAATGGCATTTTATTTCATAACTATTACATAAATATTAACATACATATTTAATTTGTTTTTTATGTATATATCTATATATATTAGATATAGCGACTATTATGGCGGAGTGCCAGCGTCTGAATGTAAACGCGATTGGTTGTTGGTGCAGTCCCCACGCGGGTGAATGATTATATTTATATTATTTTCATTTCTCAGAAATCTTTATAAATAATTAAATCAACTTAAAATATCAATAAACCGAACCTCCTACTATCAAAGGTCACATTTATCGGACATTTTCATACTTTATTTTAATATATTCACTGTATATGTGAATCCAAGTTATATACGGTATATAGAATATAAACTTATACAATATAATATACGACATTTACATAATTTACAAGGCGGCGACGGTAATGAGGCTATTTAGTGCATTTGAATACTTCTTAATGAGATACGAGGCATCAGCGTCGTACAAGCGCTGAGTTGTTGAGTTCGTCAGCCCAGTTTGGAAAATATTAAAATATTCTAAAAAGAAATATCAAAAATATTTTTTATTTCTTTTAAAAGCTAATCTATAGCGGCAAATTTTAATTGTCTGAAAACGTTTTTCTGAACCGCAAACATAGCGGCTTCAAATCCGCCACTTAGTATATATTACCTATACACATAATGCATGTAAATTTTGACAGTTATTATTTTTTCCAGACAGTTATTATTTTTTTCAAGACACTCCAATTTCTGTTCTCCGCTTTTCGTTTGAAATTGAGAGAGAAATAGGTACCAGAAACAAAGAAAATAATTGTAACATAATCATTCCCCCGAATGTGTATCGAACCCACAACCAACTAACGCTAACAGTGAGATGCTGTCTCACCGCCTACTGAGTCGTGAGTCATGAAAATCGTTCAAGCGCAAAAAAAAATTTTTTATACGTTTTCTAAATTTGTCTTTTACAATTTCCTAAGTGTGGGAATAACACTTTAAAAAAAGTTTAAAATATATATATATATATATATATATTTAATAAACAGCATTCTCTCTTGCCAAACGATTGTTCGTAGAATAATTTTGGGTAGCAGAAATTTGTAAAAATCTCTCTACAGAGATGCTAATAACAAATATAAGTTGTAATAAGCGTATAAGAATTTCAACGTAGCTGGATGTAGAACGCATAGCTTAGCGGTCAGAGCGCTTGAACGGTTTTCAAGAGGCGCGGGTTCAGATACCGCAGCGTTCAAATATTTATACGTTTTCTAAATATGTATTTTACATAAACAGTTCACTTTTGATTAAAAAAAACCACATTAACTGTTGAAAAACAAAACGAACATATATTAGCGGACATCTCCCACACAGTCTTAGCTTTGTAATGGGGAATTGTTCAAATCATTAGCCACCCATTTGTATTGTACACGCCACTTGCCAGCGGTAGCTATTACGTATTGTAATTGTATGGAGTTGACGTATAATGGGAGAGAAAAGAGAGAATATAATTTATATAAGCAGCTGCACACACACCTTTTCCCGACCTAGTGTCAAGACACTTTGTTTTCCACTTTCCGCCCGAATTCGAAACATTATGTGTTGAGTGGCGGAATTCAAATAAAAATAATTAAAATATAATTATTCCCTCCAAAGGAGGAACCCACGACCACCTCGTTTGCAGTCAGACAAGGCGTTTAAATTATATGTTATATTTTATCTTCGATCCTGTTTCACGAGAACAAGATTTAGTCAATACGCTCTTTTATTAGCTTTATTAATTCAATTAATGAATCCATAAAAGATAATCTGAGAACGCTATTTTAATCCTCTTTATGTGATTTGTATGACAATTCGTATGTCGTATTCGTCCGATGACGATACAAAATTTTTATAGAATAACGACTAGGACAATGAGATTGGAAATTTTATTTATTGTATGGGCCCCTTCAATTTCTTTTTAATTTATTATAAACGTATCCCGCATTGAATCCCGTCTGAATGTTAAATTGTGGTATTATTTACTTGTGCAATCGTAAATTTCGCGATCAAATCGATTTTCCAAATTAACACCATTTTGAAATCTGACAGTTTTTTTTACATTATTCATATTTTATTCCCCATATATACGGGCGCCTGTTTCAGAACAAGTGAAGAAAAAAGTGATATATAATTTAATTCTCTATGTTATTTTATTTCAATAGCAATTTCTACACGCAATTAGTACTCGGAAAACGAAATGAAATCATTCGTAGCGTAATATTGACAGAGTGACATGTCGTGGTAGAGTAGCCGCGAAGCGCCACCGCCCGCCACCGACCACAAACCGCGGACCACGGACCACGGACCACGGCACAGAACACGACCGTTACGTTGTTTGTGACAATTAACTAAAGTATACATTTTAAGTCTAGGGTTGATTTGGTATTTTTAATCGACGAAACAAACAAATTATCTCAATTCGACATATATATTATTACAGTAAGACAATTTGTTTCAGGTCTAGAGAGGAGAAATGAAAATATTTTAAATACAATCATTACCCCGAGTCGAATCCACAACCATATGAGTTTAAAGTCCATTGCGCCGCGATGGCTTCTGATTTTAAAATAATTAATAAAATAAGCGAAGTCAAGTATCTAATTACTTACATTCTCAATCGGAAGTCCATTATTGCCTTAGATAGCTAAGACTTTGCGAAAATCGAAAAAATATTTCTTTGACGATCGTCTCCTTTGAAGACTTCGATCCGCAAACAGCCTTGAGCCTGCCTTAGAAACCAATTTAAAAAATATCATATAATATAATGTAAATATTTATCGACTTGTTTTTCCATTTCCATATATATTCTATGCAGAATAATGTATTTGTGCTTGTAACTTTTATGTATTGGACAAAATATAGACTACTTGTTTTTGCTTTTTGAAATATGATATTTAAGTACCACTGGTTCCTTAACAGTTTGTCTTCTTTCTTGCATTACACTTGAACAAAATCAAACATTTGCAAGGTTTTTAGTTCTTATTCTTCTAAAAAACTTCGCAATATTTACAGCTTTACAATTTTTCCCGTATTTGTTATACGGGACAAAATAGGCAGACAGAGCTCAGTGTCAAGGCACACCGTTTAAGTAAATATTAAAAAATATTGAACAAATCAAAAAATTCTGTAGCTGAGTATGTTAAATTTTAGAAATATATTCACAAAAGTTAAAGCGTTATACGAAACAATTTTTTTTTTTTTGCATCAAATATCAATAACATCAGAACTTTTTACGTAACAAATACAACAAATAAAATTTGCCCAATTTTTTCCATATACCTAATATAATATTCATACTTTTGACGTTCCCTTACGTGTTAACAGAATAAAATGAAGTATAGGTACATACCGCCTTGTAAAGGGCGTAAATGTTTATATTTAAATTAATAGGGTTAAGTACCGCCACGCAATTCCTTTTTCCTACATAGCAGCTTCTCAGTCGGAGAGAACCTAGTATAGAGACACTCCGTTCTCCACTTCCCGCTCGAAAGTGAGACATTGCGGGTTAAGTCGCGCCAGGTACTATAGCGGAAAAATTAAAAATATATACGAGTACATATAATACGAGTATGTGTTGTTCATTAATTCGACCTTGTCGTTAACTTTTTCAATAACCAAAATCCCGGCTGGCTCGAGATGCCCGGGCTTTAGGGCGCGCTACCATTAATAGCGGGGCAATATTTGAAGAACACTCTTACTATACTATTGCAGCACTTATACTTTGTTTGTATTTATTAACAGTTATACAGATATATTAGAAATTAATTCAATTTTTATTAATAAATTATTATGCAAATAAATAATCAATAAGCATTTTTTGATTTTCTGCTCAAAAAATATAATGTGGCGTGGCGCAAAGCACTTTGGCTAAACACACTGAACAATATCAATAACCTGTCGAGTTGTATTTTTTGAACTTACAGGTTCGATATTACAATGTCATAAGCCGCATTGAAATGTCATATACTATGCTAATCTCAAAATTATAAATTTTACTGGCTACCAATCAAAATAAGTACAATTACATTAGTTAATACTACGCTATTCATTACCACGGAATAACACTGTACGCTGCATTGTCTAGTCTAAACAGATAACAATAAATCTAAACGAGTAAACGCAACTACGGCGTACCGTCATAGAAACACAACTAACTATCCATACTTGTTATAAATGCGAAAATAACTCTGTCTGTCTATCTGTGACGTCATCACGGCCAAATCACTGAACCGATTGTGTTCAAATTTTGTATTTACAAAGTATCTATATAGATGCTTGAGGTCTTGGTATGAACACTTGGTACTTTATCCCCCATTATATAAAACTAAAAAAAAGTTTTATCCAGAAATGTTATTGTTTTACGAAAAGGCCGCCGAAAATACGAAACAGCTGTTCACGTCAGCGAAGCCGCGAGCGGGTCGCTAGTATAGCTATATATTTATCTGACTGCCTCGCCAGGAATAAAGCTTGAACGTAATTAAATATATTAAAACGCAGCTTTACTCTTTTTCCCGCATAGCGAGAAAGGCAGACGAAGCTTTACTTCGTCTTAAATTCGACACCATCCCACGATGGTTTCATTCTTATATGTATTTTTTATAACACATTTAAAAGCTCGTCCCCACTAGCACCACACTACGAACTAATAAATAAGAGTTCGCGAGCGATCTATTCGTAACTCGAGGAGTCGTGACTGAATTTTCTTAGACTTTCGCTCGACTTATTCATTATTAACTAGACTTTTCAAACTATTTTAACTTCGATGTATGTAAAATAAGTGTAAAATCCATTTTAAAATAATTTATTTTTACCGGATTAATCGCATATACTTGGTTAAAAAAAAAATCTGAAAATTTTACATTTCCCGGGAACCCGAAGTGTTCACACTTATATTAGTCTGTGGTCTACAGGAGTATGACACATACATATTATGTATTATAATTTTGTACAGTAATGGCGCAGTTGGAACGTTTCTCAGTCTACACGAGATGGTTGTAAGTTCAATTCCCATTCGAGAAAATGTTTATGTCGAAATATTCATTTAAGTTCTTGGGCTACATGGTGTCTCTAGCTCATCATTATGTCTGGGAGATCAATAACAACAGTTTATGACACTCGGTATTTGACTAGATCAATTTTGAAAAGGTGCACAATTTTTTTTTTGTGGTAAGTTTTTTTTACTACTGGTAATGGTATAACATTTTGTAATCTCGATTATTCGCTCCAATTTGTAAAAAGTTGCCAAGTGGTGATTCGTGGATTTTTTTCACCACTATCAGTGAAAGTGGCGTAAAAGTGAAAATATTTCAGATTTTTTGGAGAAATAATTGATTAAGGTTACAGTTATGTATTATTAAGTACTAAGGTTTCTGTTACAGAAAAAAGAGGCCGAATATTCGAAGGATTGTGGTCATAATAGTTAAAAATACCATAACGAGTGTAAATTTTGAAAAGACTTTGGAAAGACTTTTTATTTTTGTAACGTCTTAAAAAATCAGATACATTTAAAGTAAAAAAAATGAGAGACTGTAAACGTAAATCGAATTCGGCTATAGAATCATAAAAACGTTTTGTTTTCAATTTAACAGTGTACAGTGATTGTTTATGGCGCTCTTAATTTTTCTTTTACGGCCGCCGCCGACGGTTGGTGAAAGAATCTTTTTTATTGTTATACTTAAATCTTAGAAATATTATTAAATTGGCTATAACATAAGTATGGTCCAGATTAAATTACAGCATAACGAGTTATAAAAACATTTAAAGAATATTTATTCTATCTTAAATAGACAATGCTCCGCCTCTGTCTGTGAGCGATTATTGTGGACTGACTGAAACTATTGGCAACAACGAATGCAACATTTGATTCTACCATTCAAACTTTGTTTCTAAAATTGTACGAAATTGTGAAATAAAGTGACTTATCACAAGTACTGGAGATTCGCTTAATTGCGTTATAATTTTGATAACCCATATTCATTTGTGTTACTCTCGTATGAATACGAACGAAACTACAACTAATGCACTGGGTCTTTAAAAACTCATTAGGGTGAAAAAAGTATCTACATAAGGTTATGTAATAAATAAGTCGGGCCAGTATAAAGTAAGTATTATATGAAAAAGTGTTTACCTAATATTCTATTAATAGTATTTTAAGTTTTATAAGAGGCTTTATCATAAAAAGAGATTAAGAGGTTATTTCATGCTGTTATATTCACAAATTCAAACATTTTTTTTCTTTTACTTTCACACTTTATTGTACGTAATTAGAGAACGGACTGCCAAGCGGTCTATTAGCGCTACTTCTTTCGCCTCGTCCACTGTCATCAACCTCTCCATACACGCCCCCAGAGGATCCTCGTGACTTTTTCCGGGACCTTCTTCCCGTGTCATCGATACTGTGTTGACGAAAGTCAACCGAGGTATCCCCTACTATACTATAAATTAAAATTCACAATACTCTCGGTCAAATGTTTAATTAACTTCCGTCATTTAAAGCGCAAATTTTGTACCTTGTATCAAATTATAATAAAAGATATACCGTTTGAAGTCTCCTAACATTACATAAACACTTTTTTTAAAAGGGTTCAAAATTATTGTAGTTTTCTCATATAATACAAATTAAAGTACATTACTTACAACAATAAAAATATATTCATAACGATACAATATATAAAATTTTGTCAAAGTCGACCGTCTACTCTTTTATCTTGTAGTAATCTGTCTCGTATTATATTATACAATATCTATTCATATGTCAATGACAACTTTACTGTCAAATTCTACGTCAATACTGAAATGTCACAAAGGTCAAATTTAAATAAATAATTTTATTGTTTTGCTGGTATTTTTTGTATTAAAATCGTAGTATATGGTCACTTAATCAATATACACATATGATAAGGAGAGAAAACAAGGCCACTTCAGACGCATTACTCTGTTACTAGTTGTATAAGTACACACTATGCTTGTAAGACGAATAAATTAAAACTTAAGCAATATGTACTTAAAAACTTTTTTACTTAGGTATGTATTTGTAAAATCTTAAATATATATTGTAGATTAAAGTATAAATAAAATATTAAATGAAATTCGACTATTTATTTAATGTTTCTTTAATAATAATATTGTCTTCAAATAGATATATAAAAAATATATATATACCTATCTATTATTAAATACTTGCTAAAATTTTATGGTTATATTATGTTTTTTAATTTTATTACAGAAACTTTATAAAACAATGCAAAGCTACAACATCTTTTCTACCAATCATACAACAAAAGCATAATTATAGGAGAAATAACTATTCCAAAGATAGATGGCATACCAATACAAATGCTACAGTAGCACTACTAGGATCCGTATTAATAGGAGCTGATACCAAAGGTTTGTCATAATAAGCATTATTTGTTTCAGAAAAGCTTAAACTAAAGTACCCTCACCATTCCCAATCCGGAAATAGTTTTATATTAATAAAAAAAATCTTTTTCCACTAACATGACAAACTATGCCCAACAAACAATGTTACTTGAACAAGCAGGAAGTCTGTAACCTTTAACTGGTTTTTTTTCACTTTACATGATATTGATAATAGAGATTAAAAGCATTAATTTAATATGCAAAGGAAAGACTTAAGACATCTTTTTGCGAAAGTTGTGCGATCTGATGTTTATGAAATTTGGCATAGTTAACATTTGTATTGAGATAAAGTGCAGAAAGTTATAATGTTTTATAGTAATCCATCAGAAATACATAAAAGTATTAAAAATCCCACACTACCGAGTGGAGACATACATGTTTATATCATATAGTTGCTAACACAACTATTTTTATATTTTATCTAACAAAATAATCAATATTGAATTTTCTAGATAAGCAAAAGTCAAGTTCTAATATACAAACAAAAGTTATTGAAGCTGGGGAAAAGAGGCCTGATCTTCCAACTTTTAGAGCTGAGGAAGTTAGTAAACATGACTCTAAGTAAGTAATTTTAGAATAAAGTTGTTGATAATTTTATTTCTATATAAAAAAAATGTTTTATAATTTAATATATGATATGAGTCCATAGTTGTGCACTAAGACGCGTTGTAAGAAGCTCCGTAAGCACAACTGGTTGTGTGTTCGATTCCCACTTGGGTGAATGTTTATATTTAATATATTTCCATTTCACTGCTTTAATAACCAAGGCAAAGCGAGGTGTTGAGTGTCGCCACTCAACACAAAATGTCTCAATTTCATTGGCAGATAGTTGAGTGGCTGAGTTAAATGCTGCACCTTGTCTTGTCAAGGAACCCAGAAGAAATGACAATCACAAAGCCACAACCAATCGCGTCTTTAATTATTACAGTCAGTCACTGCTGCCCACCGCGATAGTATAATCTCATAATCAATTATTTCATAATGAAAACCAAAATAACATATTCAAAAAATATAATGTATAAAAATTGGAACGCAGCAGGACTTGAACCCGCGCCACTTGAAACCCGTTCAAGCTCTCTGACCGCTAAGCTATGCGTTATACTCGTACATCCGGCTACGTCGAAATTCTTATATGATTATTACAACTCATTGGTACCGTTAGCATAATAGCTGGATAATTTCTACTAAACAATAATGGCTTTGTGAACAGAGCTATTGCAAAGATTTATTGCAAGAGGCACGAGCTCGAGCCCCAGTACGTTCAATTTTTTAAACATTTTCTATAAATGATTTGCCTATCTAACGTAATATATATAATAACACAAAAAAAATATTAAAACAATATAATCAATTATTTCTTACATTCCCTTTCTAGGCAAAGCTTCTGGGTGACGTATCGCAATGGCGTGTATGACGTCACAACCTTCCTACCGTCCCACCCCGGGGGAGATCAGATATTGAACGCGGGTGGTTACAGCATTGAACCATTTTGGAATGTCTATGGAATGCACAAAACTGAGGAGATTTATAAGCTATTGGAATCTTACAGGATAGGTGACTATATTTAGACATTTATTAGCTTTATTTTTATTTATATAAGAAAGTCTTGCAATTATATTATTTTCGCTTTTCGTTCTGAAGTTTCGATTTGATTAAATAATAATTAGGATAACAGGATAACGAAATAATAATTTTGAAGACTTGGATGGTAAGTATAAGAGGATTTGCGTCACATGTTAGTATGTATAATAATATTTTCACACATCTACATTTGCTTGCCAGGAAATCTCCACGACGACGACATAGTGGACCAAAGCGACGATGAGTTGTGGGCGAAGGAGCCGTTTCGGGATAAGAGGCTCATTGTTAAAACGCCGAAACCGTTCAATGCAGAAATTCCGCCCAAATTGCAAATTGAACATTTCGATACGCCTAAGTGAGTGTTGATTAGCGTGTTGTATAGGAGTCCATCGTTGCAGTGGGATATGGTCTGACTGAAAACGCGGTTGGTGGTGGGTTCGATTACCACTCGGGGGAATTATTATTTATTATATTTCAATTATTTTCATTTTGTTAAACCAAGCCACCAATGAGAGACGCTGTCGCACTGCCCCGCGAGGGCATTCATTATTTTCTAGAATTTTTCTATTCGTCACGTTCCGTACGCTGTGGAAACGTTTAATTGAAACTTGCGAATATCAACTCAGGTACTTATTGTAATCTGATATGACCTTAAAAGCAAGGTATTTTGAAAAATAAACATTCCCCAAGCTGAGAGCGAACCCACTCCCAACGATACTCAATAATTGCGATACATTTCGCAGCGAGCTATTCTACGTCCGCCAACACATGCCCGTACCCGACATAGACGCCTCCACTCACAAGCTCACAGTCATTATAGACGGAGAGAGAGAAGGAGAAAACCAAGTGAAGGAGTTCTCCTTGCAAGATTTGGAACAGTTCCCCATTGTCACTTTGAATGCGGCGCTTATGTGCGCTGGAAATAGACGAAGTGAGATGAATAAGGTTAGTCCATACATATGTTCGATTTATTCTTGTTTGTATGGAGACTAGCAACACGCACGCGAGAACTTTAGTTGTCTCGTTTTTTAGGCGGCCTTTTTCGTAAAGCAATGATATTCTGATGTCTTCACAGACAGACAGACATACGAACAGACAGAGTTACTTTCGCATTTACAATATTAGTATCTCCTTCCCTCCCTCGATCCCTTTATGGGAACGAAACCGATCATTTCGACATCGGAATGTTTCCCATACATTTGGTAATATTTTTTTTTGTAACAGAACTAATACTATACCTTTGAATCGAGTTGGATTCATTCTTTAGCAATAATTAAAAATTTTTAAAGTTTAAATTTTTTTTTTTTTCGGCCTTCCAACTGTGGCTGGAATGGTATGATGTTACGGATTTAACATATCGGATCCCAGATACGGTTACGGATATAGGAAGAATACTATATTGGCTCCGGTTACGAATATAAAAGTACTCCGGATTATACTTTGATGTTGGATAATTTCGATTTCGGACATTAGTTTTTATTTGATATTAATTTCATCCAAAGTAAATGCTCAATGAAAAATGAAAGCTTTTTTACGTACATGGCGAATAATTTGCCATGTGCGTAGAAGAACAAATAGAGCAAAATATAAAGGTAAACCATCTTGTAGAACAAGTTGGATTCAGCCCTGGTTATACTAGGGACTGTCGACCATATCCTATCGCTCTAGCGTGTGTAGAACAGTACAAATAAACAGGTAGTAGTAAAATAGTTTAACCACTCGCTCTACTTCATTATTTCTCATGTTGATAATGCAAAAGCCTCAATTTCTCACGAAAGCATCAGGCAAGTGCTGGACCAGCAAGGTGTTTCAACCATAAAGAGTAAAGCTGGACAGGCTTGGACCATTAATACTATTAACTATGCTCCAGAACATTAGAAATTTAGATTAGTGTAGGAAAAGAATACTATTTAGCCCAGAGTTCGTACTTAATCCCCGCTTTGTGGGTGACATAGTACTCTTACAAATACACCAAAACAGCTAGAAACTATGTTAGAATTGCCTTGAGTAACAAGATTAGTCAAGTCTTACAACTAAACACATCGAAAAAAATGGTTATGATCGCTAAAATTGGCTATCGAAAACCTATAACAGTAAAACAAATGTCGAGATTTGAGCTTGCTACCATGTCTAGGAAAGTATGGATACAGAAGGCGCAGGATAGGAAAGAATGAAAATAGTATAAAGAGGCCTATACCCGAGAAGGGGTCCAGTCTTAAATGTTAAAAAGAGCCCACTATTTATTATCATGTGTGATTGTAAGAATGAAGTCATGGATTAAAGACTATTTTATGATGTGCCTATAAGCAGGTAAAGCCAGTGAAAGGGTTGTCGTGGACGACGGGCGCCATCAGCAACGCCTCGTGGCGCGGAGTGCTGCTGCGCGACGTGCTGCTGCACTGCGGCGTCATTCCCGACGCGCCTGGCAACGAAGACCTGCACGTCATTGTGAGTATTGCGGCCTAAGGCCAGACCCGCACTCGCGGGTTCGACGCTACAGTGGTTGGTGTGACAGTTGACGGGCGCGGACACGGACGCGACGGGCACGCCCTTCTCCACGTCGCTGCCGCTGGGCGCGGCGCTCAACGCCGGCGCGCGCGTGCTGCTCGCCACGCACATGAACGGGCGCGCGCTGCCGCCCGACCACGGCCGGCCGCTGCGCGCGCTCGTGCCCGGCGCGCCCGCCGTGCGCAGCGTCAAGTGGCTGCGTGAGTATACCTGCAGCTCTTCGCCCGTCAGGTCGGGCGTTACGCAGTATGCTCCAAAATGCAACATTTCCTAACAGAGTCAATAAGAGTGTCGAAGGAGGAGAGCTCGTCCCACTGGCACAAGAAGGACTACCGGTCCTTCAACCCGTCCAAGACGTGGGAGACCGCGGACTTCGACTCCGCTCCTCCCGTGTACAGCTTGCCCGTCACGTCCGCTGCGTGCTCGCCGGAGGACGGGGACTCCGTCGCGCTTGTGGACGGCTGCCTTCAAGTCAAAGGTGAGTGGGAGCTCCAGACGTTGGCTATTAGTTGGGTGGGAGAGTTATCTAAATTGTCCTAATTGCACTGCTATTAAGTTACCAGGGTCTACTATTGGGTGGGAATGCACAGAATGTTGAACGTAATTTTTTTATCTCAAGTAATTATTGGTTTTTGTAGATCATATGGATTTTCAAAAAGTTAGTCTTTATTAATTTATTTTTAGCCCGCTTTAAATTTTATTTAGGAAAACTGAGTGTTGTATGAATTAGTAATCTAAGGCTAATGCCACTTATAAATAACTGGAAATCTGCAGATTGACTTGGAAAATAAGAGAGCCCACTGAGTGTCTTGCGATATTCACTTTAGTGAACCGGTGGTAAATTATTGGAAGTTCAGAAAATAAATATTGTCGCTTCTTATCTATACATATAATAAAAATGTTACTGGTCGCTGTCCGTACATGGAAGATATATGAAAATAGATATGATTAGGGGCACTTATCAATATAATAAAACAATTATACTAAATTTTCTTTTCTATTTATCTGTGCGTTTATGCGCGCTAATTTTAGAAATGGTTTAACAGATTTAAATGTAGTTTTGACTATTTTATTGTTGTTGGGGACAGTGCCCTGTGCCAATGAGGTAGGAAAAAGCTACCCTAACCTAAGCCGGTGTTTAAATAAATAATTAGACTGTATTATAATAACGTATATTAAAAATACGAAGTAATTTAGTCATTTAGTTTATGCAGGCGAATCCGCGAGCGTGTCGCTAGTTTTAAATATAACTATTTGACTTTGACTACATTTTGTATAGTTACAGAATTGCAGAAACGCTCAAATAACTTTTCGACGGCCTTTTCGTAAAACAATGAATTTTCTGGAATGAAAACAAAAAAAAATGGTAGCACAAGGTGTATGTTGTAAGTTCACCACAAGACGTTCATGCATTTCTATTTAAAATTTCATCACAATCCATTCAGCAGTTTGGCCGTGAGTGACGTCTCATACAGACACAGAGATACTATCGCATTATATTATAATATTAGTATGATTAAACGCTCCGTCGACACTGATTCGAGCAGCAATTAATGTACAGTGAAACATTTGCAAGTCCATTACAAAAAAGATTTACGCTATTTTAAAGTAACTTAAACAGTGTTTTTACATAACACAGACGTTATATAAAACATAATATCTATAAGATATATCTTAGTACTAGCTATGCTCGCGACTTCGTCTGCATGGAATTCAAAGAATATTACAGCAGCTATCTGTTTGTGAAAGTCAGAAATATTTGTCACTACCTCAGTATATATTTTCGAAGTGAATACTTATCTACTATCTATCTGCGTTGAACATTTTTGGTCTGAAAAAATTTTATGGGTCTCCGACATATATAGCCTTCCCCGATAAATGGATAAATGGACTATGTAACATAAAAATATGTTTTGAACTCGAAACAGTACTTTTTGAGATTGATTGGTGATTGGTTCAACCAAATAAACAAACTCTTCATCTTTATAATACAAGTGCAGATAGACGAAAGCGCGGCGTTTGATTCCTAATCTATTAAAAGAATTAGGCTTAAAATAGAGAAGAGTGTCGAAACATTAGGTTTTCTCGTCCTAACCTACTATGAACGAGAGATGAAGAGAATTTATGTATCTAGGCGTCGTGATCGAGATTCAGACGTGAAAGCATCAGAT
Organism: Podotricha telesiphe; assembly: GCA_038994665.1. Taxonomy (NCBI): domain Eukaryota; kingdom Metazoa; phylum Arthropoda; class Insecta; order Lepidoptera; family Nymphalidae; genus Podotricha; species Podotricha telesiphe. The sequence goes on along the minus strand of JAOYRR010000111.1, from coordinate 169,412 downwards.
CTGTGTCTATATATTAATAGATACGTAAAGCTAAAACTTTGCACCCCTTTCTACCAAGGCAATGCGTTTTATGCGTTTTATTTAATATTTCACTCCAATATACTAGAATTGTATATTCAGGATATGCGTACTCTGGCGGAGGAGCGAAAGTCCTACGTGTAGATGTGAGCACTGATGGGGGGAAGACCTGGCGTGAAGCGGATCTCCTTTCAGACAAGGCGCCGCCACCTTTACACTACTCTTGGACATTATGGACTATAAGGCTGCCTGTGGAAAAACGTGATAAACAGGTAATAAATAAGAGGCATTTGTCATTTTTACACATTTATAATGAAAATATATATATATATATATATTTGCAACATCACGCTTTCAGTTAGATACGACATCGCTTCGCTTCGCTTTGATAAGGCTATGCGCGGCTTTCATGTCAATGTTTCAAATTTGGTGTGTCCACATACTAGCTAGTCCTAGACTTACCCAACTATGCGTGAAATAGCGTGAAGCTACTACATTTTGATTAAATACTTTTTCCCAAAGAAAAATGAACCTGCTGCCAAGAATATTTTAATATATACGTAATTCTTTGTTTCAGGTGGAAATATGGGTGAAAGCGACAGACAGTAATTTCAATACACAACCGGAAAAGTTTGACGACATATGGAATATACGAGGCATACTCAGTAACGCGTATCATAAGATAAAAGTGAATATTAAACATTGAACTTGTTTAAATATTACTTGAATATTTTTCACCTGGCAATATTAAAATATCTAATGTAATTAATTTAAAAGAACCTCGCCTTAAATTATTTCCTCGTTACTTTGAGCGTTCTAGCTCAAACACGTTTTAGCTCCAACACGCTTTAGCCTTAAACATGAAGAGCTATGTTGTACTGACATCGATGGACACGTGTACAAAAATTGTCAGTCAAATTGGAATAGCGTTTGCAAGATATTCTTGCATTGGTAGTCTAATTTGGTTAATGGTTATTGAATGAACTACTGAGTATTTTAGTTTTTTTTGTACAACTTTTCTTATTGAAAAAGGTATATTCATGGTTTTTCAAGTGGTGCGGGTTTAGATCCCGCTGCGTTCAATATTGTATATGTTTCCTGAATATGTCTTTTTCAATTTCCTAAGTGTGGGAATAATAATTTAAAAAAAAAATGTCTTAAAACTTTACTTATTACTAGTGGAAGTGTTCCTTTTATAGTTTTACTTTTTCTATTTTATTCCTTTTTTTTATTGATATTAATTTTTATTGAATTTTGTTGATATTAACGCGTCTATATAAGGCGATATAGGTGAAGACGACGCAACTAGGTAGGTGTTACTACGAAATAACTCAAAAACTATTCGATTTTATTTATATCATAACGAAATTTAAGCAGTCCCACATGATAAGCACTAGCTAGCATATAAAAAAAGAGTCATCGAACCTTTCTACTTTCCACCACCTGGGACCCAATACTGAAAACTTTGAAGTCTCACTCCGATCACAAGAGAAAAGATACAGTCAGCTCATTCCTGTCCAGTCCACCTGAGACCACCCACGGACTACTGTAAAGTGTTCCAAACGTCGGGTTCTAAAATGTATTTTCGAATACTAATATTATACGCGATTAATCCGGTTAAAAATAGTTTCATTTCAAAATGTGTAATAATCGTGCAAATCAAAGAACTTGTTATTTGTGAATAATATTAGCATATTTTATAATATCTATATAAATTTCCGCATTCAGCCATCGATGGTGCTACTATGAAGACATTTTACTACTGAACCAGGGGTTGCAAATCGTTTGCGTAGTAAAATTCCTTTTGTTATATTATTGATACTATATTTGATCAACAAATAAATATAGTTCTATTAATTAATACAATTGTTTCATTACTTTGTAAGTAAGGCGATTTGGATTTTTTCTTGTTTGTTCACACGCTTAACTGTTTTATTTTTTATTACATAGAAAAAATTACATTGAAAAAGACATATTTAGAAAACGTATAAAAGTTTTAACGCAGCGGGTTTTGAACCCGCGCCTCTTGAAAACCGTTCAAGCGCTCTGACCGCTAAGCCTTCTACATCCAGCTACGTTTATTACAACTTGAAATTGAAAAAGACATATTTAGAAAAATCCCGCTGCGTTCTAATTTTTATACGTTTTGTAAATATGTCTTTTTCAATATCCTTAGTGTGGGAATAACACTTTAAAAAATGTTAAAATATATAAATTACATTGATTTTTTTAATAATGCATCTTCCCGTCAAGACACGTTCACAAGCTAATTCATTTTTACATCCGTTCTTCACCTTCCAACATTAAGTCGTGGGATGCAAATAAATTAGTGGCCATCGCAGCGTTAAGGCGTCTGACTGTAAACGCAATTGGTTGTGGTTCCGATTGCAGGAAAAAATAAGAAGTTGAAAAGGAAAATTAAAAATAAATGTATACATAACCCGTGAAACTAACATATTCTAATTTTTAAAAATAAAATTATCTCCATCGGGAATCGAACCCACAACCACCACGTGCTCACAACTCTTCCTACGATATATTTCGTTATACCTAAACGATGTCTCACAGCGACTATGCAAATTACCGGATGAATAAATGTTATCGCGCGTTCAAGATCCAAAGTCCAATATGGTTGTGTTCAAACGCTTCTTGAGACATTCTAAACAAATATTTTCTACATATAGTGAAATTAGTGGAAACAAATTATTTTCAAAATCGTACAGTGATTGTATAAAATTGGAAATCAAAGGGAAATCTTTGCAATTTCCCCACGTGTGGCTAAGAGATAATTGTCAGTGCGACCATTGTTACCATCGGTCCGCAAAAAGTCGTATTATTGATTGGAGTGTATTTAATTTAAATATTAAACCAAACAATGTCGTTGAAAACGATAATTCTTTACAAGTGACATGGGATGATGGTCATATATCTAAATATGAGTTAAAATGGCTGGAGTTTCGTAATTTTTTACCAGAAAATCGCACTAAGTATACAAGAGAATTATACAAGCCAGTTAAAATAACTTGGCATGGAGACGGATTTACGAAAATATTCAGCAAACATAGTTATAAAGAGGTTTTAGAATCTGATCAAGCTCTTTATAATTGGTTACAACAATTTTCAATCTATGGAGTCGCTTTAATCCAAAACACACCTCACTCAGAAACAGCCATTGATAAAGTAATAGAAAGGATTGGTTTCCCAAAAAGGACACATTATGGGAAAAAGTTTATTGTACAACATGTTACCAACACAAGTAATGTAGCATATTTGTCAAGCAACTTGCAAATACACACTGATTTACCATATTATGAATATTGTCCGGGTGTTAATTTACTGCATTGCCTAGTACAAACAGAAAGTCCGGGAGGTGAGAATTTACTATCGGACTGTCATTATACAGCAGCTTACATGAAAGAACATTTTCCTGATAAATATAAGCTTTTAACTGAAATAGAAGTTGAATGGAGCGATATAGGAACAGAAAATGGCAATGAATTTTATAAGTTATATCGATCACCTGTTATTTGCTTAGATAAACATAATGACATCACAAGAATCAACTTCTCAATTCCTCAACGGGGTGCATATTTCACAGAATCTATAGACAAAGTAAAGCCGTGGTATGAAGCTCATAGTTTATTCTTTGAATTAAATAAAAAGTTTGCAGCTCGATTCAAAACCAAGGCAGGCGATATACTTGTGTTTGACAATATAAGACTTTTACATGGTAGAAACAGTTATGAAGATAAAAATGGGAATGTAAGAAAATTAATTGGTGCATATGTGGATTGGGATGAAATATACTCTAGATTGAGGTGTTTAAAAGTAAAATTATACCCAGAGGAGGGTATGTAAAATAAAATTAGCTTACCTAGTACTAAGATTGTTATATAAAAGTAATTAATAAACTAGTTGAGTTTAAAAATTGAGGTATTTTGAAACTATTTTATAATATAAGCTACTTTTCTAGAAAAGTATAAAAATAAAAAATAATATAATTTTGTAATAAATATATTGCACAACAATTACTAATATTACACTACAATATTTCAATATATGTATCTATATTACAATTTCTTACTGCTAACCTTTGTAAAGGCAGAACTTTATTTAATTCCTCAAACTTATCCTCCACTTCTATCAATGGAAACTCTTCAAGATCTGGATCAGCTGCCATACTCACTGCCATGGACTCATTTGTGTGGAGGAAAATACTAAAACTCCTATCTTCTGGCAACTTATTAAATTTGTGACTAGTTGTAGACAACCGTAGGCAAAATGCACGTATATTTTGTTCAGTTTGCACTAAATAAGCATCTGCTGTTACATCAAAAGTATTTAGGAAGTCAAAGTCGAACACAAATTTCATAAGTGGTTTATATTGACTATCAGTTATAGAAAATTCTAGACGTTTCAACTGCCTACATTTGAGAATTTCAGCTATTGATTTTAAGCATAAATCAATGTATTGGTTAACTTCAGGATGCATTGAACGGTAGACAACAATATTATATTTTCTTCTACTATCAAATATACTTTTTGGGTAAATTGAAGTGTAGTATAAAATGCTATGAAACGCAATCGTCAGAAACTCTACTGTTACATCAACAAAACAACTGTCCATTTTTTAGGAATATGTGCTAAAACCACTTTATATTATATACATTTGTAAATGGCGTATATTCATATCATAACGATTTTTTTATACACTTTAGCGATTAAGATACCTCTATTATATTTATTTGTTAAGCATCAATATTTTTTTCTTCGATTTCTAACCTCCAGAGGAGATTTTAGAAATTAAATAATAACAATATAAACTTAATATTTTTAAAAGTTACATTGACATTAGGTTACTGCTGTCATAACTCATGACAGTATATGTCTTAAGTTCAAAACTTATTTAAAAAAAAATTCTACCTATTTAAAATTATATATATATTATTATATTAACAAATATATCATTAATTTATATATATTTTAAAACGATAAACACTCACACATAATTTCTACGTAATAAAAATCGGTATCCGATTCCTTAGTAAGTCGCCCGATATTATATATTTTTAATAAAATGATTTAAAAAAATTATTTATTTCACCTGTCTTCTGAATATTATTGATTAATGATGCCGCGATAAAAAGATAAGCGAGTAATCTCTGCATTATGTTATATAGCAGGTATAGTATATGTAGTAGTATTTAATTGTTTATTTTGTACTTGTATCTTTCCTAATAAAGCAATGTCTACCACCATTGACCACCAATGAGGCTATCGTGGCGTAAACGCGATTGGTTGTGAGTTCGTATTTGAAATTATTTTCATTTATCCGATCAGGTACCTAAGACTAAACGCAGCGTTGAGTTCAAATTATGGCGGAAAATGGAGTGTCTTGACACTAGGCTCTCTCCGATTTCCCTGCAATGCGGGATGAAACGTGAAGCTGAAAAACTAATTTACCCGATTACTATTTATCACGAGACAACACGTTATAGATAATGCCATAATTGCTATAATTGCTTCCAGTACAAGTGTGTATATAGGTAAAATGCTCTAATATTTGTTTGAATTGTCCGTTGTAAGCATTTTAATGTTATTATTAGTTAATATCAGACTATATAATTATTATTATTCTCTATTATCAAAATGGTCAACTCATCATCATCGTCATTGAACAACTCAAACAGATTATAAAATTGTAGAAGAACATCAGCTTACCCATCTACCGTAATGCCATATTCCGGTTAGTGATTAGTCCGTTAACCGTAGTGTGCGTGTTCACTCATAGATTATTGTTGCATAATGACAAAATAAATTTATAGCTAAATATTACACACTGTGAGTTTCGATGGTCGAGCCTCGCCAGAGGTGCCCCAGTGACACTGGTTCTAATTTGATGGGTCCTTTTTGAGGTGTCCAAAACAAGTTCAGAGCTCTTTTAGCTCGGCCTCCCCCCAAAGCCTGATGACGCTGTAGAGGCCACTATGGCCAACACCATACTACACAGTCAAAAAAAAGAATACTAAAGAAATATGAGAAAATGTGCCACTGTGAGACTTGGTTGAGTTGGTTGTGGGTTCAATCCTACCAGGAGGAATTTATGTCCACCACTCAACATGCTGTTTCGATTTCGGGAGGAAAGTAGAGAACAGAATGAAAATCGTTGTAGATCCAAGGTTATGTTTGTAGGCTACTTATTTTTGAGAAATTACCCCCAACCATTTGAATAGATGACTTCATCTTCAGATGGGATACAGTTTGATGATGATGATAAAAATCTAACTTTGCTTCACCAATTTCAATTAATTTTCTAAGGAAGATAGTTAGAAAGGAAACAACCGCAATCTAATGCAATGTTGACTGATGTGACCAAATTTACCATAAACTATGGTTCTAGTGTTTTAAGCAATTGCTCTGACAAATTCAATTAACAGTAAGCTTAGTTTAAGGCAGTTATAGTGAAATTGGCAAAGATATTTTGGTTTTAGTTGGTAAGTTTCTCCACAGTTGTCCACATAATTGAAGATAGTAGAATCGTAGATAGCTTAAGAAAATTTAAATTGATATATTTTAGTAAGCTTAAGCAACAATACCAAAGAAAGGTGCTATCCTTTGTACATGGTGACTCTTAGCTGGGATATATTTAACAGCATATTACAATGGCAATGGAGACGATTCAGTTAAAAGTATTATTTCTGTGCATAAAGTATTTATAACTTAAAATAATAAAACAAATTTACATTTTTGAACTTATGCAATCTAATTTTTAAACAATATATTTATTAACATGTTTTGTTCTCTCTTTATTTGTCTGGTAAGGAATCCAATCCCTGAAAGTAATAAGTCACATTTAATATTTTCATTATTAACTTATTATAACTATCATATTATTTTTGATTCATTCATTAAAACCTAGTTAAATAATGTTTTTAATTTAAGTGATATATTACTTTTAAATATTTATAATAGGCACAGTATCTGAATGTAAATGCAATGGTAGTGAATCCCCACTTCACTTGCAGGAGTAAGATAAAGTGCGGAGTTGGGTTTCACCACTCAATATGTCTAGAATTTCTTAACAGGGTTTAAATCTCTATCTTATTCTATGTTGATAGGTAAAACTTGATAGTGTAAAGCATTATTATAATTGAGATAAACCTACATTAACTTTGTAAGGGTTTCCAGTTACTCTCAAGTCTCTTTGATATGACATGCGGTCCCAGCGAAAATGAAGATTTCTTCTGAAATGCTGACAATCAGGAAGTTAACATTTTATATATGCAAGACTGACTTCTGTAATTATTATTTATTTATATATTATTTATTTGATATCCGTACTCTGTCATATTAATTACACATACAGGTCAGATAATAGAAGATATAACAAACAGACACTTTATATAACTAAATAAACATAACAAATAAGTTATATTTAGTATCAAAAAGGGGTTTTTTTATCTATGGATTTTTAGACATTTTCAACTTTAACACTGTTACCTAATCAGTTTATATTTTAAAACTTACATTTCCTAAAGTCAAATTGTGAATGTGATAAAGAGCCCATCCAGGAACTCCAAGCCCAGCTGTGATGATGAAAAAACTAGGCAAAATTTCGTACCACATTTTGTTTAATTTTAACCAAAATTGTATTCACATAAAATTTATTAACCGAATGACAGTGACATCTGCAATAGTACTGCCCTATGTTAGCTGTTATAAATCCACTAAAAGATTTTGTTCGCGTGGTAAATATGCTTTTTCTATATTATATATTTTATTTTATTATATTTTTCGAGACGAAATTTAATAATCCTTAAATTATCTAGTATTTTGGTAAAAATATAAACAATATCACAATTTTTATGAAGTGTTACTTTTGTAATGACATAAACTTTTATTTTTTTCAATATAATCTGTACACAAGGCAAATGGTCATCAAATATGGCAGACGTACGGATCGATTGTGAGTTCCCTGTTTGGGGTTTATTGCCGAAAAAAGAAACGGGGGTAGTCTCTTTTTTAAATAAATATCCTTCTTACGATGGCAGCAATACTGTCATTGCAATTTTTGATTCGGGCGTCGACCCGGCAGCGTCAGGACTTAAGGTACAAAATTGACTTGTCACGATTTGTTTAGTACCGTTTTTTTTTATATTTTTCAATATTAAACAGAGGTTTCTGATATAGGTGACCAGCAAAGGAGAGACAAAAGTCATAGAAAGATTCGACTGCAGTGGTTGCGGGGATGTCGATACAAGTACAATTGTACGAAAAGTCAACGATGGGCATATTACCGGTGCCTCAGGCCGAAAACTCAAAGTAATTTATCTAAATCATTAATAAACATAATATTTTTACTTATATCATACACTTGTAATTCAGGATTTTCATGTTATCTTTTTCTAAATTTGGCGATGTCAACAAAGGTCATTGACTTTTTGTCATCTGGCCACAGCTGTTCTTTGTGATATTTTTTTACCTTAGTCATTATTTTTCAAATATTCATATGAAATTGCATGTACACTGAATTGTTATAGTTTGAGTATTAAACAGCATCTAATCACTTTTGGATTGTAGATTCCTGAGTCTTGGAAAAACCCCAGTGGAGAATGGAGGGTTGGTTGTATGCATCCATTCAGTTTATACCCAACTAAAGTCAAAGAGAGAATGCAAGAATATAGGAAAGAACATCTTTGGGATGTAGGTTATAAACCAGCCTTGGCTGAGGCTACTAAGAAACTAATAGATTTTGAAGAGGAATTTGGTAAGATACCTTTAATAATACTATCAAATACAAAAACTAATTTTATTTATTAACAAAATGTGAAAATTATGTGATAGTTAATTCTTGAAGGACACAGTATGCACCAGGGACATGCAAGCCAATACCCTTAATGGGACACATTTACATTTGTCTCTATGGAAGCTCCTATTTATATACTTATAGAAATTTCAATTTTCGACTAATGTCACCTGTAATTTATGTGCTAGAAATTAACCGATGATAGTTCTATACAGATTGATCTTGATCAGAAAAATCTTGGCCTGTCTAGAATCTCTATAGATTTAGCTGTTCTAATTATATACTGTACTACTACTGTATATTTCTTACTAATTCTAATAACATGTATTATTTATATACATATTACTAGAGCTAGTCATAATTATTATGATATAATTTTTTGTATATAGCAAAATCTGAATCTGTACTTGAATACTCTCCGAGCAATCAACCAATATCACATAAGCATGGCATCCAATTCAATAATTTATTAACACAAAGTTAGTGAATAATACTTTAAATTGTTATGGACTATTACTTGCCATATTTTGGTTTCCATTTTAACTGTTTAACATTTGCCCCATCACCTCATATGTTGTTAACATTTGCCCCATCACCTCATGAGTTTGTTTTATATAATAATAACTATAAGTATCTTTTTGACAATTTTTTATTTATTTGTTGTTCACTTTTAGAAGTGATAGCAGGTTTGTTAGGTAGACATAGACTATAGTTAGTGTACTTGTATGTTATATATATATAATTGTAAAATATATAATTTGGTTGGTCATTTCATTTGAGGTTGTTATACATTAATTAAGTACTTTATATGCAAATAATGCGATGAGGGGTTGATTATATTTAAATTATTATATGAGTTCCCCCGCTCAACACGCAATGTCTCTGATTCGTATGGGAAGTGGAGAATGGAGTGTCATGACACTAGGTTCTCTCTGACTATCCTGTGACACTTATGATATATTATATTTTAGAACAGTTAGACAGCTTCTCATTGTAAAATGCAAAACATGTTAAAACTATTTTTATATCCCAGTTTCCTATACAAACTCAACACACAGTTGAAAAGAGTTTTAGGTTATTTGTGCCTACACTACCTATGCTTTAAATACAGTAGCTAGAGTAGTCAGACTATAAAAAATATGACTGTATTTTAAATATCAATATTTACAGCGTCTAAACCTAACCTCAGTCAAGAGGAGAGGCTACAGAAGGAAGAATTGGAGGCGAGAGTGGAGGTTTTGAAAGAAGCAGAAAAGAAATACAATGACGTAGGACCCTCGTACGATTGTGTTCTGTTCAACGATGGCACGGTTTGGCGGTACGTTTATTTTTGTTATTTACATAGACTTTATATTGTGGAACATAAGAATTCTCTAGTTTCCGGTTTTCTTGGGACTTCCGGAAAATCATCTCTTAATAGTCTCTTACAGTCCCTAAGTATATGACCATACCAGCTTTCTTCGACCGGTAGTTTCGGTCGGCTGTGCGTTGTCTGTCAGTCACCCAGTTATTTGACCCACTTTTTGCCCTCTGCTTTGAAATTTTGCACACGTGGCATATTTTCAACCCAATATCATTTCGTTGAATACCAGGATAACTAGAAAATAGATTTAACCTTTTAGGCTTAACTTGTTGCTTTTTCTCAGATGCTAGCTAGCTAAAATTTTTGTACGTTTTACAAAAAATTCATATCCTAAGTCTATGAATAACGCTTTAAAAAAATTGAGGCCATCGTGGCGCAGTTGTGGGTTCAATTCGGACTCGGGGGAATGATTATATATAAATTATATTTTTATTTCCCCGCACTGGTGGCTAGACAAAGCGCGGCTTTTAGTTCCACCACTCAAGCTGAAATAAAATATAGTTTAATCCTATCTATTTTCATCTAAATATTAATTTTATGGTTTTAGAGCGTGCATAGACACGTCAGAGTCTGGTGATTTGGCCAGCGGTCCCCTTCTGGGGGAGTACAGCGCCACCCACGAACACTCCTACCTCACTCCCATAGATGAAATGACTATCAGTATCAATGTACACGACGGTGGGGATGTCTTGGAAGTGGTCGGCATGTGTTGTGAGTGCATTTCCATATATTTATTTAACATTTTAAATTTTTTCCTTGAAAACGATGCGGAGAATAAAGAGAGATACGGAGAGAGCATTGTGAAATTTGATATAGTTAAAATTTATATGGAACAGTGCAGGGAGGAAATATTTTCAATTGTAGTTGTATTGGAAACACATTAAGTTTATATAATAATTATTACACATTGGCATGTTTCGAAAACATATGTACACTTTTTTACAAAGTGTCACGTACGCAAGTTGCCATAGGCAACGCATATTTTACACGACATTGACTCTGTTAGTATATATAAAATCTATCAAGATCTTTTATTTTCTGATGTAAATTAAGCTATATGATTTTTAGATAGACGGGATATATTTATCTGCTTTTCGTCTACATTTTAATATTAAGTGTTATTGTTAGGTGGCGTAACTCTACGCCGCTGTTTGTATCACTAGAGCGGAGAAATAACTTAAATATAATAATTAATTCAATTCAATTATTACAAGCAGACACTGTTCCAATGTGCCGAGATGACGTCTAAGTCATTTTTAATTATTTATACTTTAATGTTGATTTACAACTGAACAATGTCAAAATAATCGGCGTGGAATGCAAAAAAATATTTTAATACCATGTACAGAAGTACACACCCACACTATGTTCCTTATGTAATCTACGATATATATCGACCTGATAAATAAAATGAAACTTTACATTCGGATAACGTGTGACTGTAAACGTGACAATGTATTCGATCCCCATTCGGGGGGAATGATTAATATTTAAATTATTTTTCAAGGCCTTGTTCTGGTAACACCACTCGAAATGTCTAGATGATTCTGATTAAAAGTGTAGAACGGTGTGTTTTGACACAACGACCACTTTCAACCCAATAATAAGTTCTTTGATTTTCGCGATTATTACACATTTTGAAATGAAACTATTTTAACCGGATTAATCGCGTATAATTTTGGTATTCGAAAATACATTTTTTAGAACCCGACGTTTCGAACACTTTACAATAGTGTGTCTACCTGTGACCACGGTTAATTAATCCGGTTAAAATAGTTTCATTTCAAAACACTTTCAAGCCTTTAATATTATATGATAGACATGAACCTAAAAAAATATATGTGCAATCTCCAGCATCCCACGGCACTCACGTGGCAGCGATAGCGGCGGGTTGCTTCCCGGATGAGCCCGAAAAGAACGGAGTGGCCCCAGGAGCCAAGATAGTGTCTCTCACCATCGGAGACAGCAGGCTGGGCTCCATGGAGACCGGCACCGCCCTGGTGAGGGCGTGCATCAAGGTCATGGAGCTGTGCAAGACGATCAAGATAGACGTCATCAATATGAGCTACGGGGAACACGCTCATTGGTCGAATGCTGGGTGAGTTTAGAGTTGAAGGTATTGGTCAAGGGTTTCATTTGAAAATTAGGTTTCCAATATAATTCAACGTGTATGACGTTTGGTTTTATACGTTAAAAATTAACTTAGTTAATATGGAATTAGGAAAATAAGTTGCTTTTGTATTTTATAATATATGTAAAATTGTGTAAAACAAAACAGTTGCATACTCTTTCTCCCGTATTTCTCGCAGCACGTAAATAAATAAAAATAAAAATACATTTATGTAGATATTTATTAACTAAGGTGCTTTCTGATAATGTTCATATTTTACATAGGACCTTAAATCATTTAGAATGTGATATACCTATAGTTATAGTAGAAGTAGAATTAGATTATAATTGTGGGTTTTTTTATTTTATCACAAAAAAAAAACTCATAAAACTTATTCATATTTTTTTTTAAATATACGTTAATGCATATAATGCGAATAAAAGTGCGTTAAAAATGAGTTTTTATTTTGTTTTTACGAAACGTATGAAAATATAAAAGTAGCGGGGCTCGAACCCGCGCCTTCAGATACTGGCACGCTTCCATTCCCACAGGCGCGTGGGGTCGATAATAAGCTCGGTGGTGAACCGCTACGGCGCCTCGTGGGTGGTGTCGGCGGGCAACCACGGGCCCGCGCTGGCCACCGTGGGCGCGCCGCCCGACATCGCGCAGACCGTGCTCGTGGGTGAGTGGCCGGCGACGGTTGGTTGGTTAGTTAGTTAGTTAGTTGGTTGGTTAAGTGTGACTAAATGAAACGAACCCGCACCGTCCGGCCGCAGGCGTGGGCGCCTTCGTGTCGCACGACATGATGCGCGCGTCGTACGCGATGCGCGGCGCCGGCGCGGCGGGCGCCTACAGCTGGAGCTCGCGCGGGCCGTGCGCAGACGGCGCCGCGGGGCTGGCGCTGTGCGCGCCGGGCGGCGCCGTCGCGTCGGTGGCGCGCTTCACGCTGCGCGACGCGCACCTCATGAACGGCACCTCCATGGCCGCGCCGCACGTGGCCGGCGCCGTGGGTGAGCATTGTATTACTTTTCGCCCACAGACAGACAGATTGAATAATGTCCCCTAATATGTGATTGTGTTTGTGTTTAATTACACTTAAATACAGACAGACAGGACAGATTGATATATGTCCCCAAATATATAAAAAAATAAAATTTTAGTTCACGTATCTTCCATCTACGCTGTTTTATGTGAGTCTCTGTAAGTTGAAATATATTTTAATACAATTCATGCTTAAGACGATTCGTCTTATATGTTGTACTGGCAAATACTAATGTTTTTCCACTGATTTGTAACTAGAAGTTTATTTGGAATGGAAGCAAAATTAATGATTAATATCGAAGTGAAAGTTTATATTGAAAGGAAAACTAGATTAGATTAGTTGGAGACATTTATTGAAGACGTGATTAATGATATAGACTAGTAAAGAAATAAGTAAAGTTATTACAAAAATTATTTAGTTTCAAATTTATACCGACACTACATAGTGTGTAAGTAATTATCATATTATAACTTGTTATTTAGGTAAATATATATATAATAAGTTTCTAATCTAGGAAGGTCGTTAAAGAGAACCTGGTGACAAAACACTCAATTCTCCATTTGTTGGCCAAATTCAAGGCATTATGTGTTGAGTGGCGTAGCTCAATGCAGCGCTGCCAACCAAAGCGAAATTAACCACACCCCCTAAGGGCTAAAACCATTAGATATATATTTATAACTAGGAAATAAAATATATTATTATATTCTTTATTGTATTTAAGACTTATCTCTAGAAGAGACTAGAAGAGAGCTCTTCCAGTCAACCTGTGCACGTGTATGAGTTACAATTTCCGGGTAAATTGTGTGGAAAAATGTATATATATATATATATAAAAATTTTCTTATATAAATACATAAATATGATATACATATACATATATATATATATAAACAAATAAATAATAATAAGGATAAATTCCAGCGATACTAATATCGGGATTGAAAGCGTTAGAGCTGCCGTACTCTCCATACTTCATAAAGCGGGCTCTAGAGAATTCCGCCTCGTACCTGGACAATGTGGAGCCTTGGGCTCAGGGCTGTGGGCTGCTTAACGTCGAAAAGGTATTTATTATTGTTATCCATACATATGTGTACTGTTATATTGTAAATTTGTACTGCTGTCTGTCCGTCGATTATGTATTTTAGCATATTATTCAAATATGTGTCGAACGATAAGTAGGTCGAAGTTCAATAAAGTGTAGACCACTTTGCTTTCAATTTCTAAATCCTTCTACCTAGCAGTACAGTCTTAGATCTGGATATTACAATTTAGTGTATTATAAGAAATTCGTCGTTAGTAAATTAAAGCCCTATTTTTAAAGTAGGTGACGTAGATCTCGATAAGAACATATAGTTTAATTGGCTAAAGAACTTGAACGGTTCCCAAAAGGAACATGTTCAAATCAAACGTAGCAGACGTTTAAATTTTGAACGCTTTTATAATTTTTTTTTTTGGTTGGCTCCTTTTTTAATCGTAGCTAAATGATATTAAATCGTTCCCTCGAATAGGATCGAACCCACAACCGAGCAACGGTAACTTTAATATGTCTATATAATAATTTATTTTCATATAATTTTAATCCAGGCATTTGAAACCCTAACAAAATACCACGATCAGCCGGAACGAGATATAACTTTCAACATAAAGTGCGGTAACAGTAACGCTAAGGGCATCTTCCTCCGCCCGAAGCCCGACGACCCTCCGAAGGACATCGGTGTGACAGTTGAGCCTCAGTTCTTAGAGGACTATATGGATCAAGGAAGTGAGTTTGTGTGTTTTATTGTTTTTGGTTTTCATCTTCATCTAATATGCTATATAGTAGGAAAAAGTTCTAAGTTCTAAGTGTTATGATACTCCGCTCTCCGCTTTTTACCTAAATGCAAGACATTGCGTATTAAATGGTGGCACTTAATGCCACGCTTTGTATTATCAGAGAAGGAAAGTTAAATAGTTTTTATATATAATCATTCTCTAGATTGGGGATAGAACCCACAACCATTGCAGTTCCAGCATCCAGTGACACTGTGATAGTAAAATGCCTAAATTAAGTCCCTAATATAACTATTAGTAAGCCCCCTTTGTCTCTCACTCCTGCCTCCCCCTATCCTCTCCTCTACTGTGGTCCACCCCCCCGCGCCCCCTCGCCCCCGCGAAGGACAGAGGTACAAAAGAAAGGTAAATAGCGGTCCCGTTGCAGACACGCGCGTGATACCGAAGCAGATTGCCTTCAACATGCAGCTGGCGCTGTCGAGCGGCGCGTCGGGCGCGTCGTGGGTGTCGCACCCGCAGCACCTGCACCTAGCCAACGCGCCGCGCACCCTGGCGCTGCGCCTGCGCACCGCGGACCTGCCGCCGGGCCCGCACCACGCCAGGTACACCACATGAGGGATATAAGAAACGTCCAAGCCCTATTATTTCTTACAAATCATCTTTGGGTAGCAGAAATTTGTAAAATTCTCTCTACAGAGATGCTAACAACAAAAATATGTTGCAATAAACGTGATAAGAAATAAGACGTAGCCGGCTGTACCCATGTAAACCATGGCTTAGCGGTCTGAGGGCGGGTTCGAATCCCACTGGGTTAAAAATAACTTGCAAGTACATGTCTATATGCTTAATGTAACCCAACTTAATTCCACAAAGTCCACTTAAATTTCCTTTTGCATCGTTAATTGCCTTAGATTAATTTATATTCCCCATAAATATACTCATATTTCTTGGTGTATTTTTTCGATTACATAGCACTGTCATAGACTTGTATAAAAAAAAAGTTGTATTTGTCAAAAATACTTCTAACAAAGTCGCCATAAAATGTTAAAATGAAAGCAGTTGAATGTAAATTGAAACGATAATGAATGTAGAATGTCCATAGATGAGAATGAATGTAGAATGTCCATAGATGAGAAATGAGAATGAATGTAGAATGTCCATAGATGAGAATTAATGTAGAATGTAAGAATTAATAGTTTATAAATTAACTTTTATATACAAATCAATTGAAATGTTTGACAGTATAAACGCGTACGACGTGTCGTGTGTGGAAAAGGGTCCGGTGTTTCGCATTCCGATCACGGTGCTGCAGCCGCAGCCGCTGACGAGCGTCCACGCGCCGCAGATCGACGAGACTGACGTGTTGTTCAAGCCCGCTACTATTAAACGGCATATTGTTATTGGTGAGTATTTTGGTATTTTTACACTGAAACATATCACAACCTTGTCTGACTGTAAAGGCGATCGGTCGTGGGTTCGATGACCCCACCGGGAGAATCAGGAGAATGATTGTATGTAAATCATTTTCAGTTCACCGCTCTGGTACGACATAGATGTGTGGTTAACTCTAGGTTCTCTCCGCCTACTCTTCTATGGGCGAAAATAAATTAAAAAGTGCTTCTATACATATCATAAAAAGAATGTAAGATATATGAAAGACAATATTATCAGGAGCATTTATCAATGTAATAGAATCCAAAACAATGATTACTAATTTTCTTTTCGGTTTGGCTGTGTGTCTGTTTGTCTGTTTGTTTGTGCAAAGCTAATCTCAGAAACAGCTTAACCGATTTGAATGCAAGTTTTAGTGTTTATTTCATTTTATTTCATAAATAAAAAAGTTACAGCCGTTAAAATAATAAATTTAATCAAAGCTTATGATTTAGGTGAGAATGCGGGCGGATGAAAAGCTTAGTCGAGTAGTTTGTGCAGGCGAAGCCGCGGGCGGGTCGCTAGTATTATATATGATTATTGTAACACGGCCTAAATGTTCGTTTCCAGCACCACAGAACGCGACGTGGGGCGTGGTGCGTCTGACGCGGCGCTCCGGCGAGTGCGGCGCGCGCTTCCTCATACACGCCATGCAGCTGGCGCCGCGCCGCTCGTGCCGCGCGCACGACACGCAGCGCCTGCTCGCGCTGCCCGACCACGCCAGCGTGGCCGCGCCCTTCCGCCTGCTCGTGAGTGTCGCTGTCACTGTCACTAGCGCTCGGACGCGCCTAGCAGTTGGCACCACTGTCTCGGGGAATAAACAACTCAGGCTCCTGAGTATGACGGTGTGGTGGTAGTATTGTTGACACCACTGATGACCTGTGACGTCATGTATTATGACTGATATTGTAATATATATGTTATTGGCATCACAATCAGTTTTCAACAGGATGAATGAAAATATTTGATATTGGCGATTTTTACACATTTTGAACTTTAAACTATGTAATCTGATGAATTCCGTATATATTGGTATTCGAAAATAAATTTTACCTGTCGGCCTGTGACCACAGACTGCTGTGAAGTGTTCGAAATGTCGAGTGTTCTTACACACAGTAGAATACCAAAATATACGTGATTAATGTGTTTGAATGATATTAGTATCACATCAATAATACTGCTATTAGTACAGAAACAGAAATATGTAACTATTTCGGTACAATTGTAACATAGAAACATATATAAAGTGATGATTGTAGGTTCAAATCTTATTTATGTAGGGGAATATTTGTTATTTAAAATAATAATATACCATTTATTTATAACAATAAGTTAATAATTTGTGATTAATTTAGTCGATAATCTTTTTCCATAATCAATCAATTAAAATATAATATTCACTTTGCAGGGCGGCGTAACGCTAGAAGTAGTGATCGCCAAGTACTGGGCGAACCTCGGCGACATATCAGTGGACTACACCATAGAGTTCCACGGCATTAAACCGGACTTCGGTTCCCGGTTGACGCTGAGCTCTGCGTCGCTGGGCGCGGTGCAGCTGTGCGCCCTCCGCCCGCAGGAAATACAGCCGCAGGCGCAGTTGAAATATATTGAACCCGTTTATAGGTGAGTTTTTAATGTTATTCTCTAGTCTGTGGTTTGATACGAGTATAAAGACAAGTTGGCCTTTTTTGTCCTTTTAAATAATATTTATCGAATGGTATGGTAATGGAATATAAAGTCATTTTTCTTTTCTTACTAGGCTAGAAAAATAAATTAAGATTATTTATATGTGGTAGGATTTGAGTTTAAAACTGTTACATTCCAGGAGACAAAGTGTTTTTGTAAATATACATATATGTTAATGTATATATTTTTTTAAGTATCTAAATATGTAAAAAAAACAAAAGCAAATGGCCACCCATTATGAAATATCGCAAATTATTTGACGTACAAAGATAAAATTTCGGGCTTTCGTAAACATTACTGTGCGGGCGAAGTCACGGGAAACAGCCTGTAATACTCTAAAAGTATTTTAATTTTGTCTTCTATGCATATTGTATTTTGCCGCTTATTTTGTTTCAGGCCTTCAGAATCAAAGATATTAACTCTGACAGCGCGTGACGTCATCCCCCCAGGCAGACAGATTTACAACCTAATCAACGTATACACCTTCCACATACCTAAAGCTACTGAAGTAATTGTTTTATTATATTTATATTATTATATAATTATGTTAAGAAATGTACCTTTCCAAGGATTTTATGCAGACAGAGTAGTATGAAAATATAGTACAAGTACATATTAATATGGAATAGGACTTATAGATGAAGTCAATATGATTAATAGTAATGCGTTAGATATACATTAATTTAATGAAATGTATATATAACACACTATCATGTGTTTGATATACACTTTTGTATAAAGTGACACTTGTTGCTAAGGCAAGGTGTATTTTGCGCATCAACACGACAACTGGTTATTATATTTGATTGATTAAGTGATTTTGTAAAAGGAGAACCACTATTATTTCTTTTTAGTCTGATAAATAAAGTTTTATTTGAATTATATCTATGCTACATATAATATAAATGTAAGTGATTACTGTCTGTACATGGAAGCAATTATTGTGGCCGTTTATCAATGTAAGAGTACCCGAATCAATTATCATTAATTTTCTTTTCTGTTTATCTGTGCGTTTGTGCACGCTATTTTGGTATACTTCCCTTAACATTTAGTGTTTATATTATTTGAATGGGTTCATAAATAAAAAAGTTACAATAATTTTAATCATAAATTTAGGCATTGTTTAAGATTTAAGTTAAAATGCTTTCACTAGAATGTAATAAGTCTTGATGTTATTGTATTTGAATTAGGAACGTACATTTTTTGAACATTTCAAGTTACCTGGCTAGTTGCTATCAATGATAATGTTTTTTCAATGACTGAAAATTTGGAGAATCTATCTCCCTCCTTCAATTGACACATTATTTATTTTAATATTATCTTTACACATCTAATACATTAAGTTGATAATAATAAATAAGTTAAAAAGATAAAACTAAATGGACCTCGCTTAAATTGATTATTTCATCATCCTTGTGGGACTGGCAATGACTTTACATTCATTGTATTGTATTGACATCTGAACAGGACACGCGTGCAAATTTTTAAGTAAATCAGACTATAGTTCTTACATTTTTTATTGTTTGATTAATTGATGGTAGCTCGATTGATAGATTGATTGATTGATAGATAGAGGTGAAGCTAATACAAACGTGTTATAAACAAAATATTCCACATATCCAGGTGTCCCCAATAGTGCCGATGCTGTGCGACATGCTGTACGAGTCGGAGTTCGAATCCCAGATGTGGATGTTGTTCAACAGCAGCAAGCAGCTCATGTGCGTCGGTGACGCTTACCCTTCTAAGGTATACAGGTTCGATTCATGTTTTCTTCTTCTTGTTTGTGTTTTTTTTTAGTTCATTTAAAAGGGATACAGATAAGTTAATAAATGGCCATCGTGGCGCAGAGGTACAGTAAATTTATATACTATTACGCGAAACTTTTTACTCAATTAAGTTTTTTAACATGTCAAACATTAAATACAAGCGATCGGCTCGTGGCTTCGCCCGCGTGATTTATAAAAATTTCGTATTTTTGGCGGCCTTTTCGTAAAACAATTAAATTCCTGGAAAAAATAATCTCTTATGTTCATCCCAAGAACCTCAAGTAAGTCTATATCATCACAATCAGTTCACCGGTTTGACCGTGATGACGTCACAGACAGACATATTGGCAGACAGAGTAACTTTACTATATATAATATTGATATGAATTGCATTACCTCATTCGTCATTCGTCATTTTCTATTCTCGCTTTAAACATATGATTTAAAAATATTTCAGTACTCAGCCAAAGTGGAGAAAGGCGAGTATACGCTCCGTCTGTCGGTGAGACACGAAAACCGCCTCCTGCTCGAGCGCCTCACAGACTTACCGCTGGCGGTGCAACAGCGCTTGACGCAGCCGCTGCAGTTGGACGCGTATTGTTCGCAGCCCCAGGTGAGTGCGTGCGAAGCGCTCTTTTGCGGCTACGCCTTTTACTATATTTTCTACATTTAATAAGTTAGATACAGTCAAGGAAAGTGAGTGGATCCTTTTTTACAAGCTTTTTATTAACTTGTACTGTAATGTTTGTTTGAGTGGAATCCAGCTACTCAATTGTGAAGCCTTTGAAGATATCCTTAAACGTTTGAGCTGATATTTTGCATACATGCTTTTTGGTTGGAGTTTCAATGACAATGGTGAGCTGTGACGTCACTCTAAACCTAACATCGCGGAACGTTTATGGTCATCTTATACCTGGCGGAATAGTTATATTTAAAGCACTCTTACAATATAGATGCATGGAGAGCTTGCTGAGAATAAATCGAAATACTTGCTAAATACTTTTAATTTATTTATGATAATGATAATTAGAAAAATATTAAATTTAAAAATAAATATTAAACGCACTAACACACACATTTGTTTGACTGTATATACTTTTGTATAGAAATTGACACTATACTTTCTTATGTTTTATTTTTTTTATATATATTAGGCACTAACTGGTGGCAAAAAGTTCACATCAGCGACTTTGGCGAGCGGGGATATACTACCTCTGTATTTTACACCACCTCCAAGTGACAAGTGAGTTATTAGATATTTTCAATCTTTTTACTTTATAGAATTGATATTATAAACTAGCGACTTGCGTTTAAATCAGTTATGCCGTTTCTGAGATAAGTGTGCACAAACAAGCACACAAACACATAAACTACCTAATTATCTTTTCTGTTTGTAACAGACAAACAGAAAAGATAATTAATAATCATTGGTTTGGGTTCTATTATATTGACAAATGCCCTAATAATATATTTTTTCTTTACTTCTATGTACATACAGTGTTCACTTACATTTTTAGTATATGTATAGATAGATTAAACATAAGTATATATAGTTATAGTATAAGTATATATAGTTATAACATAAGTATATATAGTTATAATATAGTTATACTATAATTGAAAATAAGTATATTTAAACTATAGACTAGAATATTTTTAACATTATTTAGAGTTATTGTTACTCACACACATGGGAAATTGATAGACATTTTTAGAAAACATAAATATTCGAACGCAGTGAGGATTATAATTTTTATTAGTTGTAAATACGTTATAAGTAGAATTTAACATAACACATTGTCACATTGACATTGCTTTGTATTTTTTTTGAACGTACATCAAAGAGTTTTTATTATTATTATTATATAACTATATTGCAGTGGGATAGCGTCTGACTGCGAACGCGACTGACGCTGACTTTGATTTACATTTGGGATAATGATAATGTCTCTGGTCTCGTGTCCCAGGATAAGTCGGTCGTCGCTGTCGGTGGGCGTGGCGCTGACGGGCACGCTGACGTTCGCGAAGGACGAGCTCGGCCACAAGGCGGACGCGTACGGCGTGGCGCTGCAGGCGTGCGAGCCGCCGCGCCGCCCGCCCGCCCGCCCGCCCGCGCGCGCGCCCCGCGACCGCGACGCCGAGTACGGGGACGCCGCGCGCGAGTTCGCCGCGCTCTGGATGCCCAAGCTCGGTGGGTGCTCGGTCGTCTTCGGTGATTCAGGGAGGGGAGGCACTGAAGGCCCTCACCCACTACCGTAGCACTAACACACGTGACAAATATCAAAACCTATATTACATAGAATTGCTATTATTACATTAAGTTCTCTTTTGTATAAGTATTTAAAAATTTTGTCATTTTATTGTTTAAATTATGATTACAGAATAATATTTAATTCTTGATATAAAATATTTATTTCAGAGGGTGAGAAACTAGAACAATTATATGAAGAAATGTTAGAAAAATTTCCAGGGTACCTCGGCACACATATTGCATACCTGAATGCTATTGATCCACCGACCGATCCTAAGAAGTAAGTGCATATTTTTACATTTCATTTTATACATACAATTTATATTATTATTAAACCACTGTTAAACACGATGGTTGTGGGTTCGATGCCTACTTAGGGGATTATATTTAAATTATTTTCATGTCCCCCTTCTGGTAGGGCAAACCTCAGTGTCGCGTTCCGCCACTCAACATACAATATATAAATTTCGTGCGAATAGTGGAGACTGGAGTGTCTTGACACTAGGTTCTCTCCCATTACCCTGCTATGCGCAAAGGGCCATCATGGCGCATAGAGACAGTAAACTTATGTAAATTTATATCCTGGTATAGTGAAATTTTTATTTAAATAAGTCATAAGACTTCATTTTTTCTTTTTTTGCCAAATATGTAACATTAATATTATTATTAAAAAATATTTCAGACTTCCCAATGCAAATGAGGATCCCGATGTAACAACCGCTTGGTGTGAACAGTTGATTGCTACTTCTGATAAGGTACGGTTTCTCTACGAAACTTTATTTATTTTTTTAAGTCAAAATATGTTTTTTTTTGTTTGTTAGAGAAACTAACTTTTTTTTGCAACTTCACGATTTTCCCCGCATACCATGGAAGGTACAGTCATCCTATGTCAAGACACTACGTTCTCCATTCTCCACCTGAATCTGAGATATTGGGTGTTGAGTGGTGGTGGCTCAATGCAGCGTTTTCTTTTGTCACCAGAACGGAGAAATGAACGTAATTTAATAATAATTAATTTCTCCTAATGGGAATTGAACCCACAACTGCAGCGTATACGTAAGAGAGACAGAGATAGAGAGAGTATTTAATTATACACTTTGTGTATTTTTGTTTATCTTGTGAATTAATAATAAGTGTTTTTATTGCAGGTTATAAAACAAATCGATCAAGACAAGTTGTTAGCGTATTTAGGAATGAAAAATGACATACGAAGCGATGCTAATAAAATAAAACAGTGAGTATATTAAAATATTTATTTATAAAAAAAAATCGTTACTAACTGACTGACTGACTGACTGACTGACTGACACATCGCACAGGCTAATCTACTAGACGCGGAAAGCTGGGATTCGCCATGTAGGGATTTTTGGCGAATATAGAGGAGCATTGAGAGAGAATGTCCTATAATATCTAAGGAAATATGAAATAACGGGATTTTACATTATGTAGTCGACGCAAACGAAGTTGTGATCAACCGCTAGTATACGTTACATTGTATTAGTAGGTTAGCTTAATTAAAAATGGCCATTTTATGCATATTTTATTTAGTACTTATTGAGATTGTTTATCGCCATCAAATGTTATATCTAAAAACTGACGGCGACCCTTTTATAGGAAAAGTCAAATACTATTGCCGCTGGAAAGTATATTTTAGTTGTAAATTGTACGCGAGTGCCAAAAAACTTTAAAAGCCTATAAGACTTGTTTGATATAGAAGCGAGACTCTTGGAGAACTATTGAATATATTGTATACCGTGTACCAGGGAGCAAGAGAAGCAGAAGAGCTACATGATCGAGGCGCTCTGCCGCCGCGGCACGGCGCTGTGCCGCCTGCGCGCGCTAGCCCGCGGCGCCGGGCGCGACTCGCTGGGCGACGCGCTGGCCGCCAGCGCCGCGGACCTGCTCAAGTACACCGACTTCGCGGACGCCAAGGTGCCTTTGTCCGACCTCCTATCCTCCTATATGTACAATTGCCTCCTTCTTATTGTAATTGTCGTTAGGATGACTTTTATTGACTGAAATGGAATGAAATACAACACTAAATGTTAGTAGAGTAAGCTTACCAAAATACAATAGACAAAACTGCATTTGAATCGGTTAAGCCGTTTCTGAGATATGCGTGCACAAACACACAGACAAACAGAAAAGAAAATTAAAATTGATTGTTTGTTATGGATTCATTGATAAATGTCCCCAAATAATATTGTATTTCATATATCTTCCATGTCCAGACAGCGATCAGTTACATTTTCAAAAATTGTATAAATTTAAATTAACACACTACTATTATGTGTAAATTTTTTTAAAACAATATTTAAATTGTCTGTGTTCAATTAAAAGTATTGTGTTATTTGTTGTAATTTATTTGACCATGTATCATGTCACCTCCATAGGCAATCCACTACGGAGTGTGGCACGCATTCACACTCGAGCACTGGGGGAAAGCCATCAGACTCCTAACCAAGATCCTCGAAGAGCGACCTTCCAAGGAAGTGGAGGAGCGACTGGTCCAAGCTTACAGCCAGCTCGGCTGGAATTTCCTGGCCGGTCACACTACAGCCGCTTTGCCTTTCAAATATCCAACTGCCTATAAGCCATTCTGATTAAGCTCCATTATTTTGTTATATATATATATATATATATATATATATATATATATATTTACATAGTTATATGTTATTTTTAAATATTTTGTTTTTAATTTATATACATAAATATTATTTTTTTATTGCAGAGAGCAATATTAAATGATGTGTGATTGTAATTTCCCGCTCTGGTAAAACAACCACTTAGTTACACAATGTCCCCAAAATGGAACAGTAAACTCAATTATATATAAATAAATCCTTAATGTTTCATAATTCCGTTCTTTTGTATATATATATATATATATATGAATATGTATTTATCATCTTTTAGGCAATGAATTATCAGTACATACATTATAACGTAGGTTGCTATTAAGCAAGTGATTTGCATAGTTTGTATGATATTATACATTTTTCTATATATCGTTTTGTCCATTCATAATTTTGTATGACCAATACGTTCATTGTTTTTATAATATTTTAAATGTTTCAAGCAAAGTCGAGAATTTTATTTATGGTCAAAGTATCATGTATAGAGCATAGAGTGCGCCGTTGTGTGCAGTGTGATGGCGTCTGAATAAACGCGGTAGATGTGAGTTTGATACACACTCGGAAGAATGATTATATTTGAAGGGAACGTCTCGACACTAGGTTCTCTCTGCCCAGTGTTCAGACACTTGGTTTTTTTTTCATACGAATGTTAAAATACGGTTGTTTTGACTTGAATTGTCAATTATAAATATTATTAGTCATATATCTAATTACTTAGTATATGTATATTAATATAATGAATAATAAATTTATCAATCTGTCTGTCTGTTAAATAAAATGATATGCCATATTTTATTGTAGCTTTTTAGTGGTTGGAAGCACATGTTAACAGAACTTAGGTATTGTTGATAGAAATGTTGGCTGTATGATTAAAATAGTATATATACATATATATGTATGCGCCATGGTTGTTGGTTCGATTCCCGCTCATTTCCATTTTCCTCTACTAATGACAAGATAAAAGGCAGCTTTGAGTTCAGCCTCTCGACACACAATATCTTAGATTCAGGCGGAAAGTTGTGAACGGAGTGCTTGACACTAGGCTCTATCTACATACTTTGTTTTGCAAGAACAAGCCTGAAGCTGAAAATAATTTATTTAATATAAGAATATTTTGTTTGTGACGTTATTGGCCTGCTGTACATATGTTCTTATTGATTCATTATTGAATACTGAAACATTTTTATATATTATATATTTACGGTGTGTACTTATTGCCTTATAAATAAATAATACGAGTTGTGCGTGCAACTTTGCTTGCGTGGACTATAAAACTTAATATTGAATAACGTTAAAGTTTTCGTTTGCTTGAATTTGTCTTTTCGTGCTACACTCTGTATAACAAATTTCGGCCTTTTCAAACTTTTCAGCCTATTCAGTAATTTCACACGACCAATCGTGGTAACAGTAAGGGTGGCTTTAATAAAGAAGCTAATCTAACCTGAACTTGTTTATACTTTATATTTATGTAACGAGTGGGTACCCAACACCGCGCTTAGTTTTACCGGTGCTTGTAAACGAATATATTTACCAATATTTTTCTTTTTGTTGGTTTTTATATATATATATGATAATTTATATACATACATACACACATGTCGACATTTCTTAACAATATTTTTTATAAATAAGCTTAGGCTGTTCTGCATTATTGAAATTATATTATATACATAAATAAATTTATTATAAATACATATAGTATTATGTGTAATATGTGTATATATATATACACACATAATAATATATATATACGAATTATAAAAGAATGTTTTTTTACCAACGTTACTCTCACACTGGGTTTAAATTATTTAATTTTTCAACATGTATTATTACACGTCCCTCTTGTTTAATACTTTTAATTTTTCTGTGTGTGAGATTAATGTTTGCAAATATATATATATATATGAATGAAATAGTTAAATAGCACTTTTCTTCTACAATAAGCATTTTTGTGTATTAAAATGAATTTATTACGTTTTGTTTTGTATTCAAAAGCAAATATTTTTGTTCTTTTTAATAGTTAGTGGCGGTATTCGATGAAATTTTACAGTTAAACAAAAATAATTCTATAAGTAGGACATATATGAATCTGCTATAGTTTCACTCAAACCGACTACCAGAAGAAAGAACAAACAATGACTTCCTTCTATATATTTTTTCCTTGTTTTATTACACATTACGTTTTTTTTTTATTTTACACATTGACATAAACAATTGGGTGCTTAAAGCGTGCTCAAAATAACTAGATCAATAACTTTTTTTTTAAATACTTTTTTTTTTAGTAAATAATCTGTAGGCTAACAAAATGCGTGTCTGTGAATTTTCATACTTGAAATGCTCGTTGATATTTTCACTTTTGTATGAGTAAAGCACTTTATTTGTTATATGGACATTTCAAGTATGGAAACGTCAATGTCAAAGTACAGTACATAGAGTGGTATAGATTGAATATTGAGTATATTTGTTATGTTGGACGGCGGAACTGTTTTCTTTTTGTAAAAAAAATTAGAGGACAGTGTGTTTTTAATGATAATGAAATGTTTGATTTCAATGGATTTAATACATTAGGATCAAAAAGATTGGTATTGCTTTTAAAAATGAAGTAGAGTGAATTTTGACATTTAGTGGAGGATTTTTAGACGGATGTGTCTATGGAATATTATAGAGTACGTATTTTAATGAGATAAAAGGACAATACTAAACCATCGGATTTTTTAAGCCTTATAATTTGCATTTGCCGTGCAGTGGTCGCAAGTTCGATACCCGTTCGAGGTAAAGTGCAGTTGGTAGGCGGAAGCTTTGCTGGCTGTTAGCGAGCTTCGTGATTATCATTATTGATAGATGTTTTAAATGAATTGTTAATTAAGATGAATAAATTGTGACAAATTTTTGTGTGTTTTATTTTTAAACGTGTATTTTTTTATATGTTGACATTTTGCATTCTATTGTGATTGTTCCTAGTGTCCAGACACTCCGTTTTCCTCGTCTGTTGAATGACAGAACTCAACGCCACGCATCGTCTTATCAGAGCGGGGATAAGTATATAATTTAAATACAATTACTTCTCCGAGTGGGATAAACTCCATTACCAGTCGATCATCTCTTGGCGGCAACAAGTGTCTTGAAATGTCCAATTTTTATTTGAAAGCATCCAAAGTGATTTTATTTAATATAAATAATAAATAATTTGTACTTATATAAATATAACAAAATGTAAACTAATTATTGTTATAATTGAAGCCAATAACATGGTGTACTGAAATAGCATGAGCTTGTAGTCTCGGTGGCTGTGGGTTTGATTCTCACTCAGGAAAAGAATTATTATTGAAATATTTTCGCTTTGAGTTCCTTCCGCCTTTAAACGCAATGTTTTGAATCTAGGCGGAGAGCGAAGAAGGGTGTGTTGACACTAGCTACACTACTTAATGCGAGTGACGTATGAAGCTGAAATAAAAAGCCAAATACAATGAATACTTCGGTCTTTCACATTTATGCATAACTAGTTGTGCCCGGGACATCGTCTGCGTGGAATTCTAAAATAAAAGTAGCCTAAGTTATTTTTTATTCCATCAGCGAAATTACCGTCAAAATCGGTTCAGCCATTCCACATATAAGCCGGAACAAACAGGCAGAAAAAAATTATAAAAAATGTACAGTCTATATATACAATTATGCTTTTAGTAAAAAGCGGCTATTTTAATATTACAAACAGACACTCCAATTTTATATATTTGTATAGATTCCGGTACATAAGGACTAAATGACATTACATTAACGAGCTAATGACGTTACAGGATTTCAGGTCTAATGGACCTTTGATTGATGACGGTACCTAAATAATTAATTTTACTTTACCTACACTAATTTAGCGAATGTTTCGTACAAATTTCAATACGCTATTTCCATAGACACATTTATATATAAAATAAAACTTAGTAGCAAATTGGTAATATTAGGACAAAATAATTAGGACAGTTGTGAGTTCGATTCTCACTCATGCTGAAGGATTATATATATATATATATATATACATTTTTATATTATTCCGCTCTGGTGGCATTGAATACACAAAGAGACAGACCGAAAGTGGAGCACAGAGTGCCTTGACACTAGGTTCCGACTGTGATAAAGTGTGAAGCTGAAAAAACAAACAACATTTAAAAAGTAACACTTAGTTAATAAATTCTTTGATTTTCTATTAAACTTTTTTAAACCAGATTAATCGCGTATAATATTGGTATTGAAAAAAACATTTTAGATTTCGACATTTCGAACATTTTACAGTAGTCCGTGGTACAGGTACAGGTAGTCTAGTAGTAGTATAGGTACATTTCAAAATAACACTTAGTTCTCAACAAGTGTTTTGAACTGTGCCACGTTTAAAGCGTATTAATATAGGAAGGAAAAATTTGAGGCCTCTTTTTACGACTGCGAACGGAGGAGAGTGAAGTTTGCCATAGTTAAAGCTTGTATTAAGATATAGAGATGAATCCATCAGAAAAACATTCAACCCATTACACCCATAATACTATATGTTTGACATACCTTCTTAAATAAAGTAATATATACGTTGCTATGACAACGCGTTGTTTAAGCGTCAACGGAACGTCTAATTCAAATAAATAGTCCACTTTATAAATTGTCTTTTTCTTTTAAACTCGGATTTAACATAATAGATATTTATCGTGGAATGTATACAGTAAATCACCTCTTGACTGTCATGAGTGTCTGAAATGTATTATTTGAAAGCGTCTCTAAAATAAATAAGAAATTAAAACAGAAAGTCGCAACACTAGATTAGCTCTACTAATAAAAAGCCAAGACGGCGAAAAGAGACACTCAGTTCTCAACCAAGTTCTTTTAAAGGAAAAACTAAACAAAACTAGTTTGTACTACAAACTACAAGGAGCGTTATTTACATAGCGAAATTACTCTTTTAGATATAAACATGAAAAATTAGGCCTTCAGTGAACCTATTCAACAGTTTCAAAGGGTTAATCACAGTATTAGTTTGATTTATTCGTTTTCATTAGATTTAAGTGCGACTGTTGCTTAATTGGGACCTTTACCTGTTAGTCGTGGTTAGTAAGTTTTAGAGAAAGTTTAAGATTCAATTCCCAATAGTATAATAATTGATAAATGAGCAACAAAGTATACTATAGACATAACAAAGTATAAGCATATCTCTCGACAGAGATGCTAACAACAAATATAAGTTGTAATAAGCGTATAAGAATTTCGACGTAGCCGGATGTAGAACGCATGGCTTAGCGGTCAGGGCGCTAGGGCGGTTCCAAGAGGCGCTGGTTCGAATCTCGTTGCGTTCAAATTTTTATACGTTTCCTTAAAATATGTTTATCGATTTCCTTAGTGTGCGAATAACACTTTGAAAAAATGTTAAGAAAGTATACTTATTACGAAAGAAGGCAGTCAATAATTATTCTATTTTATTATTTCTTATTGTTTATGTGGTCTTGTCAGTTCTTAGCAGGACCGCTTTTTGAGCCGGTGGCAGATTTATATTCATTCGACGATACAAAAGTGCTTGCTAAAGTGTAATTGACACATATTGTCAGCAATATGCGTTTATAAATTTCAATTTGTTCTACATTCGTAGTCTGGTTAAAGTGTCTGTCGATATACGATAGCAATCATTGTGCTTATATTGGTTAAAAATCAGACCGACCAATAATTGACTAATTGTTCCTAAACCAAACGGAGTTTTACGAACGTTTAGTTTACATTTTTTCTCTTTTACGGTTATCAAATTTATAGAGACTAAAGACTAAAAGAGAGAAAAGTATAAAAGAAAATACTTTAAGCGGCTCACTATAGAAACCTAAAATTTTACATATAAGTTCAATTGGGAGGTAAGAATTTTCCAAAACTACTGGAACGAAAAGAAGGGGTAAATTTAAATAATATTGATTTTAAAGTGTACAATACAAAATAGATGGAGACACCTATATAAAAAACTGTCATATACACGCTCTCAAAACCGTCAGTTACTAAAGACTTCAACCTTGAACGGATTTCAAGAGGCGCGGTTTCAAATCCCGCTGCGTTCAAATTTTTATATGATTTTTAAATATGGATTTTTCAATTTCCTAAGTGTACGATTAACACTTTAAAAAAAAATAAAAACATCTGTTACTATTTGATATAAACTAAATCGTTTATCAATTTAATATCACTTTGAAGCGAATTCACATCTCTGGCTTTTAACGCTGGCAGCGCTGACACACACATTGGCATGCATTTTATAACGATATTTGTATTTTCACAGCCATCTATCAGGATTTAGCTTAAAATGTTGCCACTTGGCTAAAAATATACGCGTCAGCGTTTGATTGCCGACCATTCACATAAAAATTGTAAAAAGAGGTACTATATTTTGTGGTCTTTGCAAATTAATTGCTGTTTCTATTCCGGTAAAACATTTAAGTTTTAAAAAAGGCACTTCACGGTGTTTTCAGTAGTCAAAGAGTACCTAGTGTGAAGGCACTCTATTCCCCACTTTCCTAATGAACTGTCTGTGACTTTGTCTTCTCACTAGGGCGGAATGAAAATAATTTAAATATATTCATTCCCTAGAGGGAATCGAGCCCACAACAGCCGTGTATACAGGCAGACGCTGACACACTGCGCCACAGTGGCCTCATAAACAAAAAATAGGTTCGAAATTTTTATGTTTTCGCAATAACGAATTTCGCAATTTCGAATCTTGTTAGATTCTCGCTTTAACAAGCAATATTTAGTCACAGGCTCAAAATAAACTATGAAGAAGTGAAAAGTGGGCATTTTTATTGCGAATTCATCTTTGGTTTGGTTTCATAATATTTAATAAAAACTAATGCGAGAATCAGAGTCTAACAATTAAAGGAGACATTCTCAGCATGACAGACGGAACAGCTTTCTAAGGAATAACCAATGATCATAAGCTCCAGTGGAACGCCCACCTTAAAGCACTTGCAGACAAATACAGGCAAACAAAAATCAAGGCAAATAACTGACATTGATAGTGTCCGCCGCCTTAGTATATTTTAGCTATTTTCATAGCATCTATTGGGAATTATCTTATGGGAAGCTATTATGGGGCAGTGTTACATACATCAATTTCATGTTTATCCATCAAAAAAGAATTGTAAGAGCAATTTGTAATCTTAGAGCTCGAGATTCTTTGCGAGATGTTTTTAAACACAGGTATACTTCCGCAGTAAATCCCGCTGCGTTCAAATTTTTATACGTTATCTAAATATGTATTTTTTAAGTTAGATTTTCCGTTAAGGAAATTTACAGTCACTATAAAAACAATATTAATAAGTAAAGCTTATTACTCTGTAGAAGACTATTTGAAAGATAAAAATGTGTGGAAGTAATATGATTTGAGTTTCAGTGCAGGTTAGCTACCACTGTACTAAATAATGAAATTGTAATTTTTATATTTGAAAAGAGCAATAGTTGAGATTTTCGCCACTCGCCGTATGGCTCTCTTCTCAGCAGAACTGCCTTCTGTGCCGGTGGTAGCTTCATATTCGTTTGACGGTTCAAAAGTGCTTGCAAAATTCTATTTGAAGAAATCATATTTTGAATTGGAATTTTGAACAATACATACAACTCAAATATAGAATATTTTCGTCAGTTGGATTTCACCCTGCATCTATCACCAACACGCCTGTCACGTCTTATGAATTATTCGAATTTTACATATATAACTTTTAGAAGAAACTTCTTATAATATATTTATTATATAAGAGTCGTTTGTGAGCAAAGTGTAGACTGGAATATTTTTGTCACTATGTCCAAGTACCTGTTAAAAATCTATACAACTCATACCACATAAAGCTGTTGAAGGAAGTATATTTTATGGATTCCCCATGTGAATGACTCACGACCCAACTAGACTTAAAAATCAGTTTAAAATCCATTAACGGCGAATCCGCTGTCTGAGCTTCTCTCTAGTTACATTCTCATCTTGAACGGTATTCAAGTGGCGTGGGTTCAAATCCCGCTGCGTTCGTTTTCGAAATATATCTTTTTCAATTTTCTAAGTGTGCGAATAACACTTTGACAAATGTTAAAACATTCTCATATTAAATCTAGTAGCAATCACTACAATATTTATTTGTATAATAAATAAACAGACACGTTTCAAAGTTAGTAATTAATATTAAGTACACAAAAGCGACGCGTGACATAATGTTGGTACAACCGTATCAGTTCCTTAAGACTTAGAGATAACTTTGAGCTTTGTCTAGAAAGTTTCATGCATATTACTTTAGTTTTGAGTTAATGAAAATGAGCTTAATGTCTAACTTTTAAGATATAAGTTTAAGAAAGTATATAGTTTATATTAAAAAAAAAAACATTCAGAAAACGTATAAAAAATTGCAATTGCAAAACGCAGCTGGATTCGAATCCAGTCCGGGATTGGAGACCATCCAAACGCCCTGACCGCTAAGCCATGCGTTCTACATCGAAATTCTTATACGCTTATAACAACTTTATTTTTGTTCTTTGTAGTTAGGTTTCCAAGAGGCGTCTCTTGGGTTCGAATTGCGCTGCGTTGTTTTTAAATTTTCTAAGTGTGTGAGATTAACACTTTACAAAATGTAAAAATATATAGTATAGGCTGTATATGCTACTAAAATAGGTGTGGGTGAAATTTCTGCTTTAATAATAAGCTGCTGCTACATAAAGTGCAACGTTCTAATACGATACGAACAAAGACATTTACGATTAAGTTTGCAGTATCTTAAAAAAAAGAAATTATAATTGTTTTAATTTTACACATGACTTTTTTTTTACTTTATAAACAAACCAACGAAATTGCCAAGGTACTTATTTACTTCTTCAAATTCATTTTCACTAAATTATTTTTTACCCTTTCACACCCGGCCCTTTCCTGCATACCCAGCTATGTGGGTAAACGCGTGAAGTCAGAGAGAACCTCTCACACGAACCAGTCAGTGTCAAGACACTCCATTTACCATTTATCCACTCAAATGCGAGACATTGC
Organism: Podotricha telesiphe; assembly: GCA_038994665.1. Classification (NCBI taxonomy): domain Eukaryota; kingdom Metazoa; phylum Arthropoda; class Insecta; order Lepidoptera; family Nymphalidae; genus Podotricha; species Podotricha telesiphe. The sequence continues at coordinate 135,511 of JAOYRR010000111.1, read as the reverse complement.
GTGTTGAGTGGCAGAATTCAACATCGCGCTTTGTCTAATCTTGTCACCAGACTTTAGACGTTTCGAACACTTTACAGTAGTCCGTGGTCACAGATAGATTCTACCTAAACATCAATAAATTCCAATTCGAATACCAATAATATACGCGATTTATTCGGTAATTCGGTTAAAAAAAAGTTTAATTACAAAATGTGTAATAATCGCGAAAATCAAAGATCTTATTACATGAACATTTTACTGCGTGAGAATCGACCCCACAGCCATTGCGTTTACAGTCAGGCGCTGTCAGATTTTATGTTCTATAGCCCACATAAAGCTAGTAGCAGGCAATAAGTAGTTCAGAAATGAAACGTACAGGATATTTCATCGAATATTAGTTTAATATATATATATATATTAAACTAAAGATAAGTGCGCCGCCGCCGCCCACGACCCCTTTAAGGTGGAAATAGACGCGCTTTTTGAAGGTACCCATGTCAAATCCACCTGGAAACATTGCCGCTGGTAGTGGAAGGAAGAACCTATAAATTTATACCAACCATTATTAATAATAAAGCTCATCGAAATTATATAAGTGTAAGATGTCATTAATAAGAACCGATTACGTACAACCGGCCGCTTAACGTGCGTTACCTCACAAAGGAATTCATCTGCATACCAATCAATTTGTCATTAAAGGGCACATCGCTTAACCAGACGCAATAAGGCAGTCTCGTCTCGATTCACTCGTCGATTGTCTCTATTTTGGACGGAAAGTGGAGTGTCTTTACATAAAGTTCTCTCTGATTACAGTGATATGCGGGAACAAGCGTGAAGCCGTTAGAAAAATAATAATAGGGTGCTTGACAGGTTTTAAGGAATCTCATCAATCTCAAATTGTTCACTGTAAAATAATACTAGTCTAGCAATTTATTTATACTCTAGCCGTGCCCACGACTATGCCCGCGTGGAATTCTTTAATAAAAGTAGCCTAAGTTACTGCTTATTACATTAGGTATATAACAATGAAAGTCCCGTCAAAATAGGTCCAGACGTTCCATAGATCAGCCGTAAAAAACAGACAGACAGACAAAAACTGTAAAAAATCTTATGTTGGTATATGTACCGTGTATACATATATATATATATATATATATATATATATATATATATATATATAAAAAAAAAAAAAAAAAAAAAAAAAAAAAAAAAAAAAAAAAAAAAAAAAAAAAAAAAAAAAAAAAAAAAAAAAAAAAAAAAAAAAAAAAAAAAAAAAAAAAAGCGATTATTTGATACTTACAAACAGACTGCAATTTGCAATTTATAGAGATATGTAAAGAAAAAACTTTCAATATCTTTTTAAAAAATGTGAAGGGAGAGTAATATGGTAGAGTCGAAGTTTTTATGGAGGAGATGTGCAGAAAACATATGTTGTATTTAATTTTGTTAGAATTAATTAAATACACATTACACACACACACACACTATCATGTGTTTGACATATATATTTGTATAAAGTGTATATTTCACGTGGTAACAAGTCTTAGCATCATACATTACTTAGCATTACAATATCTAAAATTTTTACATTAAATTTAATTTTACAATTTAAAAACGAAATAAAGAAAATTTAGTATGAGAGAGACTACATTCTCGTATTGCGACATCTCGCTAATTCAATCAGCATCTGTGACAGAATTCTATTATAAATAACCAAGTCTTTGAGATGAAAACTTGGACAGTTTTTTTTTATTGCATTACGAGTGTCTCGTTTAGTTTGCATAAAGTAGCTGCTCTTATAAAAAAGTCCTGACGATTAAGTAAAAATGGGTATACACATAGTGAAGTCTTTTTTTTTTTATTTTTTAAACTGTTAATCGCACACTTAGGAAATTCAAAAAGACATATTTAGAAAACGTATAAAAATTTAAACGCAGCCAGATTGGAACCCGCGCCTCTTGAAAACCGTCCAAGCGCTTTGACCGCTAAGCCATGCGTTCTACATCCAGCTACGTCGAAATTATTATACGCTTTATTACAAATTGTATTTGTTGTTTACAAGAGGCCCGGGTTCAAATCCCGCTGCGTTCAACTTTTTATACGTTTTCTAAATATGTCTTTCACATGGTAAAGTTTCGAATATTTATTTTACCAAATCAATGGCTTTTTACGTCTTATTTTCAGCTTCACGCTTCTTTCCCGCATATCAAGGTAGTCAGAGAGAACCTAGTGTTGAGATTGCGTGTTGGATGTCTCAACGTCGGGCCAAGTCTTATCGAGGCAATCATTTATTCATAGAGTACTGTACGTATTTTACGTCAGCCTTACATTCAGCATCCCCAGCATTCTCACTTAAATGACAAACTTAGCTTAAATTTATAATTTATATAGTTGTAACTTTTTTATTTATGAACCGATTGAAATTACATTTTTATTAAATATACATAGTTTCTTATTTCCCTTAAACGTATAGGAAAAAAATATATTTGCTAGTTTAGTATGAAAAATATAAGGTTGGATACTTGGAACTCTGAAATAAATGAAAAGTGAAGTGGAGTGTTAAGTCACTAGATTCCTATCATTTTCTGTTTTTTAATACGGATACCAACATTAGAACTTTTAAACTTTGAAAGAATAAAAAAATTTAGTATTTCCGCTCCTAATACACTGTGTGTATAGCCACGTATATACATACATATGTACGTATGTTTGTCCATGTAATGCAATTTTGGGAAATAAGCCGTTCCAATACAGATGTCTCGTCCGTATCGTTTCAAAGGAACTCTGGCGAAGAAATTCTTTTTGATTACGTGTCACTGTCGTGACCAGTTTTATTTATTTTCACGGATTATTGTCGACTAAGAAAAAGATATATTTAGAAAACGTTAGAAAATTTGAAATTTCAAAAGGCGCTGGTTCAAATCCCGCTGCTTTCAAATTTTTATATACGTTTTCTAAATATAATGTTTTTCAATTTACTAGAGTGGGAATAAAACTTTAAAAAATGTTAAAAAAATATATAGGTTTTCAATTATTAACTTGCTATGAGCAGCTGAAAAAGTAATTGAAGTATCTATAAATCAATATTTTTAACATGAAATGCAGTTCGCGTATTAATTTTTTTCATACATATCCTAACAGAACAGGAGTAGGCAGATAAACTAAGTGTAACTTTATTCTTTATATTTTATTTATTATTTCAGTGATACAGCTTATTTAATACTTTAATTACACTTGATTTATTCGCTTTTAAAAGTAATTTGTCCCTAAAAAAGAACATATTTAGAAAACGTATAAAAAAAATTCAAGCACCAAGCGGATTAAACCGCGCTTCTTAACAAGAGTCGTTTAAGGCGCGTTTTCTCCAATATGCCTTTTTTCAATTTCACTGGAAGTGTGCGAATAACAGGTTAAAAAATGTTAAAAAATATAATTTGTTCCTAAATATATTCAAAGTATCATACACACTCTAGTAGCAACTTGAGGAAGTTTCTCACGAAGCTCTAGTGACGTTATCATAGCAGGTACATGGCAGTGCAGCCTTGGGAAGTTAAGTTATTTTAATTTATATATTACTCTTTATTTCATGTATGGTTTAATGAAATGATTGTACAATTTTATATTTTCTATTTCAATATTTTTAAAAATTATCTAAAGTGTATGCCCAAGGACGTTTCGCTTTCGTAGTTACAAATTTCTTTCTCACTCAGAGGATAATATTTTTTGTTATATTCATTTTAATATTCGTTTTAGAGCTTCACATTTTTTTCCGCACTTATGGGTAATCCAAGAGACTAATAACCTAGTCTCAAGACACTCCGTTCTCCACATTCCATCCGAAATCAAACCATTGCGTTCTGAGTAGCAAAACATCTAGGACAGCAAATAATTATTAACGGCTAAGCCCCTGAAAGCGATTTAATGACGGCTTTCAAAATATAAAAAAAAAATTCTTCATCATATATAAATTATGTTACAAGCTCAATAACCGAGGTGTCTTAGAATACGGAATGTCTTGACACTAGATTCTCTTTGGTTTGGGTTTGGTTTCGTGTAAACTATAGTCGCACCATTCATATACTGAAATTCAGTCAGAAAGCACCTAGGATCAAGACTTAGACGCAGAGACTTTTCACTTGAAATCAAGACAGATAGAACTCAACGCCGCGCGCTTTTGCCTTAGGTATCAGAGCGGAGTAACGATATATTCCGCTATATTTTATTGTCTCAAGTTAATAAATATTATAAATATATTCGTTCCCCGAGTAGGATTGAACCCACAATTAATCGTGTTTACTGTTAGACGCAGTACCATTGCGCCACGGTAGCCCCTGAAAAAGAAACATCCAATTTCAAAATCACTTCTACACCAATAAGGACGAATTCACTTTCGCAAGCATATTTTTTTGATTCGTTGAATGAAAATACAACTACCTGTACGGAAAGCTGTTTTGTTGAAAAAAGGCTTGTAATTTTTTTTTATTGAATACAATGGTGAGGCCACCGTGGAGCAGTGTGGCAGCGTCTCACTGCATACGCTATGGTTGCAGGTTTGATTCCCACTCGGCGGAATGGTTATATTTACAATATTTTAATTTATTTTGACAAGTCAACAAGCAATGTCTCGGAAAGTGGAGAACGTAGTGTATTGACACTACTTTCTCTCAGCCCACCCAGCTATGAGGGAAAAAATAAAGGCTATTACAAAAAATAATACAATAGTAGCTATTCTGTGTGAAATATTTTTTTTTATCATTTACATATCACATATGGACGGAGGAATCCGTTAGGTTTTCCTATTAACATTGTTTTAAATGTTACTTTAAACTTATTAATGAACACCAAGTATCTCAATTAACATCTCAATTAACATTATAAATATCAAGCTATTGATACAAGTTTGACAATATATCTATATTTCAATCTATCAATCTATTTAAACTTCCAAATGCACCCGCAACTCCCTGAAGGCCCTACATTATCAGAGCTGTAAACGCTGCTGACCTATTTGCAGCCGGCATCGAATTATCTCAGCGGGTAAACTTTGCGAGTTTGCTATGGATTGGTTGAGCAATTGTGGTTAAATTGATACTATATAGATTTTGAATTTGGTTTCCGGTTTTTTTACACATGATGGCCTATGATTGGCTTTGAGATTAAAATTTGTTCTTCTAATTTTTAAACATATTTGTATTAGCTATGCGGGGTTGTCAGAGATAATATAGTTTCAAGACACTCCGTTTTCCGACTTTCCGTTTTATGTCGCGCCATATATATGAACACCGCGTTTTGTCTTGTTCATCATATAAAGCGTGGCGAATAACTGAATTGTCGCCATTCCTCGAAGTGGCTATCGAACTCACTACCATCACGTCTACAGACGCTGTTACACTGCGCCACGCCTCATTCATTTATTTTAATTATTTTCAAGTACTACGCATAGAAAATGAGTAATTAGCGGGTAATAATATATAATATATATTTAAATTATTGAGTTGTATGATAATCGCTGAGTTCAGCCACTCAACTCGCCCTATCTCGGATTTGGACAGTAAGTAGAGAACGGAGTGCCTTGAGACTTGGTTCTTTTTGAACAAGTAATGCGGGAAAATACGTGAAGCTGCTTCTTAAAACTATTTTTTATTATTCTACATTCAGAATGCCACTAGCTAATGTGCTACTTACATTCATTCCACGCCTCTCTTAACTTATCTAAGTGCCAAATTCAAATTTTTGAAAATATTTTCATAGAAAACAAATTCATTTTAAAATATCCTTTTGAAATGAATTCAGAAATGCGCTATCGATGCACTCGAGTTCAGGCGCCTCGAGGAGCGTTTCAAGTAGTTTTCTTCAATAACACTAAAGTTCCATCAGATGTCGTTTGGAAAAACCCCACTTTAGTTGAACAAAATTTACCAAAGATTTGAGATTTTATATAATTGACGAAAAATGGCATCGTGGCGCAGTGTGGCAGCGCCTGGCTCTGTTTATATTATGGTTTTGGGTTCGATTTTCACTCGATGGAATGATAATATTTTTTTCGTTTGCTTTGTTAAGGTGACAAGACATAGCGTGGGGTAGCGTTCCGCCACTCAACATGCGATTCCCGGATTCGGGCGGAAAGTGGTGAAGACCAAGAGTGTCTCGACATAAAGGTGTGTTCTCTGACCTTTGACTCCTGCAATGTGGGAAAAAGCTTAATGCTGAAAAAACTAAATAATATTTTTCAATAATGAACCGTAGAGCAAGGTGTTGTTCAGTTTGAGGTCGACAATAAATAAAAGGAACGGACATAGCCAATAAATACTACATCGGTAAGAATTGCAGGGAGCTAATATTTGTTATAATAATGCATCTCAAATATATTAAACTAATAAAACAATTATTATACTAATACAACTATGTGCTTGAAATATACTTTTGTATAAAATGAAGTACAAGTTGTCAAGACAACGCGTATTTTAGACGTCTACAAAAAATAAAGTGTGTTAGTGAGCATAGCAGTCAAAACAACAAAAATGCAAGTACCAAGTGGTGCCGAACACGTAGAAGATGCGAGGAGGGGCGTAGCGGCACCGCAGGAGACTAAATCACAATTTATTTTACAGCTTAAATTACTAGACAAGTTATGTCTGAGAAACTTAAAACTAGACCTAAAATTTCTAGATTTCAGAATGTTATATTTGAGTCTATTTTTTTATATTGACATGTCATCAGATCATGACAGATATTTCTGTCAATTCGAGACATTGCGTGACCAAAAGTGACGCGATTCACGGAGCGGAGAAATAAAAATAATTTGTACATATAATAAAAATGTAACTGGTCGCTGTCTGTACATGTAAGATATATGAAAAAAATATTAAATTATGGGGGGCATTTGTTAATAAAATAGAACCTAAAACAATAATTTTTAATTTTATTTTTCTGTTTGTCTGCTACGTGTTTGTTTGTGTACGGTAATCTCAGAAAAGGGTTAAGCGATTTAGATGAAATTAAATTTTGACTATTGTATTGTGGTGAACTTTCCTTAACATTTAGTGCTTATTTCATTTCAATTGGTGCATAAATAAAAAAATTACAACCATTTAAATTGTAAATTTCAGCAAAGCTTGTGATTTAAATAAAAACGCGGGCGGGCCACGAAACTTAATAGTTTCGTCGTGTAATTTACGCAGGCAAAGCTGCGAGCAAGTCGCTAGTTTTAAATATAATCATACCTCCCAGTGGGAACTGAAACCAAAACCAATCGCGTTTACAGTCAGACGCTGTTCCACTGTGCCACGACGACTTCATAATATTCATGTTCTTTTCGATTATTGTTGAGGCAAGTAGCTCTCTCCATATTCCTTTGCTTCCTTTAACATATTCCTCCTTTCCTATATAGAGATTTTACTACTAATTATCGAGTGGCGATATTCAAAGGCAAATCAATGGCTGTTGAGAAGTCAATTCGCATTTTTTTTTTAAAACCTGGAAAATTTTAGGTAATTTTTTTTGTTTAGCAGGCCAGAGAGAGCCAGACACTCCCAGACACTCTGTTCACCGTAAAATACTTTATTTTTTATCTCAAGTAGACAAAGGAACCTGGTTCAATCAATAAATTATTTTTTCCTTTGCTTTATGTAGCTTACTAGGTAATGCCCCACTTTGCTTAAACAAACAAGGTGAAAAAAAAACAATATAGTAAAGACGTTCAGTTCAATTGATAGTAGGGGAACAGTGACAGGTAAATTGGCGGCTTTTAAGATTTACATTCTTTGTAAGGAAAAAATCGAACCCAGGACAGCCGCGTATACCTTCAAACAGTTTTCAATGTTTGTACGGTATTAATTTTATAGGCTTGCACATAAACTATACACATACAAAAACTAGAAAGCTATAAAGGACAAGCTACCACAAATATATTTCTCTTCGACCACGACCCTCTATAGTGTCTTAAACATGTGTCTAGTTTCGTTTGATACCTGCTTTATTTTACTCTCGGGTACAAATTCTAGTGTTGTCAAAAAGTCTAATACAACATGGGTGATATTATTATATATATGTTACAGTAAAAGCCCGTACTAAGGGAAATCTAAAAAATAGATTAAGTTTTAGTTAGAAATTAGCGCGACGTTTTCATTAAGTTCTCTTCGCCTACCCTTCTATGCGGGTGAAGCTGAAAAGAAGTACTAAGTACAAAATATAAAAGTTGTGGGCTAAAAAACTTATTCGACAACTGCAAAAATTCACCTAATTTGACTGTATACGCTGATTAGCGACCTGCCCGCGGCTTCGTCCGCGTGAACTATAGCTGTTTCGTATTTTGGGTGGCCTTAACGTAAAACAAAGACATTCCTGGTAAAACTGACAATAGGCTACTTTTTTCTCTCATTTCGTATTTAGTTGAAATGAGAGGAAAAAGTAGCCTATGTCCTTCCTAAGACACTCACACAAATTTTTCTTCAGAATTAGTTTAGCGGTTTGGTGGTCAAATAGTAGCATAAAGTTCGAAGATTTAATTACGAATTTAATTTAAATGTTAATTAATATACCAAACTACAGTTCAACATCGAATAACAAAGATAATGTATTTTGATCGCTAATTGAGGCTTACGGCGTCGATCTCCCACCAGAAGCTACATAATTGGTTTCAACTTACAGTGTCACTTAGCTATACTAATAATTGCTTACGACTTTGTTTATACATATACAGCTTCACACTTTTTACCGGCGTAGCAGGATATTCACAGAAAACTTTTTGTCCAAACACTCCGTTCTCCGCTTCCTCACGAAATCAAGACGTGTTGAGTGGCGGAGCTCAACGCCGCGCTTTGCCTTGGGTACCATATAATTATTCCTCTTAGTGGGAACTGAACCCACAGCCAATCACGTTTACAGTCATATGTAGTCACACTGCGCTGCAATGGCCTCAATTTTATCTTTCTGGTATTTTCTGTATTTAGACAAAGATTGTGAAGCTTAAATTTTTGATATAATACTCCACTTTTCACATTACATAATAGGGATAAATTCATTTGGACATAAAACTTTAACGAAATAATAATTTACAGAGATAAAAAAAAACAGTAATAGAATATTATTTTTAATTTGGGCGAGATTTAGGGTATAATTTATTTTGAACTTATCAACTATGAAAAAGCCGCCTTAACAAAATCTGTTATCTGGATTAGAATTAACTTATAAGAAATAAGAAAAAAAAAGAAGTTAGTGTGGTGGGCAAATGTCGTTAATAAATTGAAATAAAACATAGAACTTTGCGGCCATAGTGGTGTAGTAGGATAAAGTCTGACTGCAAACGCGATGGTAATTTTTATTTATTTTTTCTGCCCAGTAAGACTAAGAAGTTCGTTGTGTGTCGGGACTATCAGTACGCGTCGTCTCGAATTCTGATGATTGCCTAGAGGGAAAATTTTGAAGATGAAATAAGTTCCAATCGCCTGCAATGTCTGATTTGGATATCTCAGAGACAAGACAATTACCATCTCAAAGAGAGGTCTATAATTTTGGGACCAAGTTTCAATGTCGACATGGTATATAAACTTTATACAAACGGAGTTGCGGGCATGAATTAGTTAAATTATAGAAGTATCAAGTATTCTTAATATATTAAAATGCGCCATAAAAAAAATATTTTTAAATCTCCACTCAGTTGAGACAAAGTGCGGCGTTGAATTCCACTGTTGAGTTGAGTTCATTTAGTTCGTTCTACTACCCTGAAAAGTCCATTTGAAAAATCATAATATTTCATAATGTTTCTATATTGGTGACAAAATAGAATTGTAGAGACCGTGGGTTTTTATTAATAGATATAATATAAAAAATAGGTACTAATGATATAGATGTATTAAATAGGCGCAGAGTCGAAACAAAATCGTAGACTACATCTAAATCCAAAAACTAAGTTTTACAGTTTAAAAAATATAATATGAACGTGAAAGAAGGTAAAAATCAAACGCGATGTGGCCGCTATTAAATAGTTTAATTAAACCTCACTTCGGCGAGCTGCAAGGTTCGTTGTTTAACGCAATTTAAGAGCGGAAGCGGAAATACGATGATTATAACAATAATATTCTTTGTTTTAACAATTTTTAAATTTTTAGTGTTATTCGTACACTTAGGAAATTGAAAAAGACATATTTAGAAAACGTATAAACATTTGATCCGGCTGCGTTAAAATTTTGATACGTTTTCTAAACATGTCTTTTTCAATAATATTCTATTTTAAAATCCTACACTGTTTTTCTAAATTAGGTGATATAACAAATCTAGTGATAAGTCTCTGACAATTCTCATTACTTACATTTTTTATTCACCTGGTGCGTTTTACCGGTGGAAAAGTACATAAAAACGTGTGTATGTATGTGTGTGTATGAGAGGGGGGAGGGGGGGGGGGAAGGAAAAGAGTCGAGTAGATATAACATAGTAATGTACATGTATGTTATTCCTCTAGGTTACTAACAACACTTTAAGTCATTGTGATAGTAACTATATAGACAACACAAGGCGTTAGGCTCTGTAACCCTACACGTAATGCCTGTAAAATGGCCGGAAATTGGGCAACGGATTCTTTTTTTGTTTCAATTTATTATATTTTTTCCCACTTCATCGCTCCTTTATTTTATAACTTGAGACTTTATTACATAGTGTGAGCCCCTGCCGTATATACGTGGTTATTAAAAAATTCTTCTGTGTCGCAATGGCAACACTTTTCGTTATAACGTATTGAAGTAAAGCTTTAAAATAAAGTGGAGAAAGTATTTTACGATTTCAAGTGATTTTTTTCTAAAACGCCTCTAATACGATATTGTTGTAATGCAGTTATGTGTGGTGTGTGTGTGACCCACAATGGCTGTGGGTTCGAATGCCATGCATGGAAATAGTCATTCCAATTCGAAAACCAGGAGTGTATTGGTAGATAGTGGCCAAGGTCAAAGTCTGATAAGGTAAAGTACGACAACTAATACTATACCGTACTGTTACATCATAATGTCTATAAAATTGACGAATATTGAATAATGAGTTAAATAATTTAACTTTTGTCCTATGCCACCTCGCTTAATTAAGATGAAATGTGAAAAAAAATCTTAAAGGAACCTAGTATCAAGATACTCCATCCTCCACTTTCCTTTCAAATAGAAAAATCTGAACTTTGACGTTAGCAGAATCGAACCTATAACCAATGTCGTTTTCTGTCAGACATTACCTGATGTGTGAGATGGTTGTTTGAACTCATAACAATCGCATTCACTTAGACAAGTCTATACGTGGACGTCGATAAATTCAATTAAGTCTGGGACCAATATCACTTAGCTATGCACGCCACGTGTAGGCACTAAAAGGCACGGGAAATATTTTTGTCGGCGTCTTGTCATGTAATGTAATTTGATTTTGGTACTTACATGGTATCTTAAGAGGGCAGTGGGTAAGTTTCTGTGTGTATAATTGAAGGTTGCGAGTTCGACTTCCGTAGAGTATAGTTCAAAACTATTTTAGTTACTTAGGATTCTCTCTACAGAGATGCTAACAACAAATATAATTGTAATAAGCGTATAAGGATTTCAACGTAGCTGGAAGTAGAACGCATGGCTTACCGGTTAGAGCGCTTGAACAAGAAAGTATTAAATATTAAAAATATATTATTGAGGAAAGTATATTATTCGGTCCAGGAATACTATTCTGATGTTAATGTGTGGAATTAAATGTTGATGATGCTCACTCGGTAGGCTACTTATTGAAAAACTGTATATGAAAAGAGCAACTGTTGAGTTTCTCACCGGCTCTTCTCAGCAGAACTGTCTTCCGAGCTGGTGGAAGCTGCCGCTAGGACTACACATTTTATGTTAATTGACGATTCGAAAGTGCTTGTAATGGCCTATTTGAATAAAGTATATTTTGATTTTGATACATAATAAGTTATTTGATTTTCACGATTATTGCACATTTTGAAATGAAACTATTTTAACCGATTAATCACGTATAATTTTGATATTGGAAAATACATTATAGAACCCGACGTTTCGGACACTTTACAGTAGTCCGTGGTCACAGGTAGACTGAGGTGGCATTTGTCTGTCATTTGATACAATTATTATCTCAAACCACCGCCAACGACAGTTTGAGATAATAATTGTATCAAATGCTTAATTTTTTGAACGTTAAATAATTTACTACCTGGTCACTAAAGTTAATGCCTCAGACCTGAGAAGAACTCAACCTCACGTTTTCTCATAGGTCAGAATAAAAAAATGAAAAAATATATTTTTTTAACATTTTTTAAAGTGTTATTCGCACACTAAGGAAATTGAAAAAGACATATTTAGAAAACGTATAGAAATCATATAAAAATGCATTGCAATGCTTTTTCAAATGAAAATATTTGACATATAATTATTGAACTCACGATCATCGTGTTTACATTAAGATGCTGTCCCACTGCGCCAGGATGACCTAGCTAATGTAAAGTTCCATTCCCTTAAGTGAAATTCGAATTTAAAACCATCGCACATCGCCTTTCCCACTCCACCACTATAGCGTTTAATAATACAAAAATTAACGTTTTATAAATAGCTGTGTTTAGCTCCTTTTTTTTCGATTTCCAATCGATCGCAGTTACCCTATAATTTCCATTCAGGTGACCGCGCCCTACCTGTGATTTAATTATCGAAAATCCACCCGCCTCTTGAATAACTAAACGTTTCAATTTTGTCATGTCTATTTTAGATATAATATCGAATATAAAATAAAATATAATAGAGTATAATAGAATAGAATATACTTTATTCCACACAAAAGAAACAGTAAACACAACAAATAAAAAATGTATGCAAAGGCGGTCTTAGTTCTTCAAGCAATCTCTTACAGACAACCTTTGGTAGAGAAAATACGAATAACTAATAATGGTTATAATATACTAGCTTTTGCTCTAGGCTTCGCTGCGTAAAATTTAGTCTCCACATTAAATTTCGAGAATAATTATTTTATATATATAAATTAATTTTTTTCTGTAGGTTACTCGTACATCCAAAAATTGTGATTTTTAACATCAGAACTGACAGATTCCACACAATCTTGGAACCCCTATTATATATAAGGGGAATTTCTTGAGGGTGAATTATTCATATTCGCTTTTTCTTAGTACTCAATTAAGCTATAAAATATGTTATCCGCAAATTTCAAAAGCAATTAATGTGCATTGGATGCCCATTTTGATAGTGGTTATATTTGAAATATACCCCAAATATTTGCAATTAAACTTCCCTCCGTTGAGTTCCGCCAAACAACACGCAATTTCTCAAATACGGGCCGAAAGTGATGATAAACTATCGTCTCTTGATAGTAGATAAGCTTTGTATAATATATATAATACCTAAGAAGTCAGGGTGAAGCATTAGTGTCTTTATGAATATTACAAGCTCGTTCACTGCGGCGTATCCGTGCGAGGAGTAAGCAATCTATTTCAATTTAGTACCAACATCCTTTGTGTCTTTAGATAAATTAGATAATTGACGTTTAACAAAATATATCTCTCCACATAAAATAGACAGAGACGATATTTTCAGGATTTCTAATGTTTTCAAGTTTTTTTCTCCTTCCTTTACAGCTAGCTCTCTTTAGGTAGCGCGTTGTCTTATCAAAGCGAAGAAATATAAGTAATTAAAATATAATTGTATTTTAATATAAATCTTTAGTTCACGTTATAAATCGTATAACTATCCAATTATATCTACGTCCCGGTTGTATAACAAAACATTAAGAGTATTAAACTAAAAAATACTTTTTTGGAAATTTGAAAGTAGCAGGGTTCAAACCTGCGCCTATTACAGAATCCGTCCATGCGCTCTGGCCGTTAAGCCATGCGGTCTACTCTTTCAAGGTTGTCCAAATTTCTGTTGCAGATCCTTACACTTAGGGTAATTTTTAAATGTGTTTTTCAAATCCTAAGTGTGAAAATAATTCTAAAATATTAAATAAATTTTTAAAAGACATAAAAATGAAAAAAGTTTTTTAAATATAAATGTAACTAACTTACTCACAGCCGCCCTGGCAAGATAAACCGCGACGTTTAGTTCCGCCAATAAACACGCAGCATTTCTTTTCAGCTCTTGTTCTCTCTGCCTTCCCTGATTTGCGAGAAACTGGAATATGAAAAAAAAAAATTAAATTAGTTTTAGTCAACTAAACAATAGCTTCAAAATATAATCACAGAAAAGGCAATAGCGGCAATTTCGAAGTCGTCGTATTGTAACGTAACCTAATTTTGAATTACAAAGGCTTTGCGTACCAAATAGTATTACGCCGCAACACACTATCAATGCCGTTTATTCTCATATAAGAGAGGCATTTAGTGTGAAAGTGGCCTAAATTGTACGACGATTTCTACAGAACGCATATCACTGTAAACGACCTATTTTGTTTAGTTTTTTTTCAGAGAGTCGCGGAACTCAACGCCGCAATCTTAATAGAGTGATGGAACGTTTATTATGTAATTGTAATAATGTGTATCGCTATTTACATTTAATTACAGTGTTGAGAGTTAAAAATAAGAATTTAATAGTGTGAAAAAAAAACTTTATTTCTTTGTTTAATTTGTACCCAATAATTTTGATTTACTGATATTAATTCATCATTACGAAGCTCTATACAGAAATATTAATTTTGTATTAATAGCGTATCTCAAAGAGATGTTAATACAAAAGTCTAAAGACCGAAGGAGTTCTTGTCACCCTGTTTGAAGGACTCACTAATTTTCTGGGATGAAACAAACTTAGTACTATAGCTTCTAAATTTATTTTAATAATACTAATTCATAATCAATGGCAACACGCCTTGGAAATAAAATGTTCGCTCCAGCCTATTTCAAAGGTATCGTTGTCACTAATAGATATGTAAATATTAGTCGCGTTTAGTTTCTTACGCCGGTTTCTCTCAGGTCTGAGGCATTAACTTTAGTGAACTGGTGGTAAATTATTTAACGTTCTAAAAATGAAGCATATATCTTCTTTTTTTTGACTTTGACTTTGAATTTGGTACCTTGAGTGACTTGAGTTTGGTACTTGAGCCGCGCATTGAGTTCCGCTACTCAACACGCAATGTGATTTCGAGCGGAAAGTGGATCTCAGTGTCTTGGCACTAGATTCTCTCTGACTACTCTGATATCCAGAGAAAGGAAAATGGTGAAGCTGGAAATAAAATATACTCAATAAATAACACTGAAAAATCAAAGGAACTTGAAAATGCCCGTTTCTCCCACAATACCTGTCCATTTAAATTTAATACAATTCCGACGAAATGAACGAGAATTTTCGCTTGTCAATAATTATACGTGAGTGATGCGATCGACTTGTCATCCATACTGAAATGTTATTAGGCGTGTGACATATATGTATGTAACCGCGGATTTTTTGGCCAATATTCTCAAATTACGATACAAAAAAATGGTTATTTTAACCGAAATATAAGATAGCTTGATATATCGATATGAGTTTGATATGAGTTTATGGTTTTTGTAGGTAGGTGTATTTGTAAAGCAGTAATATTGATCGTTCAATATTCGTATTTAGTAGAATCACATATTAGTGAATTATGTCAAAACATATGTGTTAAAGACATATTTAGAAAACGTATACGATTTGGACCCGCGCCTCTTGAAAACCGTTCAAACGCTCTGACCGCTAAGCCATACGTTCTACATCCAGCTACGTTGAAATTCTTATACGCTTATTACAACAAATATTTGTTGCTAGCATCTCTGTAGAGAGATTTTTATATATATATTTAAAACCACGGTATTCATAATGTGCTTATAATGGAGTGTTTTAAAACTCTCTGTTGGTACGTTATGAATATTATGGAAAATTTAAAAAAATATATTACCGAAATCAACTCGTCGGTTCTCGCAAGTATTTTACAAATTTAATGGTTTGTTTATCTGAATTATAGACTAAGATTGACAGTTTTTTTTTTATTAAATATCCTTTATTTATATACGTATACGTTACAATACAAATGCGCATACAACAAGTATTGACAAAATTATAAACAAATTACACTTCATGAGGCTAGTGGTGTTTATATTAGCTTATAGAATATGAATGCATATATCAATCTCTTTTGTACAATATCTCTCAATATGCCACGGAAGCCAATTCGACTCTTTGCACCACTTCGATGGAAAACAAAACTGGGATCAAACTCTCCTTATTTTGTTAACATTTTTTAAAGTGTTATTCCCACACTAAGGAAATTGAAAAAGACATATTTAGAAAACGTATAAAAATTTATTATATTTATTTATTTATTATATTTAAACCCGTGCCTCGCATTTCTCAACGGTTTTCAAGAGGCGCGGGTTCAAATCCCGCTGCGTTCAATTTTTTATACGTTTTCTAAATATGTCTTCATTAAACTCTCCTATTAGCAGGCACACCACCTTGTTTAACAATAAATGTAGTGTATCCACGGATATTGTCATTTCAAACACGCCCCTAATGGCATTTAAAAAGGCAATATGTCAAATGATTTTGTTAATATTGCTACAATTATATTGAGTTTTGTCATTAGTGTCTTAATTTTGCCTTTTCATTTCTCTTTTCCATGTGATGTTTAGCTTTAAGTGGTATTACATTAGATGTATCAGTTTTAAGACAAATTTACTGGATATATATTAATGTAACAACCGTTGGTAATCTTAATAATATAAATAAATAAATAGCTCATCACAACTTATAATGTGGAATATATACATAGTATAAACCAGAAAATATATATATACAATATTTTCTGTTATTTAATATCATGAATTGCTGGGGATTGCTGAGATTGGCTGTAAAATTGTGTGAGTCTACCTGTGACGACGGACTACTGGAAGATATTCGAAACGTTAAAGTTACCTCAAAATTACGTCATTCATTAGCACTAGCTACCCTACTCCTAAATTAACGTTGTTTCGTCCGACCGCGTTCATACTTAAATCACAAATTTAATTGTTACTTTTATGAACAAATTTTATGAACCAAATAAAAGTTAAATATACACTAAATATTAAGGGGAGGTTACCAAAATACAATAGTCAAAACTGTATTGAAAACCGTTAGCAACAGTAAACAGTAAAGCATACGCAAGCGCACAGACAAAACAGAATATAATTTCAAAATATGTTGCTTTTGGGTTCTATTATATTTTTATTATATGTATAGATAAAACAAAATGTATTATATTTAAATATATTCTTACATACTGTAATACACCTACTTAAATAGAAAAAAAACTTCACACATAAATTTCCAAAGCTAATAAATACCTCTTTATCAATATCACAGAACATTAGCTAACTCCGAAACCCGGTCTAACAATGCTATGACTTATATGGATGTGCCTTGTCATTACTATCATTAGTTATTATTATATTGACAGGCAGAATGAGTGGGTGGCTTATCCTGTATTATACTAACATGCCCTTTCTTCTGTATGATGGAGGACGATTTATCTAGAAGATTTTGGACTACGAAAGCTAAGCTTATATTCTTGACATCTTGGAAATGTTAGTATGTTTGACTTGGTACGCTATGTAGCTTTGAATTGAATTATATCTATATAAATAAATACAATTGGAGTGTCTGTTTGTAATATTTAAATAACCGCCTTTTACTAAATACGTATGTGTGTATACATGTTACATCAACATCGCGCTTTTTACAAATTTTGTCTGTTTCAAAGATTGATTTTGACGAGACCTTCATTTTAGAATTCCAGTTAGATGGTCATCTGATGGTCGTCCCTGCGACGGCCGCAAGCCTAAGTTTGAGTCCCGCAGGTCCATACCCGATTGCCAATCGTATGGATTGTTTTAGGAACTCCAAATTATTATTCCGTTTAGTGCAACCCTTACTCTCTAAAACTGACCATAAATCATAATCCAGTGAATTAAAATCAGGACTGGATTCCGGAAAGTCTTCAGCTCTGATAAAGTCTGGAACGTTCGGTTCTAACCAAGAATGGGTAGATCGAGCTTTATGACCCGGCTCCGAATCTTGCTGAAAGGACCGTTCTTGGTTATTGGGCATGGTGTTGTTAAGGCGCTTTACTACCATATACTTGATAAACTTGTGCCGATGTTTTGATATCTTTTTTAGAAAAAATTGGATTAATTACTCCTTTATAGCTAATACCCCAATAAACCATCACAAAAGTCGGATAACGCCTAGGTTGTACTCCGTTGATTAACTGGGAAGCGTTTTCTTTAGAACTTTCAGCATATATATACAGTCATTTTGTTTGTTTCAATATTGCTCAATTGTAAAAATTCTCTCATCTGTAAACAAGTTTTCTTTCTGGTTTCATTGTACCTATCAATAACCCGGTACACAAACATTTGACTAATACCAAGCGTATGGAGTATTCAAAAATTGTATTTAGCACCATACCTCCTTTATGTAATACAATCACAGCGGTTCGGTTCTCTTTATCATCCAACTCTATCTTAATATGACAGAATATTTTACAATATATTGGCGCGAAAATAAGAAAACACAATGAACAATCATATAAAAATGACAGATTCCAAATTCAAACGTAATATTTTGTTTATTTTTAATTATTACAGTATTTATGGTCAGACTAAGTATATTACTTTTATCTCCACCAGCCAGAGCAATATCAATTGTCGGATTGTATGAATCTCTTGTATTTTGAATGGAAACGTTTCGTAGATTTTTTATTTTTTAACGTATATTAGATTATGAGATCAAATAAAAAGTGATTTGTGTTTGTTCAATTTGTGAATTGGTTATGCTATACATATATTTTTAGAATCTCATTATTTTGATTTATTACACACTAACTGTCCCTCGATTTCGTCCGCGTGAAGTTCTGAAATAAAAGTAGCCTAAGTTGCACTTTATTACATCAGCTATCTGCCAATGAAAGTGCCATCAAAATCGGTCCAGCAGTTTAAGAGATTAGCTAGAACAAACAGACAGAGAGAAAAATATTGTTTTGGTATATTTACCATGTATACATACATATGCATTTAGGAAAAAGTAGTTATTTTAATATTACAAACAAATGCTCAAATTGCATTTGTTTGTATAGATTTTATCATACTTGAAATTAAACTATTTTAACAGAATTATGTAGTATGTTTTGCGGTATTTATCCTAGAATGCTTTTCAAACACTTTGCATTAGTCTGTGGTCACAGTTAGGCTTATACAATATAGTTCATTTCAGTTCAGTTATTTAATTATGGCGTATCGAAAAACAAATAATTAAAACATTTTATGCATGGGCCGACTCGACCGGTTCATTACCATCTTCGGAATTAAAAACCGGCGACAGGTAGTGGCTCTCTGCCACTGCGCTTCGCATTAGGTAACGCCGAGCTCCAGTGTAATTGTCCGGTAAGTAGCCCTGTAGCTTCTCTGGTGATCACTTACCATCAGGTGACCCGAAAACTCGTTTGCCTTGTCTACAAAATAAAAAATAAAAAAAAATCCTAAAATCCACAACCGCCCAACAAGCGAAGCACGTCCCCATTATACTGCAATAGCCTTAATCTATTAGTTTAAATTCTACCAGTCACCTGTAAATAATATATGAAACAAATTATATTGTCAAGTAAATGCCAATATCGGCAGTGCCTTGCCAGAGATGGAATTGTAGATATTCGGAGAAATCGAATGCTCTAGTTCAGCTTGATATTTATGTTTCATACGTGATGTGTTTTTGTAAGTCTATGACTGTACGTCATGAGTATGGGTTCGATTTTCACTGGAATGAATTACTTAAAGAAAAATATTTTAATTTCTCCGTTATCTAATAGATGTAATGTAAATTATTTCTTTAGTTTTAAAGTGAGATACAAAATAACTATTTAAAAATAATTTCTCGCTCTACACAGATAGCTGTCAAATCGTTTCGAGATATACTTGGATTATATTAGCTTTATTAAATTAACGTAACAAGGAAATTTGCAAATTAAATAAATACTTTTATTGTCGTTTCTTTATTTTTCAGGTAATATTGGATACAAGTAATAATAAATACTATGCTAATTAAGTTCAATATGTAAAACAAATTAATTCGTTGTGTGTGTACTATAAATTTGAATTAAACTTTGTTTTTCAGAGCAACAATTGTGGTTTTATTTATTAAATAAATAAAAAACACAATTGTTTATTTGCATTCCCATAAAATACTATTAATTGTCTTATATATATATAACTGCTTAACGTATAAAATATACTAAGCAGGAAGGTAATTTGTAGTTAGCAAATGCACGCCACGAACGGATTTCGTAACAGGGCCGGATTGAGGAGGTTCAAGAGCCCTTAAACCTCCTCAATAGCCGCTCGCTCGCAAACTTGTATAATAAAGGTGACCATTTTTTTGCTACAACTTGAGATTACGTAGTAGTAGTATATCTTCATAACGAAGTCGCGGGTCACAGCTAGTAATGAGATAAATGCGTTGTCTTAGCTTCGGCAACTTAATATTGTTATTAAAATAGTTTCCAATTTAGGTTTGTTTTTTAATATAAATTAGGCTTAATGATGCCAGTGGCACCTATGTAAGCTTATAGGATATATATATATGAAATAGCTCATCACATATTTCAATCAATTCTCAACTCGTTAGATCTGGATATTGGAATGTTAGTAAAAAAGCTTTATTAATGAATGCACATAAGCTTTTTAAAAGCTTTCCTATTCGTACATCAAAAAAATTAGAAATGTTTAGTCTTAACACGTGGGTGCAAAATATTAATTTAGAAAATAATGTATTTTATTTTATTGAGGGTTTAATTGAATCAAAAAACATATGGAATTTAATAACTTTAGATACAAATGCATGGAAATGATAAATACCAAATACCATGATTATGATAAACTTTATGCTGATGGATCAAAAGAAAGTATTGGTATGGGAGCAGATATTTTAGACATACAAGAAGGAACGAATATGAAATTAAATATTGAAACTCATGTTTCCATTATGTATATAGAATTATTTGCTAAAGCTTATGCACTTTCCTATATCAGCAATATATGCCATAACAAATTTGTTATTTTAACAGATGCTAGAATAAATACATAGAGTAAAACAGAAGATTTTTCACACTGACACAACTTGTGTCAGGCGGATATTGTTTTTAAGGGACATTTTGCTTTTAGCACAGATCAGTGGATATAGCTAATGGCAAAGGCCGCTCAATGTTATTAATTTCTGAGTTTAGTCAAATACTAAAACATACTAAAACATGGTTCAAGCAGTGGCGAGGACTGCCCTGCCTCCCACTACGAGCCTCTAAGGGAACAGCCTGGTCTTGCGTTTGCACACCACTATGTGAGACGTATAGAACTCAATACCTGTCGATATACGACTAATCTCAAGTTGTACTTTTTATATATTGGCTTTAAGTGAATTATCATTCAACTTGTTCCTAGTATAATTTTTTTGAGTTTTAGAATGAATTGAATGAATAGCGGATATTTGATTGAAATGAATTTAAATATCTCCAGGGTGTTTTGTTAACTATTTTTACTGGTTTGTTTTCCAACACTTGTAAGAATTGGTCGGTAGTAATGCAAGTGCTGCTTCTTACCGGGCAAGCAAAAGTAATACATGGTCCTACAAGGGTGCTATATTTCTCATTATAGTTTGAGAACTTAGCTTGCTCTTACGCGTCATTATAGGACTTATTTAGTTTAGGTGCTTTCCTTTAGGAGACTTGTTACTAGATTCTTGTATGAAGAAGCAATATTTTTCTACTGTAATATGGAAAATAGAGTGATTTGCGGGTTTAAGATATATTTATATCCATTAAAGACACAAGTTACTTATATAGAAACGATATTAGATATAAAACGTATATATGTATCGATGGTACATTTGTTAAGTTTTACTTATTCAATGCATTTTCTTTAGACTAAAACTAGGCACCTAGTTTTAAATAATATACTCCTATAGCACAGTTTTAGACTTTCCTCTTTTTAACTTTATAATTTCTCGCCCCATCGAGAAATAAGAAAACAAATAGTTGAGATTCTTACCGGCTCTTCTCAGCAGAACTTCCGAGCCGGTAATAACTGCCGCTAGGACAGACAATACTGACATTTTATGTAAATTGACGATTCGAAAGTGCTTGTAATGGCCTATATGAATAAAGAATATTTTGATTTTGAAAATAGTACTGTACTGTTATCTTCAATAATAAATAATAAATAGCTTTTTCCAGTTCATCTTATTTACATGGAACTACTTTGAACACTCGAAGCGAGCCCCAAGTGCTCTAGCGAAAGCTCACCTGCGATGCAGAATATTAAAATAATATTCTCTATAAGAAATTTCTGAGCGATTTGCTCCGCAGCTCTGAAGCTTTCGATGTATTTCCACTTTATGTAACTAACCAGATTTTCGCACGCGGTTTTGTTCGTGTGTTTTGTTATTGTGGAAAAATGAATGGTTTATTAAGTTCTATCTATGTGAATAGCTTTTGATAACTCCAAAAGCGTCGCATAAAGTACTCTTTGTACAATATTTGTAATGTCGGCGGATTTTTAAACATGTCCGTTTTAAAACGCTGCATATAGCAACATCCGTCTGGAAAATGACTATTCATATTACAACTCTTGAATTTAATAAAGGAAAAATTTGCATTTTTTGCGCATAGCAGAGGACCTCTCAAAAGAGGACTCTGCTTTCGGTCCGAATTCAATACTTAGCGTGTTGAGTTGCGTAACTCAACGCCGTACTGTATTTTACCATAGCGCTTACAATTACAAGGAAATTACGAGTACGTTACCAATTAGTTATATAAGATGCTGCTACCGTTAATACTATAAGCCAAATTCTTAATTAGAAAACAACGCCATTTATTTAGCATTGACATTCTTTCTTTCAGAGTTCTCTCCGACCATACTTTCATGACACGCCATTCTCCACTTTCCACTCGAAATCGAGACATTGCGTGTCGAAACTAAACGCCGCGCTTTGCCTTCGGTGCCAGAGCGGAGATAGGAAAATAATTGAAATGTAAATTTCTCCTCACATTCCTCAGAGTGGTAATCGAACCCACGCTCAGTCGTCACACAAGCTATACCGGCGCCTCCTTGTTAAAATAAAACTTTCAAAATGGAATACAGTACGCCTAATATTTCCAGCCTAGCTAATAAAAGCCTTCCCCCGGAGACTGTCGTTAGATAAGCTTTAAGCCGTGTGTAATTAAAATTTCCGAAACTCTCAGATATTCCGCAGACGTAGCGCCCCGGGGGCTTTCAGTCGTTGTCATTTTTAAAAAACTTATATAAAAAAACAAAATTATAAGAGCAATGTCGTGTTGCTATATATTTTTTATTTCTTAATATTATTATCATTTTAAGGTTTCTCTTTGACGTCATCGTGTTCTAATTGTATGGTGCGTATGTGCGTATGTAATATATTGATATGTGGACGAAAGATTTCGACCGCTTTCTATGAAAATTAAAGTATGCGGACGAAGAAGTGTGAAATTTGGCATATTTAATATTTTATACACACATACACAATACAATGGCGTCATTGGTTTGACATAACACTACCAAGCACTACTTTGGCTTGACGCAATATTATATTAATAACTGGTGACACGCTCGCAGCTTCGCCTGCGTAAACTACATGACAAAATTATTTAGTTTTTTCACCCACCTGTGTTCTCACTTAAATCATAAAATTTGTTAAAATTTAGAATTTAATTGGCTGTAACTTGTTTATTTTTGAACCGATTGAGATTAAATAAACACTAAATGTTAAGGGACGTTTACAACGATACAATAGTCGAAATTGCATTTTAATAGGTTCAGCCGTTGCTGAGATTATCGTGCACAAACAAACAGACCAACAGACACGCAGACAAATAGGAAAGGAAACTATAAAAACATTGTTTTGGGTTCTATTATAAATCCGCCTAATAATATATTTTTTTCACATATCTTTCGTCTACTGACAGCGATCAGTTACATTTTTATTAAATGAAGTTAGATAGATATAGATTGGGGTCTCCTTGAACAATATAGTATTGGTTCCTTTTGGCAAAGAATCAGGGAATGTCCTAAAAATGTAGTAGAAAGATGAGAACAAGCATCAAATTGAGTAAGGAGATTCTTCTGTAATAATTGAGTCACCAATATTCTTTCAATCTTTTTTAAGTAATTCGCGAACAAATAATGTTTGCTGATGAATATACAATAGTTACCATTGCAGAATATGAACGTTTAGCCCAATTAGAGAAGGAACTTCATGCAAATAACGACGGTTCTATTTTTTTCTTCTAATTATATTCTAATTATAATTTTAATTATATGTAAATTTTTATATATACTTAGTCTTGCCACAAATATTGTTATCAATAGCAGCACGCACTTTTTCTGTGAGAAAATTCTTCAATCTTGTGGATTGTTTTAGAAACTTTATTTATCGTGGTGTTGAGAGCAAGCCTTACTCTCTACAACTGGCTATAAATAATAATCCAGTGGAATAAGACCAAGACTAGATGACGGCCAGTCTTCGGCTCTGATGAAGTTCGGAATTCGTTTCTAACCAAGGTCTAATGGATCGAGCTATATGACCCAACGCCGAGTCTTGCTGAAAGGACCATTCTTGGTTATTGAACATGGTGTTGGCTAAACTACCTTCTACAGAATGGTATCTTAAACACTTGTACCGATATTTGATACCTTTTTCATAAAAATATAGCTCAGTCACTCCTTCCTAGCTAACACCCCCACCAAACCATCACTAAAGTCGGATTAGGGCCACGCTTTACTTTAGTGAGTAATTGGGAAGCTTTTTCTTCAGAATTTTCAGCATAAATACGGTCATTTTATTTGTTAAAATATTGCTCGAATGTAGAAATGTTCTCAGCCATAAACAAAAAAATTCTGTGAACCCTTTCCGTACCGCTTAAGTAATTGTTTTGATTTTAACACCCTTTTCTTTTTAAAATTGTATTGAGTTCAAAAATGGCAAGTGTGTCTCTGATAGTCTGCAAGTCATAAGTCATCTTTTAAAATACGCGACATGGTTCTAGGCGCTATCGCCATCTTCAGTGATGAAATCTTTTGCTTTCGGACAGGATTTCTTCGAACTCCCTTACTGCCTTGACTACCTTTTTCGTAAAAAAACTACATAGATAGCCAGATTTTTTTTTATCACAATCAGAGGAGGTTTTATTGTTTCCTATAAATAACTCGGTCCACAGATATTTGATTAATATCAAGAGTATGGAACATTTTAAAAATTGTATTTGGCACCATATCTACTTTACGTAATGTAATCACAGCGATTCGGTTCTCTTTATCACCTCACCCTATTTTAATATCATAAAATATTTAACCATATATTAAACCACAATTAAAAAATAAATTGAAATCGAAATTCAAAAGTAATATTTTATTTATTGTTAATTAATACAGTATTTATGATCAGACTAAGAATATATATATGACAAAAAGAGACCATCGTGGATCAATAAGACAGCATCTGATTCTAATCATTGTTGGTTGTGAGTTCGATTCCCATTCCGGGGGATGAGCAAAATTCATTTCACTGCTCTTGCGCAATGTTTCGAGTGTCTGGACACTAGGTTTTCTCTCACTATTCTGCTATGCGGGAAATATGCATGAAGCTCTACGTACTTGTATACGACCATTTTCAGTTTAAAATTACACAATATATATATATATATAATATTTTCCATCTAACATTTCAATTTCACCATATTACACATTTTTGTCTTACGTCATTTTGTTAGCAGTACAGTGTTATTTAAACACTTTCCTTCAATTAACACATATAGTAAAAGCACGAAGAAAAGGTATCTTTACGAGTTCACAAATCAAACGTATCTATTCCACACCGATGAATACACGTTGTATTATTTAAACTGAAAATCTAGATAAGAAAAGCATTTTAAATTTATACTTTTTAGAAAAAAACTTATTAAAGTCTAGACTGAAATAGTTGAAATGTTCAAAAAGCGTGTCGTAGTATTTCTATTTTTGCTTTGTTGTCTGTTTGTGGACGCTTCTCGTAACGAAGTTGAAGCTAGGGGCAAGAAGAAAAAAATTGCTTTATTTGGTAAGGTTTTATTTAATTATAATTTTATCTAAACATTTTTTAAGGAAAAGTCATTATTATATGTATAAACGTGATCACTCATACAAATTATGCATTTAAATTATTTTCTGTACTTGCTCTGGTCAAACAAAACGCGGCGTTGAGTTCCGTTTCTCAATAGTAAATGTCTCGGGCTCGAGCGGAAAGCGGAGAACGGAGTGTCTTGACCCTAGGTCTACAGACAGAATCTATAGTCACTAGTAGCTAACAGGAGTAGCATTAGGCGTTTTATCTATTAATCAAGTTCCATATAGCTATTTGTTTGTTGTAATTATTATAAATAAGATCCTAATGGAAATGGTTACTTTTGGTATAAGCTATAAAAAATTGAAACAAAAAATAACACAACCCTAAGGAATTATACTTGAATAAAATATATTTTTAAACTTTTTTAATTTAGTTAAAAATTGTTTGTAGCAAAGTATTTTTATAGCAAACGAAGTCATTCAAATATTTTCTTAAGGTTATATCTCAAAATGAAAACTATTAGATATGCATGTTGGCGTACATTCATTTTGACTAAGAGCTTCGAAAGCTGGAAAATTGTAATTAAGTTCACCTTAAGGCTACAGTAAACACTTGGAATGAACTAATTAAGTAATGCAACGTCAGATGCACTTATATATTTAAACAAGCATCGCACTTTGACTTTACTTGAAAATACTGGAAAGAAAAGAGCAAGAAGTCTATTTTATGACTTATTAATAAATTAAGTGGATATATAGAAAAGCGGTATTAGGATCTTTCCCAATTTGGTTAGATAGAGAGTGGAGCTTGGGCAGTGGGGCTCCTTCAGCCTATACTTGAGTCGCAAATCGCAGGCACTGTTCTCAGCTTTTATTTTTGCAACCAAATGGGCACCTGCATAACCATGTTATGTTATACACAATTTATTAAATGCTTAGAAGTTTCTACTCATAGAAAAAAAAATCCACATCTAAATTAAGTCCAGTCTGTAATTTAAATGGTTGGCACTCTATTAAAGAGGTTTACATTCGGCAAAAGGTGACCACGGGCTGAAAAAAAAATTTAACTGAAACAAAGAAAGCCAAAGAAACACGTTAATCCGTGGTATTTTTTTTTTACTATTTTTATCTTAATTTTTTTTATTAGTAATGCCAGTTTAAGGGGGCCCCCTTAAGTCTATACATGGGTCAAAAGTTCACTGCCCGAGCTCTCCCTACTACGTTATGGGATGCTCATCGATGAATCTATGGAATGCTAAGAAGCTGAGTGAAACTCCTTAGCCGTCATAAGGCGATTTATTGTTTTTTTAGTTTCCTGAATAACTTAACGGAAGTTGTAGTTGTCAACCATTTTGTTTATGTAATCTGTTTTCTGTTTTATACAAGACATATTTGTCGTTTATATTCATTTCATTTCAACTGAAACCCCATAGCGTCTATAACCTGACATAACCACCGATGAATACACGTTGTATTATTTAAACTGAAAATATAGATAAGAAAACCATATTTTAAATTATAATTATTCAAGCTGCAGTCAGGTCAAAATAATTTATATATTTTATTCCTCGAGTGGGAATCGAAGCCACAACCAATCCCGTTTACAACGCTGTTCCATTGTGATGCCTTCTAAGTAATAAATAAATATTAAATTAAAAAAAATAATAAACTTTTTAAAATAAAAATATAGTTGCCTGCTGAAAATATATATTATGGCAGGTTTTAAAAGAACACAAAGGACTAAATAAACATCGAGCTAAGGCTTCACTAACAGATTTCACTGTGCATTA
This sequence comes from Podotricha telesiphe, assembly GCA_038994665.1. Taxonomy (NCBI): domain Eukaryota; kingdom Metazoa; phylum Arthropoda; class Insecta; order Lepidoptera; family Nymphalidae; genus Podotricha; species Podotricha telesiphe. Next base: position 107,617 of record JAOYRR010000111.1, on the reverse strand, counting down.
AGCTTTTTCTTGCTAAAGTTAATAACTTTAATTACTAATAAAGTTATTACTTTCAACTAAATAATTATTTAGGCTCGTTTAACTACTGTTAAACGAGCTTACATAGTTATTTAGTTGAAAGTAACTAGGCTAGTCATATTAGCGTTTCAGTGCAGTTTTAGTGTCAAACTTTCAAATATTTTTTCGCTCTTTAATTATTTTGTGTTGAATAAATGGCGGAAGCGAAAAGATGGATCCGTTACGATCCCCACTGGTGAAACAAATTATAACTTGCACGTTTACGTCAAGAAACAAAAATTGGCAAACTATGCCCAAATATTTAAAATATTACAAAATATTTTCAGTCAAAGAGCGTCGAAACTATTGTAGAGTCACTCCGTTTTTCAATTTATACCTGAATCCGAGACGTTGTGAATTGCGCGTGATATTCTAAAACGATTGCGTGTTGAGTGGCGAAATTCAACGCCGGACTTTGTCTTATAATTTAATCATTGCACAGAGTGGAAATCGAACCCAAAACCAATCGCGTTTGCAGTCAGACGCTGTGCCGCTGCTCCATGATGGCTTCCCAAACTATGTATAATTTTAAATAAATAAGTTTGTATATCACTTATATCTCATACGGGCCTAATTTACAGAACATGAAATCTTGTTATGTGAAAGTCGGTTCTCATTTAGTTTAGCTTAATAGGTTCCTGCCATTGTTATCAATTACACATGGTATTTTTAAACTAAAAGATAATCTGAGTGATTAATCACTACATATTCTCAGAATAGGAACAAAAATTGTACAATTTGCATAGAAATTTTGACGTGGCGGGATGTAAACGTATTGCCTAATTGGTTACAGTGCTTGGACAGTGTCTAAGAGGCGCGGTTTCGAAACTTCGTGTGAAATTTACAAAGCTTAATTATTCCTGACAAAGAAATTGAAATATTATACAATAAACATTCTTTTTCACTTTCCAGTGTACATCGCGGATTTGATCCTAAAGAAATTCTTCATACTGAAGCTTATTTACGCTTTCGTCTTTTGGGTGGTAATACACAAGGCAGGCTACTTCTTAACTTGGTTCATCAGTTATTTGAAAGAGCAGAAATCGAACCACCACCCCCACGAGCATCACGATTATTACACACCACCTAGTCACTATGACTATGGATCCCATGGGCCCTATAGAAAAGAAAGTCATCGTATATATTAGGATATTCAGCCATCCCATAGAAACCGGTGTCCAGGGCTAAAAAACTCTATTTTAAATAGTTTTATTATTTTATCTTGTATATTAATAGACTATTTTATAATTAAGAAGTAGTAAGAAATTTTATAAAATAATTATTATATATTTATTAAATAAAACGATGTTTCTAGAATTACATTTTTTATATAAGATTTTAAGCATTTACCATCAATACCAACATTGTCATTGCCATAAACTATCGAATCATAAATAAGTTTATTTATAAGTGTGTTATATATGATTGATCTGCTATATGTGAAATTTGAACCTACAACTACTATGTAGTGTTCAGTTAGTAACTTAAAAAATGCGAGACGACCCCACTAAATACTTGCAATATTTAAAATATTCGTATTCTATTGTAATGGACTTAACCGTCAAAACAGATATACGTGTTCCAATATTTTAGCTCCATGTTTTGGTTGTAAGAAAATATGTAGAAAAAAAATCCGTTGAGGCCCTCGTGGCTCGTCGTGTCGCTACACGATAGTTGTGGGATCGATGCTCATTTTAGTGAATATTTAATTTATTTAATTTATTTTCATTTCTTTTTTCTTCTGGTTAAAGGGCATTGGCAGAAATTTGATAACTGATAAACTACATAAAAAATAAATTAGTCTCCGGTATTGATAAAAAATGTTTTTAATATAACCTACTTAATTATGGATTTGTATTTAAAAGGTTTATTCCAAAGATATTTAAATTAGTAGTACTCTTAAGCTTATTTATTTGTAAATATATGTGTCAAAATAAAAAAGTTATAATTATATAATACTTTATTTTACTGTTTATTATTATTTAAGTATTTACAACCTCACAGACTACATTCACAGACTTAATATACATTAAAATGCCATTCGGTACAGTGCTTGCTTCTGACTCTAAATACAAATTATTATAATAAAAAAAAAATTATATCCCCGCTCAGTTATCTAAGATATCTTTCGATGGAAATGTCTCGATTTGAGGCAGAAAATGGAGAGCGGAGTATTTGAACACTAGGTCCTAGGTTCTTTGACTACCCTGCTATATGTAAAAGTGTGTGAAGCTGTATTATAAATAACATTATAATTTAATGCAAATTTTACCCAAAACTTCATTCATTTAAACTTAACTTCCTATCTAAATTTGGCGTCTGATTGCGTATTAAATGGCGAGAACGCCCAGTGCCGTCTGCCGGTCCGTGTTTAGGATTTAATGTAGTGTCCTGTAGTTTAGCCTGGCTTATATAACTGTGGTCTAGACAGTTATCTCCGTAGCTAATTCCGTAATTTGATTTTGAAACATTAGTAGCTCTGTATATATCAGCTCAGCTCATATGTGCCTAACTGTATGTAATAGTTTTGAGTTCGAATCCCACTCGTAGGATTGTTATATTAAAAAAACATTAATTTATAAAAGACACTACAAGTATACGCTTGGAATTTTCTCTGATTATGTGTTTTTATAAAAATATTGCATTGCCACCGTTTAGAAATTTTTAAGTAAATCCGACAGTGATAGCAAGATGTGGGCTGAATTAAATATAGGATATGAAAAAACTTTTTTAGAAAAGTATAAAAATTTGAAATAGCAGGTCTTGAATCCGCTTTGAACTTTGAACGCATGGATTAGCGCTTGGACGGTTTTCAAGAGGGTACAAGTATTGCTGCTTTCAATTTTTTGTACGTTTTCTAAAAATGTTTTTTTTTTTCAATAAACATGTTAATTATTAAATTATATTTTATTTATATAAAACACTTTAAACAAAACAAATAGTATTTAATATTTATACAATATTATATTATTTTTCTCATTTGTGCCAATGTTAAATTCATAATAATTTATTTTTGCATTCCTTCATATTAGGCTTTTGTACAAAAAAATTTTTGCAATCTAAAGATTTATAGCAAAGTGCAATAAATGCATATCAATAAATAACTAAATAAGTAAAACCAGCTTCTTACGTATGCTGTAATGAAGACATAGATTGGACACGCTTTAGTCTTGGACTCTGGGGAATCGCTTTACCTGTCCCATTGTGTATGTAATCTGAATAGTCCTGTTTCATATTATGCACCTAGTCTTAGTTTAAACAGAAGTTCTAGGTTTGCTTGCTGGTTGTGACACGTGGATGGTTCATATAAAAAACAAGATTATGATATATATTTGTTGTAGAGGCCATCTCGAGGAAATTATTATATTGGTGAAAGGCCAAGCGCGGCGTTGAGTTCCGCCAATCAATGACTCGGATTCGGGCGGAAAGTGGGGAACTGAGTGTTTTGACACCAGGTTCTCTTTGACTACTTCACATTATATACATATACTGTTGACAGCTTTAGCTCTGAAGGTTTTAGGTTACTGCCTATCACGTTTAATGTGAGATACTTGTGCAATGTACTAAGTTCTTTAAAAATAACACATTTGTACAAAAAAAAACTAGAAAAAATACTTTAAAAATTATTTTCTCCTTATCCTGGTAATCGTTGTCCCTAACCTTTTCATCCTGGCAAGGATGATATTCATGTGACGGACACATGTTCACATTTTCAAGCAAAATAGATAAAGGTATATACAAGGTGTAGCTGAAGTGAATTCAAAATGAAAAAAAAAAACACTTAAAGTACAAAATATATAACAAAACCATCGCTTCTTAAGTCTTAAAGCATTAAAACCAAATAACGTTAAAGCAATTCCGTCTATCAGTAAAGCCACCGATTCTCAAAGTGTTATAAAGTGAGTATACGTAAGTTGGTACTCAGCGAGTCCACCGTGCACATGTTACTGATAGCGTTTAAACTTGTTTCATTTAGTTTTTACTTTAGTAGCTTTGTCGGGTGACCATGAATTCGGAAAGAAAAGTGTTTGGAGAATTTCTCATTTCGTCAGTCAGTTTGTTCTACATTTTGTTTTATTTGGGGACGTTATTAGTAATTTTATTGTTGAAATTATAATTGATATTTCATTTCTCTGGTTGGAGATCAGCCCAAATGTATTATATAGATTTTTTTTTTAAAAACAATTTTTTTTAAACTTATCAGCAAAAAATAGTAATCAGCAGTTCTTTTGTCCTTTTAAGCTATGTTTATATATTTACATCCTTGGAAGAATAAAAAAAAACTTAATCACAGTTTATATCAAATATTAAGTTAACAAATCTAAATTATATTTTTTTAACATTTTTTAAAATGTTATTCGCACACTAAGGAAATTGAAGAAGGCATATTTAGAAAACGTATAAAATTTGAACGCAGGTTCAAATCCCGCTGCATTCAAATTTTTATCCTACGCTACGCTACGTGTTTAGGATTTAGTGTCCTGTAGTTTAGCCTGGCTTATATAACTGCGGTCTAGACAGCTATCTCCGTAGCTAATTCCGTAATTGGATTTTGAAACGTTAGTAGCTCTGTATCAGCTCAGCTCATATGTGCCTAACTGTAAGTAATAGGTGTGGGTTCGAATCCCACTCGTAGGATTTATATTATAAAAAAAACATATTTATTATTTTATTAATAGTTTTGTTATAAGTGTTATTCGCACACTTAGCAAATTGAAAAACGTATAAAAACTTGAAACGGTTTTCAAGAGGCGCGGGTTCAAATGCCGCTGTTCAAATTTTCATATGTTTTCTAAATATGAACATATTAATTTATAAAAGAAACTATAAGTATACGATTGAAATTTTCTATGATCTTGTGTTGTTATGAAAATATTGTATTGCCACCGTTTAGAAATTTGTTTTTTTCCTAATTATTATTTTATATTGCCCTCCTATTTTTTTTAAGCCTGGCCACCCTACCTTAGAGAACGTATCGGTTATAACTCGTAGTAACTGCAGGCTTTATATGCTGCACGGCATCAAGTACCTCCATTCTTTTTATATCACATTATTGTATTTTTAAAGTACTTTCCTACAAAATAACAGAACGTTACGTTTAAGAATATTGTAGATGGGAAATTTGTTGGATGTTTCGGTTTTTTTATTCATTTAGGGCAATCTGGGAGAGGCATATGCAGGCATTTTGGCATTGGCATATGCGTTGCTTAGGCAACACGTTGTTTACACGTCAACAGGATATCTAATTATATTTATTGTTTTAGCTAGAAAATAGCGTTACTTTTTCCCACATAGCACTCTGCTAATAGTTAGAGAAAACCAAGTGTCAAAACACTCGGTTCTCCACTTTTTGGATAAAATAGTCACTGCGTGGCGTCGTAAACTGGCGGAATTTGGCGCGCTTTGTTGTAATCTTTCTTTAAAGAAATAAATATAATATAATAAGTTATACATTATCAAGCTCAATCAATTATTTATGTATATTGAAACTTTTTATAGTATATATTCAATTAGAAATAATTACATAGAGGTACAACAGTCAGACGACTGTTAACGTTTTTGATTTTCTCTAAAAAATCGCAAAATAAAAAACTATTACAGAATAATTATTTAATCTATGTTAGAACTGAGCTTCTTATCACTAGAAGCCACTTTATAATTGATACAGTGACATCTAGTAATAAAATGCCAAACTCTTATAAAACACTAACAAATTTACAAACGCCTTTGCCACTGTTGCATATTTAAACTAACTTAACCTTATATAGTTTGTAAAAGCTTTTATAAATAGGTAGCTGAAAATATAAGCTCCCTGCTAACTTTATTAGTTCGGTAATAAAGCATAGCTGTCTGAGGATGCCGGCGAATATTAAGCAAATATACGACGGCTATAACATTGTGTGTCCGCTATGAAATTTAATAAGTAATAATGCGTTTGCAAATGATACAAGATATATATATATAAAAAAAAAGACCCTAAACAATGATTTTGAATTTTCTTTTCTGTTTGTCTGTGCGTTTGTGCGTTTGTGCACGCTAATATTAAAAACGGCTTAACAAATATATGCAGTTTTGATAATTGTATAGTAGGAAACTTCATTTAAACAAAAAGTTAAAAACATATTTAGAAAACGTATAAAAATTTCAACGCAGCGGGATTTGAACCCACGCCTCTTGAAAACCGTTCAAGCACTCTGGCCACTAAGCCATGCGTTCTATATCCAGCTATGTTGAAATTCTTATAATATAATAAAAACAAACAACAAATAACGCTGCTAACAACAAATATAAGTTGTAATAAGCGTATTAGAGTTTCCTAAATATATCATTTTCAATTTCCTAATTGTAACACTTTAAAAAATGTTAAAAAAACAAAAAGTTACGACCATTTACAATAAAAATTTAAGCAATGTTTTTGATTTAAGTGAGAATGCGGGCGGGCGTAAAGACCAAATAATTTAGTCGTGTAGGTTTACACAGGTGAAGCCGCGATCTGGTCGCTAGTCTTAAATTTGTTCGCAATTTCGCCACAACAGTCAATGTCGTATAGTAAGTTCTTTGATTTTCACGATTATTACACATTTTAAAATGAAACTATTATTAACCGGATTAATCGCGTATAATATTGGTATTCGAAAATATATTTTGGAACCCGACGTTTCGAACACTTTACAGTAGTCCGTGGTCACAGGTAGACTGGGTATTTTCGAATACCAATATTATACGTGATTAATCCGGTTAAAAAATAGTTTCATTTCAATATATAGTAAAGTGTATTTACCATGTTAAGAAAACAAGGAAATGGAACCATTATGTCTCACAGGAAGAAGGATTATATAAATAATGGTACAAGCAATTACGACCGGAAGCTGCATGAATAACTTATTGTTATTTATTATATGTAGGGCGGTAATAAAAAAGTATTCGGCTATAGACATTTTGATAATGATTTACTTGGTTTGGTAAGTGAAACAGTTTTAAAGAGTTAATCATATAGAATTCTATTCTAGAATAACACAAAACTTTATAATTAAAATGTATAATTTGGAATTTACAAGCGTATAATATTTTTGACGGAGCTCGATAAAAATGTATTAGCTATATTTCTTTTCAACTCGCTCGCCCGAATCCGAGACATTGCGAGTTAAGTCTCAACGTCGCGCTTTATCTTGTCAACAGCGCTGAGAAATGAATATAATTAAAATATAACCATTCCCCTGAGTGGGAATCGAACCTACAGCTAGCGCGTATATTTTCAGACGCTGGTTGTCACGCCACGCCATTATGGCCTTTCGTATTATCTCATATTACAAATTACATTTTTATTGGTTAGAGGGCTGGGACGGCGTGGCTTCTGATGGGTGTTCAATACAGCTACGTTAAAAAATATATATTAATCTAAATATTTGGAAAGGTCAGAAAGTGTAGGTTAAAGAGTAGGATCAAATGCAATATGGGTACTTGAACATATTTAATAAAAAAATTGGCAATTGAACAAAATATTGATAACTGAGTATAATTTGAGGCCTATATTCGATACCTACTCGGTGGAAATGATATAAATTTTTCCGCTCTGCTCAGACAAAGTGCGGCGTTAAATTCCGCCACTGATGATTAACTAATAAGTTAATTTTAATTAGTCTCTAAAATTGGAGAATAAGGGCATATATTATTAATTTGTTTGTTTTAATGATATTTTGTACATCATTAATTGAAGCTGCGCTGTACATTCTAAAAATAAGGAAATTAAAACGTTGTGTCGATGTCGATGTTGTCTCACGGAATTATTTTAGGTATAAGTTTGAGAAACAAAAATAAATGGCATTTATTTTTAACTGAATACTGTGACAACATTTACTGAAGTGTAAAATAAGAAGCTTCAAAGTTTTTTTCTCGTATATCAGTTAGGGCAGAAGGCCTCGTGGTCAAATATTCTACACTAGACATTGCACGTTGAGAACGGAGGTTTGAATGAACTCGTCTCTTAAGCTTACACATACTGTCATATTCTTTTTTCAGTTTAAGGTTTTTATATGTTTCCGAGATGATCTTATTGGAGACGTTGTGAATTGAACGCCGAAATTCAACGCCCATCTTTTGCTTACCAGAGAAAAAAAAACAAACAATATAAATATAACCATTCCGTCAAGTGGGAATTGAACCCATATCTATTGGGTGCAGTAATTCGCTTCTCCAATGCGGCACGATGACCGTAAAGCTTAACAATTTTTTGTTAATGGAAACTGCCCGCCACACTGAACAACTTTTACTAATGCGGCATTGACTTATTTCTTATAGTTTAGCTGGTCTATTATGATTCTACATCAGGTGGTCCACTCTTCGAAGTCAATTGTACCCTAAACTGAACTCTGACCACGCTTAAAAAAGGTATACAACAAAAAAAGTTTCATTCGTTTCATTAAATACGAAGAGTGTTCTGTTACTGTTTTTACATCCCCTTGAAGGGGTTTTCGTAAATATATTCAATGCTGATACAACTTTTTTACTGTCTTATTATAGTATACATAGACAGATTTAAAATAAATATCAAACTATAAAACTTTCAAAATCGATTTGAATCTAAGAAACGAAACCAGAAACTGGTCAACGCGCCTAAAGAAGTATTCCAGTTTTGTTCTATTCCTAGGTGTTCTTCATTTATTTCGCAAAATACAGAATGTATAAAATTAGACAAAATAATAATATTTTAAAAAGACATATTTAGAAAACGTATAAAAGTTTTAACGCATCAGGATTTGAACCCGCGCCTCTTAAAAACCGTTCAAGCGCTCTGACCACTAAGCCATGCGTTCTACATCTATCTCTACATCTAGCGTTGAAATTCTTATACGCTTATTACATCTTATATTTGTTGTTTTCAAGAAAGAATCCCAAGAAATTTCAAACGTGGAGACAACCTAATTTTTTATTCACAAAACAATTAAAAAGCTTTCCACTAACAACATCGTCTAAAAAAACTCAAGTTGAGACCTTGAAACGTCCGTCTACGTGTCAATTTTCGTCTTTAATATTCGACAAGATTAAAAGTATTTTCCGCTATAATTTTTCTCTAAAATATGCAAGAGACCTAAGCTTGTTAATTTACAAGCACTTCAGCGATGAGATTTCACTGAATATTACTTAATTTTCTCGTTTCACCCGTCGGAGTTAGAATGTATTTTTATATTATGGTATTTCTTATTAACGGACTGACTTTCTTGCAGAAAATTGCATATTTACAAAGAGTATTTATTATATATAATTATATGAACACTTAAAGAACAAACTTTAGACTTCCTTTTCTTAACTATATACATAGCTTAAGTATACTTTGTAAAGAATTGCAAATATTATTCGTACAGTCCATTAAAACACATTAAATTAATAAAATAAATATTTCACTGACACTTCATATATATATATATATGGATAGGTTAATTGTGTCAACATTAAAAACGTAATGTTTAACTAACATTAAATACGGAATAGTTATGCGTATAATTAAATAGGCAAGAGAACATGCCCGGCACTTGTTTGTTAATTATTATTTTGAGGCAATCGTGGCGCAGTGACAGCGTCTGACTGTCAAAGCGATGGTTGCAGGTTAGATTCCCACTCGGGAAATGAATATGCTTAAAATATTTTGAAATTAAACTATTTTTATCCTCTCCGCTCTGGTACCTAAGGCAAAACGCGACACAGTCCTGCCACTCAACATGCAATGCCTCGATTTCGGGTGGAAAATGGAGCACAGACTCTCTAGAAACGGGTCTCTTTGATTACCAAGCTGATAACTGAAAAAGCGTGAAGCTTCATATAATTCATTAATACACAATAGTATTTGTCGCCCTCAATTTCATTTCCGGTTCTTTCTATATTATCTTTCCTTGTTTCAAGTGCTAAACGTGACCGTTGTTCTTTGTTTCCGAATCAATTTCAGGAAATATTTTCTTACTGCTCCGTTACATTTCCCAAAGGGAACCTGCAGGGAAATATCAGCCTTGGACAGTGCTTTTTTTTCACCTGTGTCTTTCGTGCCTATTAAGTCACTCGAGTGTTTGTACACATAAAATGCAAGATAATAATTTTTCGACCTTGAAAAACAGGTGTATTTAAGCATTAATTATAACAAAATGTCCCGCTAATGCGTAAACAACTCGTTGCCTTAGCAACATATATGCCACATATAAATTATAAATAATATTATTACAAAAAAAAATTTTCTTTTACATTTTTTAAAGAGTTAATCGCACACTTAGGAAATTGAAAAAGACATATAAATATGTTAGAACACGTATAAAAATTTGAACGCTGCGGGATTTGAACCCGGGCCACTTGAAAACCGTTCAAACGCTTACACCGCTAAGCCATGCGTTCTACATCCAGCTACGTCGAAATTCTTATACGCTTGTAACAACTTATATTTTTTGTTAGCATCTCTGTAGAGAGATTTTTACTTTTCTGCTACCCAAAGATTATTCTACGAACAATCGTTTGGCAATAGAGAATGCTATTTATTAAATATCTAAATGTGTATTTTTCAATTTCCTAAGTGTGAGATTAACACTTTAAAAAATAGCTCCTGCAGCAGCACCTCTAAGGTAGGGGGAGTTGGAGATCCGCATTCCGCCGTCTCCTCCCCCCTGTCCTACGGCGGCGGAGCGGAACACTTCCTATATATCAACACCAATTTCCCCTAAACCAAAATCTATTGTAATGTAAACAACTTTCGTCTGTAAATAACTTGGGAGAAATTTTTAAAAAGCGTAAAATTTAAATATGTACTCATAAATCTCCATACAAGGCGTTCGTGTTAACACAAAAGAACTTGTAATCGCCTAGGAACAAGACAATTAGTTACACATACCATAGAGAAAAGTCAATTTGCTGTGTATTGAAGACAAAAGCGGCTTTTCCTTGGTTTCAATACAAAATATGAGCGAGTTTGAGGCAAACGTTATTTATTTAAACACCACACGACTGTATGGTGCCTACTGAAAAATTTAAAATCGCAAATAAATTCAGAATATTTGAGTTATTTCGGTACAGTTAAGTGAAAATCATGAAGGTATTATTAATATTAGTTTTATGTTTTGTTTGTTCTTATTGCTTGGAGGGCAATAATGTATCTATATTGGAATCGAGGGCGAAAAAGAAGAAGAGCTCGTTGAAATTAATTGGTGAGTATCGATTTATTCAATGGACGTCGATTTGATGCTTATTTGTTGTATTTTTTGGTATTTTTGGTATATAATAAATTAATAGTGAACAACAAGTAGTTGTAAAAAGCTAAATTTTGCGTTTAGTATTAAATAATACACCTCATAGACTAATAATCTGTTATAGAAATAATGATTTACTTACTCAAATAAGTTTTTTATCCTAAATATAACAAGCTATTTAAAGTAATTTAATTTTGAACTATTTTTATTATGCAGTAAGTATTTAATTATATTGTTTTTTATACCTATATAATATATTTTTAAATTGTTCTTAAACTAAGATCCACAATTGCTTAAATACACCAAAATAGTACTAATGTCAAGTCAGAAAAAAAGTAAATTAGAAATAGAAAGCCTTAAAGACTTTCTGTTGCGAATCTACGAAACTTAGGTAATGAGAATTTGAATGGATCCAATGCACTTTGTTCGTTTAGAGTTTTAATTAAAAATATACTCAGAATTTAATTAGAATTTCAATTCAGAGAAGGAAAATGATAATATAATAGATCTGAAGTAAGACTTAATACGAAGAGGTTAGTCAGAGAGAACCTAGTGTCAAACACTACTTTCTCCACTTTCCGTCCTATTTCCAGACATTGACGAGACAATACTCAGTGGCACTGTGCCACGATGACATTTTGTTCGTTTAGTTTTAATTAATAAAAATATGTAGAATATAATTAGAATTTCAATTTGGCTAAAGAAAATGATAAAACAAAATGAAAAAACTACAGTAAATATCATCACGCAATACCAACTACAATTTTTTTCGTTATTATTATAATCATTTTAAAATTATATAGCAAATTAATACTGAAATAGATATATTATTAAAAAAGGCTACAAAATTATTCGTATTAGACACACAAATATATATATATATAAATATATTTATATAAAGAATAATGTACATTAAAATATATATATTTATATATATATATATATTTTAATGTACACTATTCTTTAGAGTTGGCTTCGAACCCATAGCTGCTATTATCGTCTAGAGGTTATCATTTAAAATAATTTCTAAGCAAACTTTTCATTTGGGTCACACTTATCATAACAAAAGCCGTCGTGGCTTATTATTAAGATGTCAAACTCACAAAAACGTTACTTGTAGCGGCGATTTGCATTATACCAAGAAAATATACGAAACTTTTTTTACATTTTTGAAAGTGTTACTCACACACTTAGGAAACTGAAAAACATGGATGTAGAACGTATGGCTTAGCGGTCAAAACGCTTGGAGGGTTTCCAAGAGGCGAGTTCCAATCCCGCCACGCCAAAATTTATACGCTTTCTAAAAATGTTCTGCAATATACGCATCTTCATTTATTTGTTTATTTCTGGCTAAGCAATAAATTGCGGAATGAATTGAATTGCGGAGTTAGATTCTCTTTTAAGAAATAAAAGAAAAAAAAAAGAAAAGGCACGGCGTTGAGATACGCCTTTCTACATACAATTTTATCCAATTCTGGCTGTTCTCTGAACAGCATGTCTTATAAGTATATCAAGCATTATGCTTAAGTATTTAAATTATTGTTTATTATATATAATATATAATTATTGATTATTACATTAGTTGGTTATATTTGATATTAAGAAGTTTGATTCCGTTTTGGCACAGTTGAGACATATCCGATATCAAGCTATGATAACCATATGGTTAAGGGCTATACTGTTGGAACAGTTTATATTTAAAAATGTTTTAAATTTCCATTTTTTGGTAAAAAAGAGTGCTGCCTGCTATCTATATTTATTTATTTTTCTATTGCTACAGGTATGATTCTGCTTTTTGTGTTATCAAAAGTGGCTATTTTCAAGGCAGTCTCCGTGTTCCTTATGATGACATTCTTCCAAAAACTCTTCTCGGTGGGGGGAGTTCTATTAAAGTACTTCATGAAAACTAAAATGGACAAGGCACCACCACCACCTTTTTATGGCGCACCACAAAATTATGACACTGTCGGCTACAGCTATGGACCTTCGGAGCACGAAAGTGCTAATCAAGAAGGGTACCCTGGGACGGATGTCGCTGGTTCTTTTGATTGGATTTTGAATAAACATGTGAAATAGTATGAATTTGTTTCATTTTATTAAACTTGATTTGCCTGTTATTTGAAATTTACCAAGATATTGCTTCTTTTATCTATCGTTTCTAATAGTTTTGTTGATAAGAAAAATATGCGGTGCCTTAGCAACGTATATAAACTTTAGCGAGACTAACGAACACCATTTCATTTTTATATATATATATATAAATGAAATAGTGTTTTTTTTTTTTTTTTTTTTTTTTTTTTTTTTTTTTTTTTTTTTTTTTTTTTTTTTTTTTTTTTTTTTTTTTTTTTTTTTTTTTTTTTTTTTTTCTTATTTCTTTGCCGCTTGAATTTGAGTAAGAGTAAACCTGGTAATATTACTTTGCACTTACACTTTGCACTAACACTTTCACATTTCCTATTCCAGTCTTTTCATATTTAGGGCCAATCAACTATGCTATGATAATAAACTATAAATATTTTTCTACAGTTAAAGTCTTAATAAACTTAGTATATGAACTCACTTACTTAGCATATATATCATATAAAAATTTTAACGAAGTGGGATCCGAACACGCATCTCTTTGAAACCGATTAATTTTTTTTGCGAACAGATATTTGTATAAATCCCTCCTCCCTATATGGTTGCAATAAAAATAAGTTATATTAAGCTTATAAGAATTTCAAAGTAGCCATATATAGAACACATGGCTTTTCAGTTAGAGCACCTGGACGGATTTCAAGAGACACGAGCTCGAATTTCACTCAAAATTTTTAGACGTTTTCAAAAAAAATACTTTTTTATGTTATTTGGTATAATATTTTTTTCACTAACTAGTTACTCAAATGTTACATTGGCACTTTTAAATTCTAATAAATTGTAATTCTTTTGAACAATGAAAAAATAACAGTTAAAAATCCATTTAGTGGCAAGTCAAAATTTAGAGTAATACTAAAAACTTTCTCCACTTTCCGCTCTTTCTAGTTATATGTATTCTAAATAATCAAACTTATATAGTATATCCAGTCATATTTTTCCAACTGCGTCAAATTCAATACTGACGGGCTCATCCATACTATCATAGTATTATAAATGTATAAGTCACTCTCTCTGTCTGTCATCAAAAATTTTATACAGAGATACTTGAGGGTCTTGAAATGAACATAGGCATTACTGATTTTATCTGCCATTTAGTTTTTACGAATTTTATTGTTTCACGAAATGACCACCGAATATACGAAAAACATTCGCTATTATTTACATATGTACAGGAAAATAGCTAAATGTTCACACCAAATTGGTCGCTCTTTGTACAATAAAGTTGGACAATAAATAACTCTCGTCCAGTTAAGAGGCAAGAAACGGTAATTAAAATGAAGACGAATGTTCTACGTGATGCACTTATTTTTAAAGTGTTACGATAAATTGCAAAGATTTTAAGTCTGTGTTTTTACGAGCAGAGAGAAAAACTTTGTGTGAAACGACCTTATTTTATACTTTCTGCATTTGCTAGAAATTTTTATTTCGGGAAAATTAAAATATTTCCTATAATAAAAAAATCCATAAGCAGAGGTCGAATTGTGATCCGTGATCTGGTGATGGCGTATTAAAAATTTTGAACGAAGCGCACATTTTTTGTATGTTAAAATTTTGTAAATTAAATGTTTTTTAATTTCAAAAGTGTGAAATTTAAAAATATTAAGTAAAAAAGTATTAAATATTAAGTTCTTTGATTTTCACGATTATTACACACTTTGAAATAAAACTATTTTAACCGGATTAATCGCGTATAATTTTGGTATTCGAAAATACATTTTAGAACCCGACGTTTCGAACACTTTACAGTCCGTGGTCACAGGTATTATCTAACTGTGACCACGGGCTATACGCTTTTATTTTTTTTTTCGATTGTGTAGTATGCTGTTGGCCATAGTGGCCTCTACAGCGTCACCGGGTTTAGCTAAAAGTTGCGGACTATACGAGATTAATTCAGTTAAAATAGTTTCATTTCAAAATGCCTGAAAATATATGGGCTGTGGCTTCGATGCATATTCTATAAATGTATTAAAAAAAACATCATCCAAGTTGAGACAAACTACAAGTGCGGCAATTGGTGTCGCCATACAATATGCAAAGTTTCAAAAATGCTTTTTTTTAAGGAAAACATTTTAAGAAAACGCATAAAATTTTGCAGGATCGAACCTGCGCCTCTTGGTCCAAGGTCTCTGAGCGCTAAGCCATAGTTAAAATTCTTATAAGCTTATTACGAATTTAGATAGAATTTCGACGTTACTGGATATGTTATACGTTAGTTTAAAAACCACTTTTACCAGTTAAGTAGTATATAAATAAACAGTAAAATTTTCTATTTAATTATACTTATTTGCATTAAGGGGAAATTGAAAGGCGTTTTTCTTGAAATGGATCCAATTTCCGACAGCAGCTGCAGATAATATAGAACGTTTCGATGGAGCATTGTTAATTCAATCAGTTACTCATATTTAATACATTACCATTATATAGGATATTTCATTTAAAACAATTCAATAAATATTTGTTATTTCCCCTCCCATTTATAGGATTTTATTACATCATTTATTGAAAATATTTCATGATATTGGTGTCTTTTCGTGAGATATTCAATTATCGATTGGCCAGAACATGGTGTGTGTTGTCTATCGTTTAACAAAACGCATGGCTACTTCAAACCACACAGTTAATGAAACCGTCGAATATAATCGACCAAATCTTGAACTAACTACTTTAATTAGCTAAAGAGCTTCATAGCATTTCATATATACATAGCAACAAAAGCCCAAATTTTATTTTAAATGAAAAAAATGTTAAAGACATATTTAGAAAACGTATAAAAATTTGAACGCAACGGGATTAAAAAAATGTTAATAATATATATATTTAATAAATAGCTTTCTCTCTTGCCAAAGTTGTTTGTAGAATAATCTTTGAGTAGCAGAAATTGTGAAAATCTCTCTACAGAGATGCTAACAACAAATATAAGTTGTAATAAGCGTATAATAATTTCAACGTAGTTGGATGTAGAACGTTTTTCAGAGCGCTTGAACAATTTCAAGAGGCGCGGGTTCAAATTTTGTCTTTCTCAATTTTCTTAGTGAAACTTTAAAAAATGTTAAAAAAATTAAAAATTGTTTCTAAAGAGATATAAAATATACGGTATTTTACGTAAAAACTAAGATATACTGTTTTTATTTAACTATTTTATACTTTTATTTCAATTTGATATGTTTTAGCGAAAATAATAAATCTAAAGAAAAACACATTCATTAATACCTCGTGATAGCAATGGGAGAGCGTCCGACTGTAACCGCGATTTGTTGTGGGTTCGATTTCCAAGAAAACCGAAGACTTTTCTGGTAAACAAGACAAAACTCAGTACTCAGTACTCAATGGCGGAACGTGGTGAACGGAGTGTTTTGACACTAGCTTCTCCGTGTCTGAAAAAAAATGTACTTTACATATAAATTTCATCATAAACTAGATAAAACCCTAGTACATTGTAATTAGAATATTAATAGTCTAGAAAGCTCTAACGGGCACTGGACATGTATTAATTCATTAGACCGCCAATTCCCAGACGTCAGTAGCGGGCGTTAGTTTTCAGCGCGTAATATGCAAATTACAGAATAAACTTTACATATGATTGAGACTGACTTTGCTTTCGATATATTTTGTAGCTTTTTTTTTAAATATGTATTGCAATTGCTTATGATAAATATATTAGGACAAAGAATTAACAATGTAACTGATCGCTGTCAATATATAAAAGATATATATAATATAAGTATGAGAGAAAATATTATGTGCGTTTGTGCCGGCTAATCTCCGAAACGGCTTAACCGATTTTAATGCAGTTTTGACTATTGTATTTTGGTAACCTTTGCCTAAACATATTGTGTTTTTTTTTCAATCTGTTCTTAAATATAAAAGTTAAAACACTCAGTTAAATTTTAAATTAAAGCAACACGGGTGGGTCAATAAACAATAGTTATAGTCGTGTACTTTACGCAGCCGAAGCCGCAAACGGGTTGCTAGTAAGTAATATCTCTAAATAGTTGTTAAGTTGCTAGTAAGTAATATAGTAAATATCTGTGTATATTTTAAGCAATTTATGCTTTTTCTCTCATAACAGGGTAGTGAGAACCTCAATATTTCCATAACAATGCATTAGAAACTAACATATGGAGTTCGATTCTTACTCAGTGGAATGATCATAATTTAATAATAATATCTCGAAATTGGGCGGAAAGTGGAAAATTGAGTCATATTGGTAGGTTTTCTGTGACTGCTATACGGGAAAAAACTGTTAATAAGTCAACCCTTTATTACAAAATATGCCAATTTACAAAACAAATTTCTAATCAAAGATCTATTTTATATTCTGTTACAGATTCACCTATCCGTATATCCGACAGACATCACGCAATATCGCGGACCATCGGCTTCGAACCCACGACCAGGGTCGCGCTACATCCATTTAGAATGATGAATTGTACTTTTTTGAGCTTCGACAAATTTTCATGTACCGTCGCGCATGATAGATGACGGGTCCTCAAATGGGTTTGAGGGTCTATAATTTATGACAAGGAAAATGAAATTTGGAATCCAATCGCTAAAAGCTTTCTTTTTAACGAGTTATATCATATGTTAGTAGAAGTATAAAGTACTATGAACTAACAAATTGCAGTGAACCCTAATATTTTTTAGGGAATGTAGGATTTACTAGTTTTTAGGTGAAAGTTATTTTCAATATATAAATTTAGGATTCATGTACTTAATTCTGAGAGCAAAAGCCTTAAAATTGTTACTTTATTCATAAAATATAGATAAAATTTATATTTATTACTAATATATATTTTTTTTATTTTATAGTATTAAGACTACCAACGGTCGTTACATTAATATATATCTAGTAATTAATCTTTTACTTTTAACCGGATAAATTGCATATACAAATCTTTTTTTCGTTTCATTCCAATAAAAGGTTACCTGTAAGCGATCACTACCAGTGATAAGGCAGCCTTTGCACCTATATGTTCCAAGCTAAATTCTAAATTCGTCCTCAATTTTGCTGCTTCTCTATCATTATTATATTTTACACATTTGTATATACATATACAAGTCTGACTGAACTGTATCACTGTGTCAGACAAGAGAGCTATGCGTGAGTGTATGGAAAGGAAAAAAGAAAAGTGCAGTGGATTAGTATTAATGTAAAAACGATGGTTGTAGATTCGATTCTCACGCGGGTAAATGGTTATATTTGTATTATTTTTATTTCCCCGCTCTGGTAACACAAAAACGTGAGAAGCTCTAAAGGAAAGTAGAGTCATGATGATGCTTTGAGTATTCCGCTAAGTGGGAAAAAGTGCGAAGTTCAAAATGAAAAAATAAGAGACAATTTTAAAAAAATATTTTGTTTTTACACTAAAACCTTGTTTGACATTAATTTTGCCAATTTTCTTAAAGAGATAACAGTATATAAATTATAAGACTTAACGGGCTGACGTCATTAAGGTTGCTAACGCAATTAATGTAGGTAGGAATGAAACTAAGCATGAACGTCCTATACTCATCATCGAACCTGTTTGACCATCACTGAGCCTGTTAGGCTCTTTTAGAGGTCAGAGCCCCGTAGAGGGTAGCCTTGTGACTGATGACACCCTCTCAAGCAGCCGCAAGCCACCGTGTCAGTTTTCTACACCCCAAAATATTTTGAATTTCTGGTAAATTGACTGACATAGTTAAAAGAAAAGCTATATCGGACCGTACACGCGATGGTTGCGGATTCGATTCCCTCCCAATAGTGGAGTAATTTAATTTAAATTATTTTCATTTTGTGGCTCTAGTGGGACAAAGCACCGTGTTGAGTTCCGAAGCGCAATGTGTTTCAATTTGGTTGGAAAGTGAAGAACGGGGTGTCTTGACTAGGTTCCCTCTGCCTCTTGTGGCACATATGGAAAAAATATAATTTTGCTCCCGATTAGAAATCAAACTGACTACCACAATCTTATACAGTCTTATAGTCTTATACAGTCCAAAAATTATATAAAGCTTCATACATTCGTAAATACATACATATACCTATCTATATAGGTACTCAAGACAGTCATGGCGCTGTGGGTCAGCGTCTGACTGCAAACGCAATTAGTTTTTGGTTCGGTCCTTACTCGGAAAATTGATTATATTGAAACTATTTTCATCTCTCTCTCTAGTACAAGAGCCAGTGCGGTGTTGAGTTCCGCAACTCAACATGCAATTTCTCGAATTCTGTGAGTGAACTGAGTGTCTTGATACAAGTTTCTCTCTGACTGCGAAAAAAGGTGCGAAACTGTTAAATGCACAAGTACATAAAATATTAGGAAGTAACAATTGGTTATATGAATGGTAGCCAATTAAAACTTTGACGGCGAATCGGATACTAATACTGACTCTTCGGCAATCATCGTTAAATAATGACCGGTTCGCATTTACGAGTTGCGACTAATAATGTAAAGATAGTGTTGTTCAACTATCGATATTAAAAAAAAAGAACAAAAAGCAGCTTCAAGTTTTTTTCCCACAAAACCTAGTGTCGAATCGAATCGACAATAAATTGCGTTTTCTAAAGTATTTATTAAAAGAATTGCATTTATAGTATTGACATTTAGATAATGTATATAGAAAGGTTCAATTTTACTTATATATAGTATTTCCTCTCCATTCTTGCCTCTCCATTCAGGAGAAACAGCTCGCATTGTTAAACTCTGTTATAAACATATATCACATATATCAAATGGACCTTGCTTGTGTGAAAATAAAATAAAATAATAAACTTTTCAAATTATTGTATTTTTGTATAAATATTTGTTTATTTAAGTGTTTAGTCAGTGGTTCAATGGACGAAACAAAAATAAAATTATTTTTAACATTTTTTAAAGTGTTGAAATACATATTTATAAGAAACGTATATAAAATTGAACGCAGCGGGGTTTCCAAGGGGCGCGGTTTCAAATCCCGCTGCGTTCAAATTTTTATACGTTTTCTTAAAATATATATTTCAAAAATAGAATTAATTGATTTGTGTATATCGATACCACTTTTAATCTCATAGGCTTCGTAATATCGATACTTCAAATATAAAAGCTACATCACTATATGACAGAACACAATTTTGATGGCTGATGTAATGGAACTGTGATTAAGGAAATTAATAGTAACGCCTACACACTTCATATTGTATTGTGGGAGTAAAAAATTAGGTCACATGAACAAAAATAGATTTAGCCTAATTTTCTTTAACAAACCGTTTTTCCCATGTAGAGAATAGCCAGACCGTGTCTGCCAAAAAACTTTTTCTGCATGACTTTCAGTTGTGTCACTCTACATGGGTTATCTCAAATTGGAGCTACGAGCGGAAAACGAGATAGGCGTGTCTTGACATTTCCTGTTGAAACTAGGTACACTCAGCTTTTTTTTTTTTACGTGAGGAAATGCTTTACGGATACCCGCTCGATTGAGGACTCGGACGCGGTTATGTGGGACTCCGGACCGGCAGATATGGGCCGTCCGTTTACCCACTAAAAACCTCACGGTGCTCCTCCTCCACCGCCACTGGCCAGGGCCACGGGGACTACAATCTTCCATGAAAGGTACTCTCAGCCCGCCCGCTACTCACGAAAAAGTGTGAAACTGTAAAAGAGATAATTTTACTATTGTGATTAATATAACTTTACTAGTGATCCGCTCGCGGCTTCAGCTGCGTAAAATTGACGGTTATAACTATTTAGTTTTTTCGGCCGCCCCCGTTTTGCACTTAAACTATAAACTTTTCTTAAATTAAAAATTTAATACAATTATAAAAATATATATTATCATTTACATATAATATCTATAAAGTCGATTAAATAAAGTTACAGCCAGTTTTTTTTATAGCAACATAGTCGAACTAAATTTAAATTATTGTACCATTTTTAAATAATATGAACACAGAATGTTACGGGATGTTGGGCAAAATACAATAATTAAAACTGCATATAAATCAGTGTAGCCGTTTCTGAGATTAACACAAACGCATATACATACAGAAAAAAATTGTTCCTAGCATTGATAAATGCCCCCTTATTGGGGGGTTTCTCATTTATCTTTTATGTACAATGAATTAGTTACATTTTAATTATATATATTGTATATTTAACATAAGAGACTAACGAAAACTTGTGGATTATTAACAGTTAAAAATATTTAAATAACATCTTATATAAATTAGTTTTACAAGAACTTTCTATATACATATCGTATTGCGTAATGTTTGTAAATTGAATTTCATATGAGATACTCTCTTCGTAACGTTTCATTATCACTTTGTTATCACCTAACGTACTACAGTAAATCTCACCTCAAGTAAACCATTCTAAGTTTGAACTTTTTAGTGATAGCTCGTTATAAAAATATATTAAAATTGCTAAAAAAGTGGCTGAAATTAAAAGAAATTTTCCAAAATATATTTATATATATATTAAGAAAATATATATAGTTAATATGAACGTCAGTTTGTTAGTCTTGATACTTCTAGTGATAATAGAAGTAAATGGTGTTGAAGTAGAAGACAAAAGTGTTGTAGAAGCGAGAGGCAAAGGAAAATACGCTTTGTTAAGTTAGTTTTTTTTTATAATTTGTGCATACGCTTATATTACAGAAGCCTTCCTGGCGTAGTGGGATAGTGTCTGACTTCTGACGTGATTAGTAACGGGTTCGATTCGCCGTCGATGGTATAATTATGATATAATTATTTTCATTTCTCCGTTTTGGTAAACAAGACAAAGTGCGGCGTTAAATACCGCCACTCACCACGCAGTGTCTCCAATTCGGGCGGAAAGTGGAAAACGGAATTAATTGACACTAAGAGTATCTTTGACTACCCTGCTAGGCGGAAAAAAGCGTGAATTTAAAGTTTATATTTTCCATCAATCTTATGTTCTCTATAAGAAACTCCAATTAGGCTGAAAGTAACATACTCTTGGACGATTTTCTAGAGAAGCGGGTTCGAATACCGATTCGTTCAAATTTTTATACGTTTTCTAAAAAAAATGTGTTTCAATTTCCTAAGTGTGTTATTAACACTTTAAAAAATGTTACAAGTGGACAATAAATTGACTTATCGGTAAATTCTCTAAATAAATCTACAACTTGCCTGAATATTTATATTAATATTTTTGACGTTACTTAACTACTAAAATAAAAAATGTATATTTAAAGTTGTTGTGGCGCAATCAGAATAAAATATACTATATGTAATAGTTCTCGGTTCACGTATTGTTTATTTAAACGTTCACAGGGCCACCAGGGCCACCGTGGCGCAGTGGACACAGCGTCTAACTGTAAACACGATAACTTGTCGGTTCTATTCCTGCTCGGAGGAATGATTATATTAAAGTTAAATTATATTCAGCTCTGGTAAGAAAAAGCTTGGTATACAGAACAACTCCTCAACACGCAATGTCTCGAATTCGAGCGCGAAGTGGAAAACGGAGTGTCTCGACACTAAGCTCTCTCTGACTACCTTGATATGCGGAAATAATCGTAAAATAGATTAAGGAATCAAGAATTTTTTAAATATCGAATCAATAACACACCCACAGGCACTCACTCCTTAATCACACCACGAACTCCGCGTATAATCTCAAAAACGAATTGAAAATTTCAAATTACACGAAAGAATTGACAATCAAGAATATTAACTTTTCTTTTCTATTCTCTTTGTATATTATGAAAAATCTTGGAATCGTACCACCAGATCGGCCTTTGAGTCTTTCTGCAAAAATCAAGAGCAAATTGAGCGGACCATTATCAATACAAAGGCAAGTCAAATTGAAGCTCCTTTGAACGAGCACCTGCCTGTGTGTGTAATAAAACAGTAAAATTTCAATTTCCATTTCATGTGAAAAGTACTATGCTCATTTTCAAATATTCCCTTTCCTATTGATTGAGCTTTGGTGAATATTTGAGAACAGCGCAAAATATTGGTAGAACTTATGTAAATTTGAATACGGGCGTATCTAAGTTCGAAGTGTTTCATATTCTATGGTTTTGTATGCTTTATATTCAATTGGAGATATTAAAACAAAAAAATGTCGTGCTTTTTATTATATTTTTACGAAAACAAACAGTACTTAAACACATAGCACTTAAAAAAAATTGTATATAAACCAATTAAGTATCCATATATTATGATAAAATATTAATTAAAAATTGTACAATTGTAATGGACGTGATAAAAATTTATTATTACAATAATTAGAAAAAAATAATAATATTAACAAACAAATCAAAACATAATTAGATCATAGATTTAAACAAATATAAAATATAATGAAAATTAAAAATCAACTCATGTAAAATGCTGCCTTGAATTTATATAAAGTACAAGTAAAAGTATAGGCAATATATGTCAATGTTATTAAAAATATCTTATACTCGTATAGTTATTTCGTGTATATTTAGTTTTTTGCTTAGTAGGGCTTTTTCAAAGAGAGAACCACTTCGTTCTCCACTTGACACCCGAAATCGAGCATACATTGCTTATTGAGTGGCAGAACTCGACACTTAGTCTTAGGTATCAGAGCGAAATGAAAGTAGTCTAATTATAATCATTCTGTAGAGTGGGAATCGAACCCACGACCAAACGCGCAACCACGAGTGTTCTTAAGAGATATATTTATTTAACTTAAAATAAATTTTATTTTTCGTACTCTGGTTCGTCGCATTTATTTCACGTTCATATATAACGTTTGTTATGCAAACATGTTACAAAATATAATAAATAGATTTAAAGGAATATTTATAACTTACAACTTTTCGGATTACCGTAGAATCTAGCAATCTAACAATAAAAAAAATCCTAAGGTACTAAGAATATATTTTTCTACCGCATATCCATGCGGGAAATTGCTAAAGCTTATTAATTAAACAAATAAAAAAGTTAGCGAAAAATAAGTTAAAAAGTATATTTAACCTAAACTTTAAAGCCAATGTAAGAACAAGTGTTTTATAATTTTTCAAATCAGACCCCCGCACTAGTTTTACCTTCAAGTATAAATAAAAATGATTTAAAATTTTCTAAAAAATTTAACATTTCTTGTAATAATGTTTTCTGTACTCGATAACATATTTTCTGATTTAAATATCTCATGTAAATTTTCATTTGCGAACCTCGTGGCGCAGTGAGATTGTGTATGACCATAAAAGCAATGGTTGTGGGATTGAACCCCACTCGTGGGATTTCGTTTCGGTTCGTGTGCGTTTTAATTATTTTAATTTTCCTGTTGTAGTAAGATGAAATATGGCGTTAAGATTAAGCAATCAATTCCTAATTTTAAATTCGGGCGGATTAATTTGTGACATTAGGAATTGAGTGGTGATTCTCACAGCCATATGGAGAATGGAGTGTTAAATGGAGTGTATTGTGCTTAGAGAAGCCCTTACCCTTTTATACGGGATAAAGTGTATAATAATATGTTTTAATTCCAAAACATAGTCTTTTTTGTACGATTCATGCTTTTTCCCGTATGGCAGGTCAGTCGGAGAAAGCCTAGTGTCAAATTACTCCGTTCTCCATATTCCACCCGAACTCGAGATGTTGCATAATTGAGTGGCGAACTTCTACACCGCACTTTGCCTTGGTTACCAGAGCGAAGAAAAGAAAATTAAATAAACTATGATTATTGTGCCTCAGTGGGATTCGAACCCACAACCAATTGTGACTACAGTCAGCTTCTTCGTGATCCTTTTACCCTACATAATTATAATAAACATGTAGTATGATGTAGTAAATATACCATAAAATGGAGAACGGAGTGCCTCTAGGCATGTCCATAAAATCCTTAAAGTTCACTTAATACAAATAAATCTACTCCAAAATACAATATTCTTACCGTGCAAAGAAAAACGAAACGCAGCT
Organism: Podotricha telesiphe; assembly: GCA_038994665.1. Classification (NCBI taxonomy): domain Eukaryota; kingdom Metazoa; phylum Arthropoda; class Insecta; order Lepidoptera; family Nymphalidae; genus Podotricha; species Podotricha telesiphe. The sequence continues at coordinate 82,327 of JAOYRR010000111.1, read as the reverse complement.
TTAGCTTTAGACTTTAAAGCTTTATAATTAACTAAATCTATTATGATTTTGCATACAAAACGAAAAGTTAGCGGTGTTTTACGGTTGCGGCGCGCGGCGTCTACATCACATATCAACCGCACGAGTTGAAAGTTCAGACAGTTCGAATATTATAAAGTTCTTAGAATCTAGATTCAATCTATATTCGTTGTTGAATTTGAATATGAAGCTTAAATGATTATTACTTGATATTCAGTTAATGATGAGCTTAGCGGTGTAGTACTTGATAACCTAGAGTCACAACACTTCGTTCTCCACTCTAGTGTATACTCTATTCTCCTTGGGAAAGCTTTAGTCGTTTCCGCCATAAAGGCCATGGTGGTTATGATATGGGCCTTAGTCGTATCTGAATATGCGCCTAAGTTATATTGCATTTGGAACAAGCATTTAGAATCTCCTTCTAATATTTTTATGGAAGTCTTAATAAATAGTTGCAGACAAGATTAATTTGGTATGTCTTTTTTGTTTGTTTTTACGAAAAATCTGTAAGTCTTTTCCCATATAGCAAAGATGATGAAGAAGATGGTGTCAAGATTTCCACTTTCCGTTCGAATTCGAGTCATTATGAGCTTAGTGCCGGAGGTCAGCGCCGCAATTTGCTATACCAGAACAGAGAAATGAAATTTATTTGATTCCCTCAAATGTGAATCGAACCTGTAACCAACCGTGCTTACAGACGCTCTCCCATTGCGCCACGAGGCCTTTTAAATATTGAACAAAAGCTGATTTAAATTATTTATTTCAGCCAATTTGGCGATTCTGGTAGCTGCAAAAGTCGGCCTGGCCAAGATTCTCCTTGGGATTGCTTTCGTCGTTTCCGCCATAAAGGCCATGGTGGTTATGACTTGGGCCTTAGTCATATCTAAATATGCGCCTAAGTTACATCCAAACAATAAGCATTTAGAACCTCCTTCTAATATTTTTATGGAAGTCTTAATAAATAGTTTCAGACAAGATTAATATGGTATGTTTTTTTTGTTTGTTTTAACGTGTTTCTTGTTTTTTGCGTTCATTGTTTTTTGACAATTCAACAAAGAGACGAGCTGGGTTCCTAGCCCACATTTTTATTAAATACTACGTAAGCAATACTACGTAAAAAAAGCAGTTGATTCTTTTTCTAAAATTATGCAGACGGTGAAGTATGAAGTTTGGTGAAAAATCCTTGCTATTTATAACTAGCGACCCGCTCGCGGTTTTGCCTGCGTAAATTTCGCGACCATAACTGATTCTTTTTTTGATTCTTGATAATATTTATACAGTGAATTGATTAAAGTTTTTTTACCGTTGTTTTTGAACCGATTGAAATAAAATAAACACTAATGTTAAGGCAAGTTAATAGTAATAGGCAAATAGAATAGTCAAAACTTTATCAAATCAGCTTAGCCGTTGCTGAGATTAGCGTGCATAAACGCACAAACAAACAGAAAAAAATTAAGAATCATTTGGGGACTAAACAATAATAAATTATCTCATATATCTTCTTACAGCTTATATATTAATAGGTAATTCATAAAATTATTAAAATCCTAATTGTATATAATGACATACACATTATTAATAATAGTTTTTTGAATCACCTAAATAAATAGATGAAACACTCTGTGACATATATATATATACAATAATTACTTATAAGATTATCTTTCAAACACGATCAAACATCAAACTATTGCTTACGAATTTTAGCCTTTTTATTTTACCAGAAAATTAAGAAACAATCAAAATGGAGTAAAATCTACTTTTAAATATATTCAATTACTGAAAGTTTCAACAAAATCGGCTCAGCCGTTTCTGAGATTTGTAACGGGTATTTATAAAGGGAAAGATTGGTAGATTAACACTAGTCATACTTAGTGAGTCAGTTTCCAATAAATAATATTTGAAATATGTTCTAATATGTTCAGCCTCAGGCTTTTTTCCACATAGCACGGGTTTAAGAAATAATCTAGTGGTAAGAGACTCCGTTCTCCACTTGCCGCCCAAAATTGGGATATTGTGGGTTAAGTAACGCATCTCAATGCCGGGCTTTGACTTAAATACCAGAGCGGGGAAAAGAAAAAAAAACAAGATGCCCCCGTGTGGGAATCGAACCTACAACCATCGGGTATACAGCCATACACTGTCATTTTCCGCTACTATAACTCCAATTAAATAAAGCTATAGGATAAAGACTTAAATATTTTGTTGTTAATTTGATATTTATTTAACACAGTGTCCGTTTGTCCACAGTTCATTTTTTCTACGTGGCAGCAACAAAGCTTTTCGTCTTAAAAATAGTGTACGGTATAATTTTCTTTGCAATTGTAACTAAAGCATGGCATTTAGTGCTATGGCTGATCTGTTATATGAAGAAGCAACATCATGAACCCGTGATAATAGACCACGAGCCACACCATGGACCTCACCACGACTACGGAGGCTATGGCAGTTGGAGTCACCAGGTCTTTAATGCGTATCCGAACCATGGGTACAAGCCAATTTACGATGCAGACGGTTCTTATTCAGTTGGCAGGATGAAGAAATTGTAACTGTAGACTAAATAATGTTTAAAGTATTGTCCTCACACTTAGTATATGAAAAATATTATTAGAAAACTTATAAAAATTCTAACAAAAAACCAACAAATCTAAGTTGTAATAAACGTCAGGAGCAGACCGCTTCGGTTAGAGCACTCCTGGACGGTCTCCAAGAGGCGCGGGTTCGAATCCCGCTACGTAAATGGAAATGGTACGGTTTTACGGAATATTTTGCTATGTCTATATTACTGCAGTGTAGCTAATATAACTTTGTGATGAGTGTGAGTTAGTTTAGTGACGTTACAGGCTAGTTAGTACAAGCCAACAACTGGAAAACTAACAAAAAGTTATTTATCACAATATAAACATATTTAAATTAATTTAAAAAAAAACCGTTTGAACGGTTTTCAAGAGGCGCGGGTTCAAATCCCGCTGCAATCAAATTTTTATATGTTGTCTTAGATACATCTGTTATCAAAATATGTTTTTCAATTTTCTAAGTGTGCGAATAACACTTTTAAAAATGTAAAAAAAAAGAAAGACTTACTAAAACATTTATATGCATTTAAAATAATAATTTATGCATAGAAAGTGCGAAAACTCAAAAATGCGGTTGAGGTGAGTGCAATAGTTTGTATAGCTCTTAGAATAACTGATCACTCATCTATGTCACTTTTCCCTGCCTTTATTATTCACACACTTAGGTAATTGAGAAATTTCAAACCGTCCAAGAGGTGCGTGTTTGAATTCCAGTGCGTTAAAATTTTTATACGTTTTCTAACAAAAAATGTTTATGAATATACATGTTATTGTAAACGTTTACAAATATGATAATTTATTTTTTGTTTTAAATTAAGTTGATAATTTATGTTCAAGTGAATTAAGTTTGTAAAAAGTGTATTTTTTATGAAAATATGTTATGTACCTGCTGTAGTTGCCATTAATTATGTAATAATAAAAAGCTTTTAAAGCTTTCATGTTTTTGTTACTTTATTTTTCGTCCGTGAAATTTATCCATACTAATATTATAAATGCGAAAGTAACTCTGTCTGTGACGTCATGACGGGCAAGCCACTGAGCTGATTGTGATGATATTTTATATAGAGATATTTGGAGGTCTCGGGATGAACATAGGCTACTTGTATCTTCGATTTTATCTTAATTTTTCAGAAAATTTTTCAGATTTTTTTTTGTTTTGTTTGATGAAAAAGCCGCCGAAACTACGAAACAGTTCACGTGGCCGAAGCCACGAGCGGGTCACTAGTATTTAATATGTGTTAGGTATGAGAACGGTGAAATTAAAATATTTTACATTTAATCATTCCCCTGACTGGGAATCGAACCCATTATTTTTTTTTTGTTGTTCTTGTCGTTCTGGCATGGAAATCAGTATAAGGCAATTAAGTCTAGTACTGTCACCTGATTCTGGCACGTGTGCAAATTTTCAAACAACTTTAAGTAGCTCACAACAGTGTTGCAATTTTCTAACATTGTGTTGAAACTAATTTATAAAAACTAAACTCTTAACATCACTATATACTATAAAAATTATATTTTATATAGCATATATAATAGTATATATGCTATATAAAATATAAAATAGTAACAGAAATTATAACCCAAACATAGTAAGGGCACAAAGCTATCTATGTTGTAGCTATATTTGAACATGCTAATTTCTTCAAGCATTTCCATTCAGTGGTCCAGAACTAATGTGGGAGCATCTTGAAATCGCTGCGAGACCTTTACTTTGCGTGTAGAAAATATTTTAATATAACATTCACTTGATTCTGTGACTTCATCTATATTTAGATATTCAAAATGCAAAGATTATTATAAGTATGTTACTGGCTAGCAGGCTTCGCCTGCACGTTTTTTTTTTTGTCACGAAATCCGTTACAGATTGGGGACTCGGACACGGTTATGTGGGACTCCGGACCGGCAGATGTGGGCCGTCCGTTTACCCACTAAAACCTCACGGTGCTCCTCCTTCACTGCCACTGGCCAGGGCCACATGGACTACAATCTTCCGTGAACCCTTGCCTAGCCTTTATAGCAATATTGTAAATCAAAATTTAAATTGAAAAAGACATATTTAGAAAAATTTAAACACAGCGGGATTTAAAGCCGCGCCTCTTGAAAACTGTTCAACTGTTACATGAACGGTTTTAAAAATTTTATACGTTTTCTAAATATGTCTTTTTCAATTTCCTTAGCGTGCGAGTAACACAATTTTCAAAAAATATATGTAAAATTTAAATTGTTGTATTTTTTTTGTTTTCAACAGATTGAAATAAAATAACTACATGTTAAGGGAAGTTATCCGTTTCTGAGAGTAGCGTGCACAAACGCACAGACAGACAGAAAAATATATATTGTTTTGGGTTCTATTACATTGATAAATAGCCCAAACTATATTTTTTCTCATATATCTTCCATGTACAGACAACAACAATCAGTTACATTATTATTATATGTATAGATCTCAGCTCTATAAAAATATATATATTGCATAGCAAATGACAAGTCGACTTTGTGCTTATAATTTGTTTCTCTATATGACAGGCCTTTTCTCAAGTGGGTGGTTCTATCTAAATAACAAGTATAAGGTTCTATAACATATGAAAGAGAGAATAATGATAAAAATAAGAAGAAAAATTAAAGAAAGCTTTATGCTAGTAGACTTTTAGAACTATATTTCAATGTGAAATCAGTCCACGACTAAGCTACAAATGAAAAAAGTTTTGTTGGGAAAACTCTACAATTGCTTGTTGTAACGTTTAATACACTTTCAAATAGACATAACTGTTAGAGAATGCCTGCATATAATTCGACACATTTATACCTATATATATATATTTGGTACAAATAGTTGTACAAAAAAAATGGATTAAATTACGAAAAAAAAACCAGAGAGAGACAAAAGCGTAAAGCAGGTTTATTGTAATATTTTCAAATACTAAGTTAGTTTGCCACTAAATCTCTATACAACAGCTATAATAACAAAATATCTATTTTGTTAACATTTTTTAAAGCGTTATTCCCACACTAAGGAAACTGAAAAAGACATATTTAGAAAATGTATAAAAATTTTAATCCCGCCGTGTTAAAATTTTTATACGTTTTCTAAATATGTCTTTAACAAAATATCTTCTCTAACGTGATTTCAAACGTATTGTACTTAAAACAATCATTGAGTGAAGTGACACGAAAGTGAAGTGATCGAAATTATAGCTCCCTTGCCGTGTATTTAGATGTGATCCGTCTAGTAAATTTACTGCTGAATCTTACAGCATCCCTGGAGCATTCATCTGATTAAACATGTATTTTATTTTTAAACTAGCGACCCGCTCGTGGCTTCGCCTGCGTAAACTACGCGATTGAACTATTTAATTTTTTCGCCCGCCCGCGTTGTCGTTTAAATCACACTTTGCTTAAATTTATATTGAAATGGTTGTAACCTCTTTTTTTTATATGAACTGATTGAAATTAATTATACAGAAAATGTTAAGGTAAGTTTATCACAATACAATACTTAAAAATGTTCTTAAACAGGTTAAGCCGTTACTGAGATTAGTGTGCACAAACACACAAACAAACAGAGAAGAAAATTAAAAATAATTGTTTGAAGTTCTAATAGTAATAAATGCCCCCAATAAAATTGTTTTTTTATATATCTTCCGTGTACAGACAGTGATCAGTTACATTTTTATTATATGTATAGATATAGATAGATTAATGACTTTTTAAATTTATGAAATTGCTGCTTTCTAGCAAGACAAAAAGAACTGAATTGTTTTTAAATTTTTACCCATTTAATAGGCACTTAGTATTCGAAAGCAGTCGCTACACAGCGAAAAAAAGAAAAAAGTATTTTTTCAAAATTATTATAGATATCTCTCTAAATGAAAATTGAACCTACGACTATTGTGTTTACGGGAAGTATTTGACTGCAACTGCACCGGTCTTAGTAAAGTGAATATAATAACCATAATACTTTAAAACTTCTTTTTTTACTATTTTTTTCTTGACTTTTTTCTATCTATTCATAGACGTTATGCGCCATATGACTTCTTCAAAGGAACGGATAAGAATAATCTATATGCAGCTAGTGTCGAGATACTCCTTAATACTAGTAAGATACTCTTCGCTTTCCGCCCGACTTCGGTTGACATGGAGCGGCCACCCTTTGTTTTATATGACCGGACGTTAGAAAATGAAACTTATTTTCTAACCCCCGCTATATATATATATATATATATAAGTTAATATATATATTGAGGCTATCGCGCAGTAGGGCTGCGTTTGTCTGTAAACACAATTGGTTGTGGGTTCGATTCTCATTCGGGGAAATGATTATATTTAAAATATTTTCATTTCTCCGCACTAGTACCAAAGACAAAGTGCGATGTTGAGTTCCGCCACTCAATATACAATGTCTTGATTTGAACAGAGTGTTTTGACACTAGGTCCTCTCTGACTATCCTGATATGCGAAAAAAAATGTAAAGCTAGTTAAATAAGGCAGGCGAAAAAAGGCTTTTTACAAAGTTATTTATTTAAAATTAATAAAACCTTTTAGTACAAAAGCAAGTCTACTTGAAAAATACTAAAACAGCAAATATTTCTACTCTAAAGTTCCAAATGTTTTCTAATGACTGATGGCCGATGGAGCTGACGAATCCTTGAGTTGACACCGCGGATCGGCAAGCATAGCGCAGGGTGCCCTCCAGCTCGATGGGCTGATGACCTGAAGAAAGTTGCCTGGTTAGGCTAGATGCGGAAGGCGGAGGACCGGGACCTCCGGCACACCTTGGGGGAGAAATACGTCCAGCAGTTTACAGGAAAAGGCTGATTTGATTTGATATATTCAAAATATACACGCATAAGTAGGAGACGATCGTAAATCTGTAATTTTAATAATCTTATACTATTTACACGAAATGACGTACTAAAAATAAATAGACGTTCCCTTAAACGAGCTGCTATAACGAAGTACCGTTAGCATAAAAACTAACTTTATAAGAAGATCTTCATTAAAGTTATGTTGAATAGATCATGCACTGTTGTTTTGTGTACAATTATGTTTTTTGTACATATTATTTTATTTTTTATGAATTTATTATTATTAGTTTTACGTAAACAGAGAGAACCAAGAGTTATTTTAACTTACACTATATATTTTGTATATACACAAAGTCTCATTCAGTGTTAATGACGAGTAGCTCCATCTTTCTTTTAGATTTTTAGTGTTGTGGATGCAAAAACCAATTTAAGTCTTAGTGTATCAAATAAGCTTACATTAAGCACAATAAATGTAGATTCAGGTTCTTTCCCGTATAGCAAAGCAAGGATAGTTGAGAAAACCTCCGTTCTCCGTTCCATTAGAAACAAATAATATTAGGTATATACTCTCCTCAAATGTAATTAAATCCACGATGAACTGGCGATGACTAAGCGATGAATTGACTTTCTGAAATCGTGATAATTAATAACGTGTACAGGGTAATTCCATATACAGAATATTGAATTCAGTGAATAAGCTTCACATTTATCTCGGATGGATAGTTCGAGAGAACCTAGAGACTCTGTTCTCCAATTCCCGCCCGAATTCAAGACATTGCGTGTTGAGTGGTGGAACTCAACGCCGTGGTATGTCTTGTTCACCAGAGCGAAGGAATGAAAACAGTTTTACTATAGTTATTTTCCCGAGAGGAAATCGAACCCACAGCTAATCGCGTTTATAGTCAGACTGTCACTGTGCCACAATGGTCTCAATCAGTGAATTTACTGGTCATATAAACATAAAGAAGGACGATGTATCACATCGACCTTCCTTATGTTGTAAACATAAGGGTAGCAGAAATTTGTAAAAATCTCTCTACAGAGATGCTAACAACAAATATAAGTTGTAATAAGCTTATAAGACTTTCGATGTAGCTGGTGCTAGAACGCATGGTTTAGCGGTCAGAGTGCTTGAACGGTTTTCAAGAAGCACGGGTTCAAATCTCGCTGCGTTCAAATTTTTATACGTTTTCTAAATATATATTTTTCAATTTCCTAAGTGTGTGAATAACACTATAAAAAAAAAAATTTATCAAAATATTGTTAGTAATTGTGTATTATAATTGTCAAAAGGCGTTTCAATCTCTTTTCCAAGAGGTCTAATCTAGTTACGCCGACATTTATTCGAGAACTGTAAGTTATAATATTGGAATGAACATAATTTTTCTTCCATTTCTTATCTTTTTAAAGAAACTTTTAAACAAAATATTTATAATAAAAGCTGAACTAAGTGTAAGCTCGACTGCTCATACAAAAGCGAAGTAATTAAAAATAAGATCCTCAACTATCGGTTAGTTTAAGTGAATTTGAAGCCTGAAGTTCTCACAAAGTTTGTTGGAGTAAGAATTGTATTATCGACATTTATATAGGAAGGAAGGAAAGGAAGAAAACATTTGACTTTACTGTAATTAGTACAGTAATTAATAAAGTACGTATGTAATAAAAAAATCTTTATTTTTTATTTAATTTTTTTATTGGGAAGTCAACAGGTTATTTCTAAATAAGAATGAAAAAAAAGAGGTATCACAAATCGAAACATAAAAATGTAAAGAGAGTAAATGAGACAAAAACTGTTAATGAGAGAGTTCGAGGCATTTAAGTTGGCCTTTATTAAAATGTAGTGAGTCATTAAATATATCAAAATGAGAATAATTTGTCAATTGGTTATAAAATTTTCCAGCTATGTTCAATGGGGCATTTAGGCCTAAATTTATTCTGTGTCTTGTAAAATTTTGCGCATTTAGTATTGCATTTGTTCTAGGAGTTACAATATTTAAAACTCTTTAACAGAACACTACGTTTACGAACGTATGGCTTAGTGGTCAGAGCGCTTGGATAGTTTCCGAGAAGCGTGGGTTTGAATCCCGCTGCGTTTAAATTTTTATACGGTTTTTAAAAAAATTTTTATAACCTAAGTGTGGGAATAACTTTTTAAGAATATTATAAAATATTTTTTTTCTAATATAAATATTTTTAATATAAATAGGGTTCAAATAATCGCTATTAATATACGATAATACCCTACCTAGATACCTCTACCTACATAACCTTTAGGCACTATATTCACTGAACCAAAAAGTATTTATTTCTTCTAGTTTATTCAATAGTTAAACTTACAAACAGTTTCTAAATACTTCTTCGGAACTATAAATAAGTGCCGAGTACAACAATTGGTTCCAAAGAGCTTTTATTTTTGTATACCTTTTATATGACTTTCTAAAGTAGGAGCACGATCAGACGACGAAGAAATGTAGGTCACAAAAACTGTCTTGGGCGAAGATTTGTAAAAACTTTTAATTTATTGTATACATATGTTGGTTGTGAGTTCGATTCCCAGTTCAGGCTAAGATTGTTGAAATTTTATTTATTTCTCTGTTCTACAGGGAACTGGGTGTTTCAATATTTGTTTTATTTACATTTTATAAACGAATCGATTGGTTGAAATGAGAATAGTATTACAAATTGAAAAACATTTTTAGAAAACGTATAAAATATTTTTTACATTTTATTTTAAGTGTTATTCGCATACTAAGGAAATAAAAAAAGACATATTTAGAAAACGTATAAACAGAATGGTTTTCAAGACGCGTGGGTTCAAATCCTGCTGCGTTCAAATTATTGACGTTTTCTAAAAATGTCTTAAACGTATAAAAATTGAAACGTTCTTTGCACGCATGGCTTAACGGTCAGAGCTCTTGGACGGTAACTAGGAGGCGCAGGTTCCAATCTCACAGTGTTCGAATGTTTATACGTTTTCCAAAAATGATTTTCAACTTTCTAAGTGTGTGTTTCTAAATAACATTTTTTTTTTTTGAAAAGTTTTACAAATTTCAATTACGGGCAATGATTCGTAAGCAATTAGAATTAAAACTAGAATTAACTTACTGCTACTTTGAAACAAATAGTAGTGTCTGTTTCATAAAATGCTATTACGGCACAATAATAGATTATTTATTGGGTACTAAACTGAACTCAATGTCTGGTTTTGTCTTACAGAAATCGAACCCACTACTTAAATGTTCTGATAAGAACATTCCCCCTGCGCCATTATGACACCAATGGTCACCTCTTAGATTTACTTACAAATAAACATAACAGAATAAGTTAAACCGCATGTAAAGGAAATTTAGTCTTTTACTTTAGAAAGTATTATTGTAGGTATTTCCATTCATTACATTGTACAGTTTATGGTTTTTGTGCGCTGTAATTGAGCACTTCTCATCTCGCCAGTAACAAATTGATTGGATAGAATGAGATGAGACAACGTAGTGTTTCCGTTCTCCACTTTCCATCCGATAGCGAGATGTTAAATATTAAATGAACGCAGGGCCTTGTTTTAGTACAGCTGGGAAATAAGATATATTTATTACTTTGAATGAAGACTGAACTTAGGACCATCGCTTATACAGTTAGACACTGCTCCACTGAGCAAAGATGGTTTTGCATCTGATTAATTATTTAATATTTAAACAACCTTATCTAAGTTAATATTTTTAAATGAAATATAAAACTAATATTTATATTAAAATGTTTTTTTTTTATGTTAATAAATGTTATTGGACTACGATACTTGTATTTTTTATAGCTTCATGCATTTCACCGCATACCGACTACTGACTCACTGACTGCCAACGCCCCGCTTTATCTTGCTACCAGAACCCAAATGAAAATAATTTAAATATAATCATTCCCCGGATAGGAACCGCACCCACGACCATTGTATATACAGTAAGAAGCTGTTACACTGAGCGGTATTGGCCACGATACAAGTACTATTTGTAATAGAATGTTTGGATGTTTAAAGATGTTTAAAGATGTATAAAACAATTATATATGATAATATATAATTGTTTTAGAACATTTTACAAAAAAGAGTCTAGCCTGCGCCCAAGTTTTCTACTTTTTGCTCATCATGTGTTTTTACTTGTTATAAATAAAGCAATCACAGTATTATTTAGAATTTATATGTGTTTGAAACTGGAGAATAGAGTGTGTGTGCGTGTGTGTGCTGCGTGTGTGTGTGTGTGTGTGTGTGTGAGACACAAAGGTCTCTCTGGCTGCCCTGCTATGCTTGAAAAGCGTGCTTTCATTTTCTGCCAAGTTATGTAGATATTATGTATTTTATCTTAACAAATCGACCAAATAGGTATTTTTATCATTAGAAGAAATGAACTAATATCGGAAATCTTTCAAACGTTATGTAAATACTTATAAATTTATATACTTAAAACGCCTTTGCGTCTTGTTAGGTCTGATTTTGTATGCTGCTTCTTAATTGGTCTCAATTTAAGTGGTTTGATGTAGTTAGTTTAACGTGTTAAGTTTAAGTGTAATTATTTAAATATTACAATTTTGTTTAAAAAGACTTTAAATATTTTTAAATTATTACCATACCATTTTTTGTTATAAACTTTAAAATAGTGGGAAATAAACTCGAAATATGTGCTTTTTGTAAATTTACCAGTTTCTTTCTTAAAAAACAAATTGAAATAAAATATATTATTTAATAAATAACATTTTTATTTCCAACAAACGGTAATAACCACACACTTTAAAGCTTATTCAGTCTTTTCCATAAAATCTCGTACAATCATTCCTCAGGCTCGATTAGAGCGTAGTCGAGTCCATTTCCATCTACACCTTTGGTAACTTCGTTGTCTTTCGCAGTTTTAGTAGTTGTTTTTAATTCTTTTTTCCTTATTTTGCCTACATGTGTAGTAGCTTCTGTTTCGATCTGCTCAATGGGAGCGACAGATGATGTTTGCTCTTTGAGATCCACTTTTTCTGTGGGTTCTTCCACTTTCTTTTCAGGTAAAATAACTTCTATTGGAACTTCTCTCTCTGGAATCGGTGGCGGCAGTTCGTGTTTTGGCGCTGAGACAATTAAAATACCTTTTTCATTTAAAACAGCCTTAACTTCCTCCTGCTTGGTTCCCGGTGGCAAAACGAAACGCTGAGCGAAGTGATTTGCCATAAATTTATTGTCACTTTCCGCTTTATGTCTTCCCTCAACAATGATGTACCGGTTCTTCACTTTAATCTTCAGTTCATCTGGCTTGAAACGCCTCACATTCAAACTAATTTGATACTTATCTGAATCTGATATAATTTCTGGGTCCTCCAAGCTTTCTTCCAAGTCCAGAGCTGCTGCTGCTTTGACCAGTTGTCCCCAAGGCCACAAATAATGATATGCAAGAGAATGTGACAAGTGTTTGTCGATCAAAGCGAAGGGATCCACATAGTGAGTTTTATGCGATCTTTCCTCACAAACGGCAAGATTTAAAATAGCGAATATTATTGCGTATTTGTACATTTTGTGTCGCGCTTGTGTATTGTATTGCCTGCTACGAGCTGTTACCGCACTTATATAGCCTCAGCGGGTCGTTCTCGAACGTGTGTCTAGTTCCATTGATGATAAGTGCGGGCAGGCGTCGTCTACCGTTGGAAAGTGAAACTGTTGAATCACGACTGACTCATGGCAAGTGGGTTATGTTAGTGCGTTGAACTCCTTGTATTATATGTTTGTTTTGATATTTTTTGTAGAATTGTAAAGTTTGTGGTGTATTCTGGAGTTTTTTTTAAATATTTTTTGTTTTTTTTTATCATAGTGTACTTCCATATATACAGACATACCTATGTATGATTAAATAATATACCTGCATATTTCTAAATTATTACAACGGTTTTAAGAATATAATAATCATATATTTAAATAGAACTTATTTAATGAATTTAAATTATTTAGATTTAGGTACTAATATTTATATTATGTTAAAAATGTGTACCAAAGTTTTGCAACTCATGCGTTTAGATTATCTACACACACTAATACACAAACACACACATACAAATAAAAATGCATTAGAGTGCGTGTACCGTTAGCAGCGTCATTATTGTTTATGGGTCATTCACATATCTTTATTAGTATTTTGAAGCTTATGAATGAGTGACAGTGTTTTGATTTTGTTGGTTTATTCAATGTTTTTTTCTATAATCTATAAAAAGTATTTTTTTTCTGTATACATATAAGGTTTCATATATTTAGGATGGCAGTGAGATATGTTTTTCCTCTATTGTTATCATTTTGGTACACTGCATGTTGGTAAAATGTGGTACTCCAATACCCACTCCACTATTCCGTAAATATGATATATTTAAAAAAAAAACAATTTGATCGTAATTTTATGACTTTTGCTAGTTTCAATCCAGCAGAATCACACAATAACTTGTCGCTGTGGTGCCAATCCAGAAACCGTGGCACACTTGTCCAGCTGTTCGTTCACATGTTCAATTGACATCGTTCCCTCCAGGAACGGATGAGAACAGTCAACTTGGCCAAATACTGGCAAAATATCATTGAAGCATTTCATTTATTTATACGAAGAAAATTAGCTTTATTATCGATTATAAGCTTATTATATTGTATACTATTATATTATATATTGTAACTATTATATTATATATAGAAAATGTATAAAAAATTGAACGCCAGGAGCTTCAAACCCGCGCCTTTATGAACCGTCCAAACGCTTTTACCACTAGGCCGTGAAATTTTTATACGCTTTTTTATCCTAAATATATTTTTCGTTTATTTAGGTTTACACTTTAAATTTCTATACAGGAATATTATATTTAAATAACATTTGCAGTTAAATAATTTGAACTAAATAATAATATATCGTAACAGTTGGGTGAAGCTCTGCTACAGAAACCACAGAATAACGAAATTATTCAAAAATTATGGCGCTTTTATTCATATTACGAAAAGCTTTCAAGTTTATTCTACTACTACTTAGTTTGAAAAGCTCTAACACATTTACGTATTTTATATATGTACAATACGGAACACACAAACACATATTTACACCATTCAAAATGGTAAACAGGTATAACTTTCTCCACTCTCCGCCGCTGCCTACAGCTTATATATTTTTCTAGCATCATATCAGTGAACTAAATACAAGTATAGGAAATAAAGTAAAAAAGATACGAGAGATCATTTTGAAATGTTGTAACTACAGCATACCTATAAAATATTTAGACGAATTTATTTTAGAGGTTAAGTTATAGTGATGAAAACCTTTTAAAAAGTATTTTATGGCAGGGTAATAAGTTTTAAATAGACGAAGTAAATATTAATTTGTATGAAAAACAACATTTTTTATTGTTTTCTCTGTACTGTTTCAAAAAGAGGTTAGAATTAATTTAAGTTCAGAGAAAAGCTAGGAACTGTCACTAACAAGTACGTTATAATGGCTGCCTAATAAAAAGCTATTATATACAGATATTCTATAGATGGTGTCCCAATTTGGGTAATGACTGAAATAATGACTTTGAAAAGAAAAGAAAGCGACTTAAAAGTTGGAAAGTTTTAACATGGAGTGTGATATTAAATATTCATTTATATGCAGGTATATTAGGTTCTGCCCCTGACTTTGTAATTTATATTTCAAAGAGATTGGGATAATAAATTAAAAAAGTATATTTTTTTGCATATAAATTAAATACTATTTTTAGTATTATAGTATAACTAATATATATGATAATTTTTTTTTAAATATATTGTAATAAGCGTATAAGAACTTCAACGCTGCTGAGTAAAGAACGCATGGCTTAGTGTTCTTTAGTGTTGGACGGTTGCCACGAAGCGCGGGTTCGAATGCCGCTGTTGTCTAAAAATATGTTTTTCAATTTCCTAAGTGTGTGATTAACATTTTAAAATGTTGAATATTATATATAGATAGATTGTCATTGTCGTGCATTAAAACAGTGTCTGAATGTATACGCGATCGTTGTGAATTCGTTTGCAATAAATTATTATTTTAAGTATATCAGTCACGTCACATTTAGCAAATAAGCTGGAGCTGAAGAATAAAGTTCCCCAACACTAGGTTTCTAGAATTATGGGTAGAAAATGCGTAGAGCTAAAAACAATACATTTAAATACAAATCGTTAGTCAGAATTCCTGCAATATATATATATATATACTGTAAATAAATATATATATAAATATACTGTAAATCACAAATCATACTCAATTAAGTGGAGCCTACAATATAGTAAATCACTTGTTTGTCAGAATGTGAACTGAACTTATCCTGGCAATAATATTGTAACCTCATATTGCAAATGTCAGAAGCAGCTTCACGCTTTTCCCGCATAGCAGGGCTAGCAAAGGGAGCCGCCAGGGTTCACGGAAGATTGTAGTCCCTGTGGCCCTGGCCAGTGGCGGTGGAGGAGGAGCACTGTGAGGTTTTATTGGGTAAACGGACGGCCCATATTTGCCGGTCCGGAGTCCCACATAACCGCGTCCGAGTCCCCGATCGGGCGGGTATCCGTAAAGGATTTCCTCACGTAAAAAAAAAAAATGCCTAGCAAAGATCGCGACATTGACAATTACAGTTTTTTTATTTAAAAAAAGACAAACGAACAGAAAGACCACCTGATGGTAAGTGGTTACCATCGCCCATGGTTATCTAGTCCCCAAATCACGGCATCGTAGCGCTCAGGAATCATTTTGGGAACAAAATTATACCACGGCTTGCATGTCCGTGGAAAAAAAATAACTTGGGGCAAACACGTTAGATGCAAACCATACTAGGTGATGTGGATGATATCTACTCTTATGGTGAGAGGTGCGATCGTAAAAAGAACGTGGCACCATATCAAATAATGCCTTGGAGCATTCCCCATTGTATATACGGTAGAATCAATAAGAGAACAAACGTCTATCCGTGTGCTTAAGGATGATAAGAGTAAGGCTGGCAAGGATACTACAAAAAATGTTATCCAATCCGGACACAAAAGTACAAATTTTGAAGCAAAGCGTTCTAGCTTTTAGTATAACCTATGTATAGACATTGACTAATTACACATATTTTATACATACACATGTACAGTTAATACATTATTCTTGCTTTCATTACTTTCACCTTTTATAATACGAGTATACTTACTAATAGGACCATTGAAGTGTAAAAAACGCGATGCCTTAGCAACGAGACACTCGAGGGTCTCGGAATGAACATAGACAGTAGTCTATGTTTATTCTGAGTGGGGAGAACAGTAGTTTTCCCCCACTTTTTTTAGTTTTTCTAGGGTTTTAATTGCTTCACGTAAGGGTTACCGCAAATACGAATCAGCTAAATCTTAAAGCGTGTTCTATTAAAACAAAGATTAGACATATGCGGTATGCAAACACTGCATGCAATCCATTTCTCGTATGCAAGTTAAGCAATTATAAATCAGGCCAATTAACAAATGGGTGACCGTTACGGTGATATACTGCCGCATTCGATTCAATTCAATGTGAATATTATTTCAATGTTTGATGTATAGAATAACTTACACTTTCACAAGGCTATTGTGGCACAGTGAGACAGCGTCTGACTCCAAACGCAATTGATTGTGGGTTCGATTTGGCAGAATGATTATGTTAAAACTTTCTCACTGCACTTGTCTGTTCTGGTACGATAAAGCGCAGCTTTGAGTTCCGCCATACAACACGTAATGTCTCAATTTGGGACTAGTCTGTTTTAGGACTCTCTCTGTCTAACGTACGTTATTTATAGTAATTAGAGATAACAATGGCAGCCTTATATATTTCTATGCAGCTTCGTATACCAATAGCTTACAATTAGTAAATATATGGACAATTCAACTATTTTTGATACGCCCTTATTACTCGTAAATTTTAAGCTTAAAGTTAACACTATTATTGATGTCCAATAAGTTTAAAAATTGTACACGTGTCCGGATTCAATAAAAATATAATATTGTATAGTATTAACGTAAGGTCCTTGCCCGGACGCCCATGATATATTACATATCTTGCTTTCTTTTTAAAATAATTAGTTGGTAATAAAATTTACATTTTATGTGAATGTACATTTAAAGTGTGTAATTTATGTAAATGTACATTTTATTACACATTGGAAAGCATCGTTGCAATTAATGCATTTTTTCTTTAATGTCAAAAGTATCGACATAGGGAGAAGAGAGGGATCTCTCTTACTGCTTCCCTACATTGCTTAAGGAATCTACCAAATTTTAGCTTTTACTACCAGTAGTTTTAGCAGTGCGCTGTCTGTCTGTCACTCAGTGAGTAACGGAAGGGTTATGTGCATATAGTAATTTGTTTATATATATAAATAATATATATATATATATATATATAAGATTACATAAATTTGGCTTAATAAACAGTGAACAATTAATTTCTACATACTCTCTTCTTTGATTGTTACAAAATGGGATAAAAGCTTTCACAACTAAACTGTATTTTTTTTGCGATCAGTACTTTATTACGTTCAAACCTACACAACAACAAGTAGGGGTGTAGTTATACTCGTACTGTAACACAAACAATCTACAACTTTATATCTGATATATAAAGTCTAATTTCATTAAAACCGTCGATACCTTTACGTCCATTAATTCTAGTAAGCATAAATGTTTCGAAACAAACCAGTACTTTAAAGAAAGTTGCAAAGGAAAATTATTTTAAACGTTCAGATATAAGGACTAAAACACTGTGCATGATACGTAGATTTGATCTAGAAAATTCTTCGGCAGGAACGATGTAAACAAACACAACAGGTGGGGTTCGTGAGGACCAGTGGGGAAGTTTAGGTGATATGGACGTTGAGGTGCTTTTTATTTGAGTAATATTATATGTTCATATATTTTACGTAACAGAGAGAAACAGAGAAAATTTAATATTAATTCAGTGTGATTTATACAAATTAATCACTTTGCTCGTATTTTTCTTTTCTTTGGTAAAATATTACTGCAACTAGACAAGCAATCGTTAATCGTCTATGATTTAATAAATAAAATTTTATTCTGCATAATTTAAATAACTTAATCATAATTTTAAAAGCACTTAAATTAAATCAGCAACAATTTATAACTTAAAAATGTATTATAATATTAATGGTGCAATAGAAAAGTAGGTAAAACTATATAGTCAGAAGAGAAAGGTAACGTGTTTTAATTAAGTGTGATGTAATTCGAACCTAGTACAGGTTTATAAATATATAAAACTTTATGATAGGTTCCAAACCTATGTTGACCAACGAACCATCTTTCATATAACATACAATATCTATACAGTATATTTTGGATGAAATCAATAATGAATTTAAAGTATAATGAATTTAAAAAGCTATCTAGAAAATATTGGTATATAAATATCGGTCATACAACCTAACTAACAAAATTCTTTAACCGTAACTGCATTAATTAATCTAGATAGCGCTGAAACCTTATATCAATTAACTCGGCAAACGAAAATTTTACATATTAATAATTATATACAAGTTTAAAATATCCTATTTAAAAATAAGTAAAAATGAAACAAAAAACACTTACTACTTAAGATTTGAAATTGGAATAATTATTTATTTTTAATATATATAATTTATGACAACATCGAACTTTTTTATAAAAACAACTAAAATTCTATTAAAGCTACATATCTACTGATTTTATATGTATACGCTATATATTTTTTTTGTTTTAACTATATATATATTTATATTTAAAATAAAAATTATATATATATATTATTTATAATATTCCCCTGTCTCCCCAATCAGACAGCGAGGGCACAAATTGAATGATTGCACTTTGTTATATATATATATATATATATATATATATATATATATATATATATATATGCACGTAATTGAAACTGCTATATTTTAAATATTTTAAATTGTTATTTATGTTTTTGCGTAGTTTTGCCATATGCCAGATATTGTGTGGAAAAGAGAAGCTAGAAAACGATAATAAATCATTTTCTCGCAGAGATATCACATGCTTAGTGACGAAACTTTACATGTTATATTTTGTTAATAAACTCATAAATAAGAAAAGAGACCTGGTATGACAAAATGCGAGGTTGAGTTCTCCCACTCAACACGCAATGTCTCAAATTCCGGCGGAAAGTCTCCACTTCTCCACACTCCACAGTCTCCATCGGAAAGTCTTGACACTATCTTCTCTCTGTCAGTTTCCATTGAGATACGACGCATAGAGTGACAGAACTCAATGTCTTACTAAATATGATCAGATTAGAGGAATGAAAAATATTTTAAATATAATATTGCTCTTATTAGGATATAAATCCACTACTACTTGTGTAATCATCATTTAACGACTTTTCAAGCTACTACACCGTTTTTAACATTTTTAAAGCGTTATTCACCCTTAAGAAACATTTTTTATAAGACGTAAAAAATGTGGCAAAGGGGGAGAGTGTCTGACTGTAAACGCAATTGGTTGTGAGTTTGATTCCCACTCGGGGCAATGATTGTATTTAAAAATATTTTAATTTTCCGTTCTGGTATCTAAGACAAAAGCACGAATTTCGCCACGTCATCACGCAATGTCTCGAATTCAGGCGGAAAGTGCAGAACGGAGTGTTTGATACTAGGTTCTCTCTGACTATCCTGCTATGCGGAAAAAAACGTAAAACAAAAAAAGTATAAAAGTTTGAAAGCAGCGGGTTTGGCTTGCAGCGGTGACTCTTGGACGGTTACCAATTTTTTATACGTTCTCTAAAAACAAAACTCCACTACGGTGTCTGTATTTACACTAGCTATATAATTAATAAAATGTTATAAAATTAAATCCACAGCGTTGTGCTGCTCCTGTTCCACGCAAAATGTTTTTTGAATTCGATCGGAAAGTGGATCGTGTATCGACACAAGGCACAAAAATTTTGTATTTTTTTTTTTTAAATATCTCTATCATATAAATAATTGAAGCACAATTTACTATGCATTTTTATTATTTAAATACATATTTACTTTTTATTACGAGACAATAATCTAAAAATGAGTCAAGAGAAAGTAGTTGTGAAAGCTTATTGCGGTTATAAGGAAAATGCCACCGTTGAACACTCGACTGAGATTAATATTATAGAAAAAATATTATTATTGGATATTGTTATAGATATGAATAGGAAAAAAGATTATCTCAGACAGTAGACGCGAGCTACTTGTGTCTCAAGTCCCAGGCACTGCTTCGAACTCCTCGCTCTGCAAAACTATGGATACCTGCACAGTTAACTATGGAATGCTAAGGAGTTCGTCTCATATATAATTGGTATAATGGTTTTTCCTGGCCGAAGCCTCTATGATAATTATTTTAGGTTCAAATCCCGCTATAATATAATATTATTAAAAAACATTTTAATCATTTATTAGTAGTTCAAGGCTTTCAAGAGTAACTTCAATTAAACTTATAATATTAAAATTTATATATTCTTTTATTAAGTACATTAATTAGTTTCAACAAGCTTTAGTTATCTATATGTCTGAATAGCTATCATTTCTGTAATGAAAATTGAATATTATGACCTTTGTGGCGCAATGGGACAGAGTCTGGATGTAAACACGATCGGTTGTGAGTTCGATTTCAATATTCCCCCAGGAAATGGTAATACGCAATGTCTCGATTCGAGCGGAAAGTGGAGAACGAAGTTTCTTGACGCTAGGTTTGTAGGCGTGAAGCAGTTTATGGTGTAAATTGTAAATTTTCTTATTATAGTATAGTAGTTAACTAATTTTATTTTTTTACACTTGTACAGAGAAACTACAGTATACGTTCTACAGGGAGTTTTTTTTCAAATTTTTGATATCTTTCTTTCGTCGGCCTTTTCAAAATATGCCGTTGAGTTCAGATGTTTTTAATATGAGTTTATTTTCTCTGGTTAATAAATAAATAGATATTTAAATTGTTAATTGCCATCGTACCGCAATGGGACAGCGTTTGACTGTAACCGTGATTGGTTATGGCTTCGATTCTCCCTCAGAGGAATGATTGTATTTAAATTATTTTCATTTCTCCTCTCTGGTGAACAAGACAAAGCCCGGCGTTGAGTTCTGCGACTCAACACGCAATGTCTAGATTTCGGGAAAACATTTGAGACGTGAGTGTCTTCACACTAGGTTCTCTCTGAATAAGTAAGGACATATCTATTTTCATAAAATACTTTTTTGGACATGATATGTTATTAATAGTAAAAAATAATATAATTAAAGCAACTTTACCGGTTCACGAACAGTTCGTTACGGTAATATTATGAAAAAAAATAATTGTAAATATCTCACAAATGTTAAGCTGTCTGTGAAAAGTTTTTAAGAAGCGCAACAATTTAAAAACAACAATCGAATATTTTTCAAATTGTAATGAGTTTTTCTTGAAAAACACCTTAATCATAATTCCTCAGAACTTCGCTTTCCATCTATTTTAGGGTACGACGCGGGTTTGGATGCGTAACTCAACACTGCAGTTTCTTTTACTTAAGCGGTGATATGAAAATATAATGCAAACTTTTCACCGAGAGGGAGTGGAAATTTACAGCTGTCGCATACAGATGTGGGCTTATTCAAACTTCACCACAATGGCATATTAAGCAGTTTAAAAAATCCTATTTAAAAAAAACCTCTTAACTGCTGTATACCGTATAAATGAATAATTAAAAAAACGATATTAGTCTCAAATTATCTAACATTTTGCAGTAATAACTCGAAATCTATATAAATATAATAACAAACCTTTGTTTATGAATACAGAGTTGAAAAGACTAATTAAACTTTTAAAGTTACTAATTTAACTATTTAGAAAACGTATAAACATTGAACAATTGACTCGAACTGCACCTCTTGGAAACCGCCCAAGCGCTCTGACCACTAAGCCATACCTGAAAATAAACGACCTTTTTAACATAATAAAGTCTTTATATATTGTAATATATATATATATATATATATATATTAGCTGACTTTTAAATAACTTTGAATACAAGATCGATGTAAATTTACATAAACATATGTACACCTATAATAGTTCTCCCCACAGTATACAAGGTTAAGCAATCTGTGCCAATTTTAGTAATCAAATGCCCCTTATTCCGCTTATAAATACGATGTGCACCAATATAAGACAATGGAAGAGACAATAAAACGACCTTTAAAGGTTAAATTGTTTAAAAAAGATAGAAAACTAACATATTTATAAAATATAGTATAAATAAGAAAAGCGCGGCGTTGAGTTACGCCACTCAACACGTAATGTCTTGATTTCGGGCGGACATTAGAGAACGGAGTGTCTTGCCACTAGGTTCTCTCTGACGATCCTGCTATGCGGGAAAGCGTGAAGCTGAAAAAAAAGGTGTAATTGCAACAATAAGTTACACAAAAAAAAAATTGGTTTAGCATCACCTATTCTAGTTGTAACTATTTATATGTGTTTATATATATATATATATATATAAACTCGCGTTACTGACTGACTGACTGACTGTCCTAAATTAATTCACGTAGGAAGTAATAGGCGAGCATTAAGAGGGGATTTCCCAAAATTCTCACGGGAACGGGAAACATTGAGACTTAATGTTTTGTGGTCCACGCGAGTAGACCATGAAAATAGACCATGGACTAAAGCTATAGACAAGCTTACATGTAATGTAATGGTAAGCTTTATTTATTTGATTTACATACTAAATTAAATATACGGATATATTCTTCATTCAATTCATTCCAATTCTTCGAAGAATTCAGAAGTAACTTAGAGATATTTTCAATTTGATTTTTCAAATAAGCTTTATTATGAATTGCTTGTCCTTGTCCTTTTTATATATATTTTTTCATATAAAACATTTAAGGCACCGAGGCTGGCTGTCGGGGGCAAGCGTCGCCACACCTTAATATGATAATATATCCTTTTTTGTATTCAATATGAATGTTTGTTTAATAAACAGTCATCTATAAATGAATCCTTTTTCTTTTTCAGCATCACCCTTTATCCCGTACAGCAGGATAGTCAGGGAAAAGGTGGGGTCAAGACTTGCGGACTTCATTTTCCGCCCACAATTAAGACATTGCACGCTGAGTGGCGCAACTCAACGCCGCGATTTGTTTTAGAACCAGAGCGGAGTAATGAAATATTTCCCATTCATTATTTAACAAAACAATTTCAATTGTTCAGATTCGCCAGGTGTTCCGCAGCGGCTCACAATTTTCTTCATTGAATTCGTAATATAAATCTGGAAAAATAAAATAAAATAAAATGTATGTATGTATGTATGTATGTATGAAACGAATATATAATAATAAAAAAATAATCCCTTCTGTTTATTCCCATTAGTTCCATGATCCACGATGATTGCGAGGGGTCGAGTAATAGCCTCGACACTTCGTCAACGGTCCGAATGAAATAAAACAGGACGTAAAAAATAACATTCAACTCTTGGTAGGTATTCTCTAATCAGATTATTGTTAGCAATATACGATTACATTTTTTAAACCTATTTACAATAAAAAAAACTTGACTTTAATATATTCTTTGATCAATTTGTTTTTCAAGTATTTATAGATACTTATACAAACTGTATCATAGCTACCTAAGCAGCATTCTTGAATACTGTAGCACTGTACTATCTGGAGTCCTCACTTTTCAACAAGTTCCTCACGAATCGAAAGTATTAAGAAAATATTCAGAAAGGATATTGTATTAGACATATTTAGAAAACAAATAGAAATTTGAACATAACGAGATTTGAACCCGCGCCTCTTGAAAACCGTTCAAGCGCTCTGACCGCTAAGGCCATGCGTTCTACATCCAGCTACGTCGAAACTCTTATACGCTTATTACAACTTATATTTGTTGTTAGCATCTCTGTAGAGAGATTTTTACAAATTTCTACTACCCAAAGATTATTCTACGAACAATTTGGCAAAAGAGAATGCTATTTATCAAATATATATTTCTTTAAACATTTTTTTTAAAGTGTTATTCGCACACTGGAAATTGAATAATAGAAAAAGAATGATATGGTTTTTTTTTTACTTTCGCTTTATATAATTAACTTGAATGTAGTTTTTGTATAATTTATGTAATAATAAATATTAGTATTATTATTTCTTCAATAAATTTCTCTAACAAATGTTTTACATGTGGTGTTTATCATTATATACAATAAAATAGTCAGTTAATTTTACTATAAACGTATTCAACGTTCCATTCTAAATCTTAATACTATAACTGTTCTTTTGTGATAAACCTATAAATAAATAACTAAGTAAATCCTCGATACACAATATTTATGGCAGAAATAGAAAAAATCGGTTGTTTTAATATTACAAAGGTCTGTTTTGGGACTAAAATGGGAGTGTCTGTACCAATTTTATATATTTATATAGATGGGTAAGTAACTACTAAAATTGACCCCAGTCTTCATTCAAGAATATTGACTTTACTAAATGTAAGCTTGTCCCTGAGTGGGAATTGTATCTAATACCACTTACTTTCATGTACAGTGACTGCGCCACGGTGGCATTTTCAATGGCTTTTGTATTTAAAAAGAAATTAGGCTAATGTACTTGGGCCTCTGTTGGCAGGCATTACCACTTAACTATCCAGGTGATACTGGTCTGCTGCCAGCAAACTGCAAGTGTGGAAGTAAAAAATGTGATAATGAGTTATTAGACCGTGAGTTTTTATAATATTTTTATGAACAATTCCACTAAATTTACATATAATCGTAAAAAGTATTTGCCACAATTGGTTTTATCATATGTATAAATTTTATTTAAACTTCACACATTTTCCGGAATAGCATGATAGGCAGAGAACTTACTTTAAGGCACTCATTTCTCCACTTCCAGTCCAAATTCGAGACTTTACCTGTAGAGTGGCGGAACTCAACGAAGCGCTTTGTCTGGACAGCTGACATCATTATGTATATATTAAAATAAATAGAATGTAATGCATATTTTCTCTCCAAACACAGTTCATATGTTTTTCTTGGAACTATTTATGAGTCGATGCACCTCACCTCTAAAAAAAAACTTTGAATCAAGTGGAGAGTGGAAATCAGAGTGTTTTAACACTAGATTCACTGTGAACCTATTTATATAATATCATGTACTAGCAAATCAACAACAACAACTGTAATTTGGCACCCTGTATCTGAAAATTATGTATCAAGCTCTAGAAGTCGAATACAGAATTGACTCTTTCATATAACATACGATAAACAGTAATAAACAATACTTGAAAACTTCAGAACCCTTTTAAAAAAATTATCGTTGAAGGATTCGAATCTGTGACTAAATGTGTTTTGTTTTATTATTTTTCACGAATTCGGTAGGCCTAGGTAACTAAATACCTAAAGACTCCATCTCTACTCAACTCTATTCATATTTGTATAAATATAAAGTACTCAGTAGTATATTTAAAGGCCATTTATGAGCGTGAAACTGTAAATGCGGAAATGCTGAAGTGCTTTAATATCGTGTAGAGGACAAGAAGTATGATCAGTATTACATACTTCTTGTCCTCTACACGATATTAAAGTTTTTGTATTTATGTGTTCGAACTCGCGCCACATGATTTTTTGTACATTTAAAAAAACGCTTCTTATATCCAAGTGAGGGAATAATATTTAGAGAGTCCAATATTATAACTATGAAGGAACACGTCTGGTCGAAGTTGGTTCCATAGTTTGCAAAAAACTGATCTGGCAAACCGGCTAGTTGATATGAGCCAAGCATCCCCGCAGATGATGACGGTGATATTGCTAAAAGACATATTTAGAAAACGTATAAAAATTTGAACGCAGCGGGACTTGAACCCGCGCCTCTTGAAAATCGATCAAGCGCTCTGACCGCTAAGCCATGCGTTCTACATCCAGCTACGTTGAATTTCTTATACGCTAATTATAACTTATATTGGTTGTTAGCATCTCTGTAGAGAGATTTTTACAAATTTCTGCTACCCAAAGATTATTCTACGAACAATCGTTTGGCAAGAGAGAATGCCATTTGTTGAATATATATTTTTTAACATTTTTTAAAGTGCACACTAAGGAAATTGAAAAACACTTTATACATTTTCTAAATAAGTCTTGTTCAATTTCCTTAGTGTGCGAATAACACTTTAAAATGTTAAGAAATAAAAAAGAAATAGGTGATATTGCTGTCAGAGGATTGAAATAAACAGTAAAAGCTTACAAAAACCATTGTTTCTCGACAGACTATGACTTATATTGCAAGCTTCAGATCATATTTAAACCTATTCTCAATACTAAATCACACTCCAAGATATATTCGACTTAGTTTTGCATAATAAAGCGATTTGTTAGTTAGTTGTGTCCGGAACCCCTTAAATTTGCTCCCATTTCACGTCTGATCACTAATCCGTGCTAATGTCCCGATTTGCATACAAATGAGCCTAGTTCTAAATTGATAGAGATATTTTTAATTCACATTCTTATTGTTTTGATAAAAGCTTTAGTAATATCAAAAGTTCTTTTGAAAATACTTCTGTAAGTTTTGAATATAATCATATTTTGGACGTGGTCTTTCGTTTCTTGGCATTTCTCTAACTCACTCAATAAGAATATATATTTGACTTTAAACGCGATTGATTGTGGGTTCGATTACCACTTGGGAGAATTATATTTAAAATAATTTAATTTATTTGCTCTGCTGCTCTTAGACAAGGCGCGGTACTGAGTTCCGCCACTTAATAAGCAATATATCAGTTCGGGATGGAAGAGGAGAACAGTCGTAACACTAGGCTTTCTCCGACTACTTACATAACAGGATTGCTATGTATGAAAAGCTAAACAAAAAACATACATAAATTGTAAGAATTCAAATTTGGTATTCGAAAATACATTATAGACTACCCGACGACCCCTTCGATTCAGACATATTTGAAAAACGTATAAAAATTTGAACGCAGCAGGAAATGAACCCGCGCCTCTTGTACGTCTTGAACGGTTGTCAAGAGGCGCGGGTTCAAATCTTGCTACGTTCAATTTTTTATACGTTTTCTAAATATGTCTGTTTCAATTTCCTTAGTGTGCGAATAATACTTAAAAAAATGTTAAAAAAAACATATAGACACCTTCGATTCCTCGAACCCGTTAACAGTCGCGGTCACAGTCATACCCTGTCACAGTGCCACGGCGGCCTCTCTATATGTATAGTACATAAATAATTGTTATATAATATAATTAGTTACTTTTTAATTATAATATGAAATATATAATAACATAAATAACTGTAGATAAAAAAAAAATCATAATGGGCTTGATAAATTACACTGTAGTTAATAAATCTAAATTATGTCTCGGATAAGCTTTAAGAATTAGCTTTTTTAATCACATTAATGGCCTCAGATATGAAGCATCTAATAAAATAAGTATAATTTTTATTTTCTGAGATATATATTTCTTTAGAAACGTGCTTCTAGCATTTTTTTTTTATATTCTATCTTTCAGCTTCAATCTTTTTCACGCATGGCAGGGTGATCAGATTGAACCTAGTGCTAAGGTATTGCGTTCTCCGCTTTCAGCCCGACATCGAGGCAGTGCGTGTTGAGTGACGGAACTCAACGCCGCGATTTATCTTACCAGAGCGGAGGAGATAAAATAATTTAAACATAATATAGCCTCCAAGCGGGAACCGTTCGAGCGCGACGGTGGACTTTTCTTTTCGGTAGCATTTATTTCATTTTTATTTGTACATGTGCTAGGCTTGCTTGTGCTTGGCGGCTAAAGACTTAAGTACGAGTTACAATTAACATTTATTATACCAAAACCAATTTCATACTACTGCTTTTTATTTCATACTAATAATTGTTAAAGTTCAATTGTTTTTAATATAATCCTAATATTTTTTTTATATTTGTGTCATTATTGATACTATTGCTAGTAAACGTATGGCTTAGCGGTCAACGCGCTTGGACGGTTTCCAAGAGGCTCGGGTTCGAATCCCGCTACGTTCAAATTTTTATACGTTTTGTAAAAATGTTTTTGTTATCTTAACACTTTCGTGTAGTAACACTTTAAAATAGTAAAAATACACACAATAGTAATTTCCTTTGAAACTTTGAACACTGTAATACCTACATTTTCGGTTTACATAGCTTATTCAGGTTCTAGGGCAATTAAAGGTAAAATTACACCTCGTGGTCTGCCAAGTAAACTTAGGCTGTATGCAAATATCTAGACAGCCAGTTAATATGTACATACATACACATTTGTACCAATGTCAATGAATACTTACATATATATGTAAGTATATAAAGCCATCGTGGGTTGCGGGTTCAATCCCCATTCGAGGGAATTATTTTATATTAAAAAAGGCGTGGTGTTGATTTTCATCACTTAACACGGAATTTCTTCTATAGGGAAAGTGGAGAACTAAGTATCTTGACACAAATCTCTCTGCCCTTCTTTGCGGAAAAATAAATATTGTATATGTGTGTATGTATTTCTACAAGCAAACTTAAAAATAAACATAGTATATGCTGTTTTTATGTGATTGTTTATATAGGAAGCTTAATCTAGACATATAATAAAAGTGTTACTGATCACTGCCTGTACATGGAAGATATATGATAAAAAAAATATTTATCAATGTAATAAATCCCATAATAATGAGTTTTAGTTTTCTTTTCTGTGTGTGTCTGTGTGTTTGTGCACGCTAATCTCTAAAGCAGTTTAACATCTTGTAATTTACTTTCGACTATTGTATTTTAGTAAACTTCCCCCTTAACATTAAGTGTTAATTTCATTTCAATCGTTTCATAAAATAGAAACAACCACTTAAATTATAAATTTAAGCAAAGTTTGTTATTTAAGTGAGAACGCCGGCGGTGAAGTAAAAAGTACTTTATTCGTGTAGTTTACACAGGCGAAGCCGCGAGTAGATCACTAGTAGCTATATATATTCTTAATTTAAGAAAATAATACTAATTACAAAAAAAAATGAGTTATTGATAGAAAAACGGATTTTGGTAATTTGTAAATCATTATTTGTTTCCTTTAATCCGCTGAATATTGAAAGGTAACATTGCCTCGCTTGGATTTGAACTACCAACTGTAACATACCAGCCAGTATAACTGTGACACAATAAAGCTCTCCAATAACCATAACATTTTTAAAGGCCGCCTTACTACTTTAGCCACCTTTGTAGATAAACCCCTTTCGTTTTTGTAAATATATGTTATTACATGTTGAATAGCAATTTTTTTTTTATTTCTACATCCAATTTACAATTTGATTTTAAATTTCATAAACAACTGCTTAAGCGATGCTCAAGCAGGGATATAGCAAAGCCCAGAGCATCAGCCCAATTTATATGTATACCTAATTAAAAACAATGCGTGTGTACGGTAGTCAGAGAGAAGTCAGTGGGCTTGAAGTTTATTCAATCAAAGAGTAATGCAACGAAAATAATTTACCTATGAATATCTTCCATCGTAAGGGATTGAAACTCACAACCGCCCGGCACGTTTAGACAGTAACCAAATGGTATAAATCTATTTCTTAATAGTATATTACAAAAATATAATTCCTCTTGGCTAGCTTCGGGTTTGGTGACACATTTGTGGTCGCTAGTTGAGCCTATATGGCTTTTTGTAACCAAAGCTCATGAAACTGGAAACTCCAAGTGAAGCGCTTCAGTGGACATATTCCACAGATTTAAAGTAATCTATAATCATATTATTAAGCTCTAAATCAGTAGATAGATGGGATTCCACTTTTTCTTATTGCTGCTGGCATTTTCAAAAATCATATCATTTAAGTTCACCATCAGCGTCGTGGCTATCATGGCGCAGGACGACAGCATCTGACTGGAGCGCCGGACCAGTTGATTTCCAATTTCCTTCAGAAAAGCTATGATGAAATTTATTTACATGTCCCCAGACAAACCAAGCAAATTGAGATGCTATAGGAGTGGGCAAAGTGGAGACGGAGATATTGAGTTACAGTGGAGAATCGTGATATTATTAAGTTACAGCGGAGAACGGAGTAATGAAAAAGCATAACATAACAAAAAATAAATAAATTCACCGGGCTGATTAATATATAATAGTTAATTCAATGTTATTTCAATGGGAAAAATGTTTTTGCGTTTTATATATACAACATATATTTTTACATCTTCATAATAATAATTAACAATTTCCTGTTACTAAACACATTTCACATTAGATAGCTAAAACTAACCATCACCTAAATCTCTTTTATATGATTTCTTTCAAATAGTCCTATAACTTTTTCTTATCTGTATAATATCTTTAGTTAGCTCAGAGCTATCTTTTCCAACTATTAACTGCCTATCATATTTTCTTGCGTTGCACCAGACAAGCCTGTAACTTAGTTAATTTTCATTTGGTCATTTACGTTTATGTGAATATTTTCAGATTTGTTTTTGTTCGGTTACTATGCACCTTCCTACGAATGCCGCAAAATAGTTTGTATCAAAGATCCTAGTGTCATTTGCCTAGAGAAACTCCGCTTGAACAGCCGTTGCTTGTACATTGTTATATAATTTCTTTATATTTATTTTCAGCTTTTCCGCAGCGCTGCTTGTTAGTTCTACTTGATGTACCAAAGCATTTCTTTGTGATCTGGTTTGTTTCATAAGCTGTGAAGTTAAAGAAACATTCGGTCAATTGTTTTCTTTTCTTCGCTAAGTATTTTCTCTTCTCGTACGCTTTACAATATTTGTTCTTTGATTTTTTACAAATTCTGGTTTTTATATATTTTTCCATATCGGTTTTTGTATTGCGGTACCTGAAACAACGGTGCGCTTCTTAGTTCACAACGCAAAGATAATCAGGAAGTAATTTCCTACGAGTCATGCTTGTACTTTCGCCCCTTGCATGTGGCCATGAGCCAGACATTTGTTACCCAAGCCAACAAAAAAAAGAGAAGCTCCTCTTTCAAGCAGCTATGCTGTCGCTTTATTTGTCTTCATACTTCACCCTTGAGTTCTTCTTTTATATTAGATTCAATATTAATAATTTCTAATTTATGCTTAGCTTGTATTTCTTCTATTTCATATCATCTCTTCATGTCATCATAGCTTTCACTGCACGTAGCATTTTTTAGAGTAGTAATATTTTCTATTAAATTATTCCTGGAAGCTTGGACTTCTTCTAATTTACACTTTAATGCCTTAGCAGTCAATAAGCATTCTACAGATGGCATGCCCGTACTTGTTTTAGCATCAATTTTCAATATTTCGTCATAAGAATCGTCATATTCGTCTTTCATAATAGAATTATCTTTTAAGTGCATCAACTCTTCACGAAACTCTGTATTTTCCTGTTTGAGATGTCGAAGTTTCAATATAAGATTTCTGATTCTAGATTGGTAATATATATTCTGAAAGTTATTATTCGAATTAATGGTAATATCACCATCGCTTTTTATTTGATGGTTATCTAAATTAATATTACTGTTTGATATGTTATAACATAGCGTATTTGACTTATTATTACTCCTTGATTCATTAATAGATCGTTTGTTTATATGACTATTCTTCGAAAATACACCAGTGACTGATGCAGAGCTTTCTTCATAATTAAAATGACCTGTTGTATTATCTAAATCGACTAAAATATATTCCATTTCAGTTGATGATTCATCCTGGTTAGTATTATGTGTGAGAGAAGGTAACTTATCAAAATTTGGCTTACGAACAAAAGGTTCTGCCAAGGTACCTCGAGTGAGCTGATAACATAGATTAAATATATATTTGTTTCGCAATACTTTTTCGTTACTTTTGGATAGGCAAAGTTTTTGAATCCAATCATTGCAAATTTCTATTACATTCTGATCTAGGAGCTGACCTAAATAGGGTCTCATTATTTCTAAATAGCGTCTGTATTCAGCATCAAGATTTTCTTCGTCCTGTTCATCCATTATTGAATTTTAACCGAAATATGTAACTTCATCTGTCACGTTACTTTTTAAAATATCAAATGTCTTAAAATACAGTTCTTTAATTTTTGAATTTTTAAAATTTTTAATTTTTGAATTCACTCTAAGAATGGTATTATAAATAGTTATTATTTAATTAATTCAATATATTTGTTATCCATTATTACGAAAAATATTGATTTTTTCTTTCTCTGTAAAAACTTACCAAATTTCGTACTCTGTTATAGGCAAAGGTTTCATAAAAAGGGACCACAAGGGATTATTCACATATACTATCGTCATCACGTATATTATACTAGATTTAGATAAGAAAAACAATATAACATTATATTTTACAGACGATTGGGGACAAATAGAAAAAAAAATATTGCATTGTGTTTTTTATCCAATTTATTTTCTACCTATCTTGAAAAAAATACGATATGATAAAAGTGCTTCTTATTGTAAATTAAAACAAATTTTATACTACACTTTCCTCCCAAGTTTTTCCCAAGTCCCAAGCATTGCAAATGATGAAGGCAGAAAATATTTAAAATATGAAATGTTTCGAATGTATGCAAACTTACAGCCACGATGTGGCGCAGTAGGACAGCGTCTGACTATAACCACGATTGGTTGTAAGTTTGATTCCCATTCGGTTGAAAGGTTATATATTTTTTAAATATTTTCGTTTGTCCGCTCTGGTACCTAAGACAAAGCACGGCGGTGAGTTCCTCCATTCAACACGTGATGTCTCGTAGTTCGGGGATAAAGTGAAAAACGCAGTGTCTTGACACTAGGTTCTCTCTGACTACCGTGCTATGGGGAAAAAAGCGTGAAATAACAAAAAAGGTTATATACACCTCACGGTGCCTAGAACAAGTCAGTCACAGACAGACAGTCTAAACTATGAAAATGCTGTAACAAAACAAAAAATATCTAATCCAACACAACTTAAAAGAAAGGTCTGAAAAGCACGTCTATTATAGGAGGTGCTTTCAGGATCCAGTATTACTAAGAAGCTTACTCTGGACGTAGGCGACGACTTTAGACCGTGTAATCGGATTTAGAATAACTTAATGCTATGGAAAATTTATTTAAAACGGATAGTGATATTTTCTTGTCGTATTTTCTCTGACGACGGTTTGGTGTTGTGAGACTTTAAAATGGTAATAACTAAATATAAATAGCTTCTTTTGAGAAATTACAGCTAACCCTTTTGTGCAATATAACTGAGATCCAACGACTGAGAAATGACCATATATATATCCTACTAATATTACAAACGCGAAAGTTTGTAAGAATGTTTCTTACTCTTTCACTTAAAAAGTACTGTATGGATTTTAATGAAACTTTACAATAATATAGCATCAGAATAACACATAGGCTACAAGTTATAAAGACATTGTGTAAATTGACCAAAATATCAAGTAAGTATCTTATGTTCAAGCCATTAAAGCCAAAATAGTGAACCATTGTAGTCAATAAATTAATATTATGGTATATAAATGCTAAATGCATATGTATACACGCTACATATACCAGAATATTATTTTTTGCTATTTTTGTGTCTGTCAGTCTGTTTGTTCCGGCTAATCTCTAGAACAGTTACACCGATTTTGACGGGGCTTTCACCGGAAAATAGCTGATGTAAGATCTCCACGCGGACAAAGTCGCGGGCACAGCTAGTATATATATATGTATAATATAAAAGATTCACCTGTGTATAAGTTATGAATAAGATATGAATTAAGTAATTCTCCATTTATTTCCTTATTTTTATTATTATACTTCTTATATCTAATTTATATGAAATTCAAAGCATTCATTTTTAAGTATCTGTAAGTTGATTTATCGTTTGATTCTTAGTCAATATATGTATTTTTCTGAAAGTATTGGTAATAAAGATATGGGTGTTCCCATCTTGGGATTCTTTCTCTATACATACTTAAAAATATATGATTTACGAAGCCTTCGAGTATATAATATATATTTTTCGCGTTGAGTCTAAGAAATTCACTGATATAAATGGATACGTTTTTGTTGGTTGGCTGTTAAATAATATGTGTTTAGCTACTGAAGCCAGTAAAACGTTACAC
Organism: Podotricha telesiphe; assembly: GCA_038994665.1. Lineage (NCBI taxonomy): Eukaryota > Metazoa > Arthropoda > Insecta > Lepidoptera > Nymphalidae > Podotricha > Podotricha telesiphe. The sequence continues at coordinate 47,866 of JAOYRR010000111.1, read as the reverse complement.
TAACCCAATACATAATTTATTTTGGATTAATATAAATTTTCTTCGAGCTTTCTGCCCGTGAAGCTTTAGAAGAGTATAGCTATGTTTATGATAAAAATATTTTTCATTTCCCAAGTCTGATAACGCAAAGTGAAGACAGAGTACTACAAACTAACATTTATTTTAGCATTTGCTATCTATGTTAGTAACATCATTTCTTAATAATAATAACAGCTACTAATACTTAATTTTGTTCTTATATATTTATAACATTGTAAGCATAAGAAAAATACACTTGTCACTTTTACAAAATCATAGCAAAAATTAATATTGATGGTTTTGCTCTGTTTTTTTATTAAGCGTTTATTTTATTAAGCAGCTTAAGCTTTTTCTCGCATACCGTCCGTGTGCAGGCCCGTGCGGAAACAGACGGTACTGTGGGACTCATCGGCAAGTATACCTGATACTACCCACTAAAACCCAACGGAAACCTTCTCCACCCCGGCGAGACGTTGCAGGAACCACCTCGGTAGATGGCCCACCTATATGCAGGCCACCGTTGCTTTAAGGGTACTCCAGGGTTTCTTCCAGAACACGCGCAGCCTCGATGACTCGCAGGAGGCTAAGAGAACCCAGTGTTAAAATACTCTAATCCCTGTCTATATATTGCGAGTTTACTATAAAGTAGATCTAAATGCCAAACGACGTCATGCTACAGTAAATAATAAAAATATAATAATGTCCCTGAGTTTAGATTGAACCCACAATCATCTCGTTTATAATCATATAACCGTACTATGCGAGAAAAAGCTGAAGCTGAATATAAAAAACAGGGATTTTAACACTGTCTTCTCTTAGCCTCTTTGGTATGCGTTAAAAAGTTAAAGCTGCTTATTAAAAATAAATGCCTTATAAAAAAACAGAGCAAAACCATCGATATTAATTTTTGCTATGATTTAGTAAAAGTGACAAGTACATTACTGTCAATACCAAATAATCGCTCCGAAGTAGATACGTTACACAGTACTGCAATTTTACTATAGTTATATTTATTTCCGTAAGACCTCTCAAGAGCATCTTAAAATATTTGGAAACAAAATTTGAAAAGATGTTTGTTACAGTGGCTCGTAAGCAATTAAATTCATATAATTAACAAATTCATATATTAAATTAATAAGCAAGCTTAAAAGCTCTCTAAACATGATTAGATTGTGTTTATTACTTTATGTATTAGTAACAGGATATAGAAGTTCTATTTCAATAGGTTTTTTGAATAAAACCATGGTGGCTAAATATACTATATTTACAATTTTAAATTATACTACTTACTAAATATACAATTTTAAAGTTGCCAAAATCTAAAAAGACAAAATCTAAACGCTAAAGACTAAAATTAAATATAACGCAAATAAAGCCATAATCACTGAAGCCAGTCAAGCCAATAAAGTAACACGTAAAAATTTTTTTACTTGTGATAAGCCCGAATCTTTCAAATATTTTATCAATTAAAAAGTAAGTCGCATCAAGCTTCGTAAATTAATGGCCTCCTCATTCCTTAGATAAGAGTAATTTATTAGATAAACTGCGAAAAGGCAGTTTTACAAAATTGACATAAAAAAATAAACCATCCCTTGAAGCTTAATATCTCGTCTTATAACGTATCAAAACTTGTATGAACAGAAGATATCCGTCATGGTACAGTTACAATGACTGACTGATGGTCAAGAGTTCAAATACTACACGAATATATTTTGTCTTAATATTTTATCACTAAGCTGTTTCTATTGACATCGTTAAATACAGATAACTGAAAAAGACTAAATAATTTCAATGATTCTTTTATTTATTGTCAATCCTACGCTTTCAGAACGACTGAGAAACTTTCTTATTATAACAGAGCATGTTTGTAAATAATAATATTGAATATACTAAAAATAGCAACTACAGGGTTTTTTTTCCGCATAGCAGAGAAGTTAGAGAGAATTCGAGACATTGTGTTTTGAAAGGCGGAACTCAACGCCGCGCTTTGTCTTGCACCAGAGCAAAGAAACAAACCAGTTTAAAAGATTTCATTCCTTAGCTTCGCTTCGCTCCTGCGAGTGGGGATCGAACCCACAACCGATTGCGTTTGCAATTAGATGTTGTGAGATGTTGCCACGATAACCTATCATTTAACCTATCAAAGCTTGTTCGGAACCTGGACCTTTCCGCTTGCACACCTCTACACTCTGACTATTAAAACTTTATTTCTCTAACATAAAAGACTTATCTTAAGTCATAAATTATTCAAACAATCGTACATCGTTAACAAGTTTCTAATCCTTTATTACTTTAAATATTTTCACCACCCAAATTTTATTTACGTGCTAACGTATTTAGAAAGCCCCTAACGTAAATTCCATCAAGAATATGCTTCTATAAAGGGTTTTGCGGCCAAAGCCGTGAAATCAACTATAAAGATAAAATTACTTTAAACCATTCATTTACCATAAAAATAATCTTATTCGCATCTTTATAGCTTTAGAATATGGCTTTGCAAAGCCATCTTTAAATTTACCGAATAAGGTGCACTTTCCTTGTAATGTCTGAAGTCATTTGCTACAAAATAGAGATTTAAGACATTGGCTTAGATGCAATTTGTGACGACAAATTGTAGCAGAAAAGAGAAGAATTGAAGTAATATTGAATAAGTATAATTTTTTTCATGTAAAAGTTTGGTATAGAGGTCCTTTGTCCTCTTGTATAATATTTGCAAAAGGTAAAGGCAACGGAGCTATAGGTTCACATTCAGGAACGAGAAAATTTTGTAACATTTTTTTCATACTTGTTATAAGATTGTCTTCATATTAAAATTCAATATTTAAAAGAAATAGGATGATAGCCAGAGAGAACCTTGTGTCAAGGCACGTTGCTTGTAGGCGAAACTCAACACCGCGCTTTCCTTTTACCACAATTGAAAAATGAAAATGATTGAAATATTCAAGAGGCGCGGGTTCAAATCCCGCTGCGTTCAAATTTTTATACGTTTTCTAAATGTCTTTTTCAATTTCCTTAGTGTGGGAATGAATACACTCCTTAAAAATGCTTAACAAAAAATAGGAAAAATAAAATAATATTTTTTTCATGGATGTTTACTAAACAAATACTTTTCTAAAATCATTATTAAACATAGCCGCACAAGTTTCTGAAACAATTTGGAAAATGAATTTCATCTTTAGCTGGGAGGCGCAAAGCACAGGCACTTCAAGATAACTTTGGCCTAAATATGTTCCTTTAAGATAATCTTATCAACAATAGTTTTAAAGACGTTTTTAACAATCCTCTTTATTTCATTACAGTCTTTAAAATCGCTTAATGCTTCATTTAAATGTACCATTACTAAAATGCACTTTATTATAGTTAATTTTAAATGTTACTTTTCTTTTAACAAAAGCTGTCTCAATTTAAAACTCATTGTGTTTCAGAATTTGGAAGCAAATCCTTGAAAAGTCGCATGTTACAGCATTTGCAGCATCTAATTTGTTCTTAAGGTTATATAGTGCAGATGGGACAATGTGAGTGTGGGTTCAAATCTCCCAACTCTTAAAATTCACTGTACTAGTGGCTTCTTTGAGCTGAAAATACGCGTTGTCTTGGAAGGCAACGCATGTCTCTCTTATACCAATATTAATATTTATTGTAATAATTTTTTAATTTCATACTCCTTCCTATTGTTATTCCCGTATTTCCTTACTATTATTGTCGTAAATTGGGGTCTAAAGCTTTTTTTTCAATGTCCCGTATGAATAAAAATATTTGAGTTAATGCTACTGAGTTCCGCAATAAAAGTCAAAATTTAGTGCTAAGTAGACCAAGCGGCGCAAGTGATAAGGGCGGAACTCAACACCGCTCTTTGTCTTCTGTCACCTGTAGATTAAATATAATTATACTCCGAATGAAATCCCGTGAGAATCGAATCTACAAACTGACGTGAAGGAAGAGTGCACGCCGTTTGCCAATGCACCACTGACGATCTTTACCCCTATATTTAGAATCTAATATGTCACTTTTCACAACAGGAAATGTCAAACGGCGTGATAACAAGAAAATAAAACATAATTTATAGTGCCAAAACAAGACGAATAGTGGATTCCAGTCAAATGATGCAAAATATTTGGCCAAATTATCGCGAAACACAAACATTACATTGTACAAGCATAGCTGGCCACCAATAAGGCACCGAAAGAACTGTACAAGGGATAAGAATTTAGCGTATTTAGATTTTTAAATTATTTTTGCGTGTATCTTCGTATGCCGACCGCATGTGGCAATGAAGTGGCATGCCGTTACATGTGTGTCTAAAAATACGCACGCAGCGAGGTTCGAATTCGCGCCTGTAGGAATCGTCCTCACAAGCGCCTGGACTTCTAAGCCATGTGGGTCTTTGGCATCTGACAACGCGTCAGAATTTACTTTTATTAATAAGTTATATTTTTTTTGTTACCGTTCGAAGCCGCTGCAGTATACGTAAGCTTAAAATTATTTTCAATAATCTGGGTAGCAGAAATTTGTATGCAATGATGATAAGCGAGTGCAAGAATTTCGCCGTGCAGCTGGTTGTAGAACGCATGGCTTAGCGGTCAGAGCGCTTGGACGGTTTCCAAGTGGCGCAGTTACGATTCCCGCTGCATGCAAATGTTTATACGTTTTCTAAACATATGTATATAATTATTGTTCAGAGTGTAAATACGAGTAGATGATATACTCCCCCATCCGCATAATTTCCGTGTAAAGGTTTCTCTCTAGATGTTCTATTAGAAAATCAGATCGCTTACGCTTTTAACTTAAACTCATTGAAAATATGAAGCGAATCATAGACTACGAGTATATGAAAGCGAATGTAGCTTTCTAGTATTGGTCCAAATATTCCTCTTTTGCCTTATTCGGTACGAATTGTACTAGACTTCTGCAGATAGTCTATTGTACTTATGCAGATAGTGTATCTACAATAAATACTGGTTCTCCTGTATTTAGTTACTCGTATTTGATTTTGGTCTTAGCTTGTTTTGCTTAACAACTGTTTGTTTAGTTTGTGCTTATTCGTAAATCTGACATTGGTGTGATAAATATGAAGCTGTGTCACGCTTTCTGACCCATTGGAGTTTTAGGAGAGAATTTAGAGTTATATTATTCCGTTCTCTACTTTTCAAGATAATGCGCGTTGTTTTGCGGAACTCAACGCCGTACTTTCTTCGCCTTATCATTCCTGCAAGTGATTTCTTTTTTAGTGAGTTCCCAGTTTGATCCCACTGCGCCACGATGGCCTTCTTACAGTCGGACTGTAATAATTGTTATTTATAGTAATTTCAAATGAGTGGTTTTAGGTTCATGTCTATTTATAAATTAAATATTAAATTTGATGCACGACTAAATTAATGTAGAACTGGTGAAGTCAAATTGAGTAAGATAGTCTCTTTTTATACAAATTATCAAAAAGAAAATGGCCATCTAAAATATTTAAAATATTTTCAATTCTCAATTTCTGGTACTTAAGACAGAGAGTGGTGTTGAGTTCCACCACTCAACACACAATTTCTCTAATTCAGGCGGAAATTGGGGTATGGAGTGCCTACACTCTAATTACCCTGCTACGCGGGAAAAAGCGTGAAGCTATAAAAAAATTAGGGCTCTTGTAACGAAAACTATACGGACTGACGGACGACTTACATTTTTTTTATATTTAATGCTTGTAGGGCTGGCTTTTTCAAGCATAGCAAGTTAGTCGGAGATAATCTAGTGTCAAGACACTCCTTTCTCCTCTTAATTTTCCAATTGACTTCCATAATTATTTTATTTTGTATAACAATACACAATAATTACAACGCACAATATCTTACAAAAGGCTGTACTTATTATATTCTATGACGTTACAAAGCAGGTGCTAAGTAGCTTCCTTTTTATGGCAAATCGTGACAAGCATTTTAACTAATTTGTTGTTTGTGACATGGCGCTAATTTGACGACCGCCTTTAGAACGTTGCTAATGGCCAAGGTTTGTGAGTGTCAGTAGAAAATAAATGTTCAGTTTATAATGCAATATATATTACTAGTTGTTTCTTTAAAATTATATACAGCAATTTATTTATTTCGATTTAAATGTTTTTTTGTAAATATATATTAAAAAACAAAAAAAATGCTCTACCCTATCTAAGACAAAGCTTGGCGTTGAGTTGCACCACTTGACGCATTTTCTGAACTTCGGGCGGAAAGTAGAGAAAGGAGCGTACCTTTCAAACAGGATGCGTTCGGAAATTAAATTTTAAGCAAGGAAATTGGAATATTAAAAGTCCTAGCTTTAGTAAACTTCGATTCGATTCGATTTACCGGATATACAGTTTACATACTGTAACAGAAATACTGGTTATGTCAGAACAGCTTTAAAATATCATATATATTTCCACCTGACGCAGCACGAACGGGCTAAGTATGCTTGGCTTGAAATTGGCAGCCGTAGTAATCGGTATCGTGAGGTTTTGACTAGTATTTGTGAATTCCGGGCCAGAAAATAGACAGAGAGAGTATATAAGAGAAAAGGAGAGATACTAGAAGAAAGAAGAAGAATGAAAATTAAAATGCCAAATTATAATTAAAAATAAGTGTTAAAAAAATATATTATAATATAATATTTCTCTTTCTAGTTCTCATACAGCTAAAATTACACCTGTACAAACGACAACGACAACATAGAAGGTAGTATTAAACAGATGATTAAAATTATAAAGTATAAAAATTTGAACGCAGCGGGATTCGAACACGCGCCTCTCGGAAACCGTCCAAGTGATCTGACCGCTAAGCTATTACGTTCTACATCCGATGACGTCTAAATTCTTATATGCTTATTGTAACTTATTTTTGTTGTTAGCATCTCTGTAGTGAGATTTTTACTAATTTCTGCTACCCAAATTTATAGGATTATTATAAATAAAATACGAAATTAGAAAGTATCAAAATTCTAAATTTCAATTAAATATTGAAATAATAATACATTTCTTATAAATGTTCTCAATTTCCTAAGATGTAAAAAACACTTTAAAATTATTAAAATATCACTTAAATTATTTTCATACCGCTCTACTAATTAATACAAAGCGTGACGTTGCCTACTAAACTCCGCCGTTCGATACTTCGAACGTCTCGAATTCTAGCATACCGTAACGGAGTATCACCATACTAGGCTCTCTCTCCGTCTATCCTTCTGTACGGAGAAAATGTAAAGCTGTTCATTTTATTAAGTTCAGCCTTGTATTGTACCTACTGTTCAGTAAAAGTCATCTTAACTGAACCACTACGATGCTTCAAGGCATTAAAATAACTAAAATCTTATTAAACACTTAAGGAACTATGTTAAATGTTTCTAGAATTGTTAAGATTACATAGAAATGCTAATCCAAAACCCCGCTTGAAGCTTTCTGCCGTATAGAGAAAGAATCTAGTGTAAAATCCGTTCTCCACTCTCCGACCGAATTCGAGAGATATATTTTTTTAATTATATAAAAAAAAAATTTTTTTTATCTAACTGATCAAGAAAATTACGCATACTTTTAGCTGAAATTGGCTTATGTGTATGTCTTTATGCCTTGCAAGTAAGTTTTGTGACTTTGTACGAATTTACAAACTGATTTTTGAATCAATTCACGATTCGTTATGAGTTTGTACCCCATAGGGGCAATTCTTATCATTTCTTTACCCTGGTACATCGAAGCACGGCGTTGAGTGAACTACTCAACAATATATTATTCAATTTGGGCGAAAAGTGTAGATTGAAGTGTCTTGATAGAACCTAGTGTAGGTTATCTCCGCTTTACCTGTTGTGGGAAAAAGTATGTAGCTGTAAAAAAACACATGACTATGTGTTTGACATACAATTACACGTAAAATGTTGTTTAGTCACTTGTGAAAGGTGAACTAGTATTATTTAATTGATGTAAATTGAATTATTACCAAATTAATAATATTTTTTAATTGAAATATAAAAAAATATATATTATATAAGGAAAAAGGTTTTAAAAATAATAATATTGAAATGCATAATGCGTCATACATGAGTGAGCGTATGAGTAATGTCTTGTTACTTGTTGCTTACCTTATCAGGAATAATGTAACGACAGCCACAGCAGTATTAGTCACGGGTCACAGGTTCTATTCGAGTCGAAAACAAAACCATTCGTCGCATCTTTTTATTTTTCTTTGTATTCGAATTTGTATTCGTATATCTGTAGCGAGACCACCATGACGCAGCGGGACAGCGGCTGACTCTAAACGGGATTGGTTGTGGGTACGATCCCCACTCAGCGAATTATTAGCTATATTTCATGACACAGCGTGCAGGTGAGGTCCCCCATTCGACTCGCTAATTCTCAATTTAAACCGAAAAGTGTGGAACGGTGTATCTAGAAACTAGGTTATTTCTGACTACCCCTATATCAGGTAAAAAACGGTAATCGCATTATGCGGAGTACGCATTAAATAACTTTTTCCTTAATAAATGTTTTGACATTTTTAAAATGTTATACGCACACTTAGAAAATTGAAAGCGTTTTTAGAAAACGTTTTAAATATTGAACGCAGCGGGATTCGAACCCGTGCCCCATGGTTAACCGTCCAAGCGCTCTGACTGCTAAGCTATGGGTTCTACATACGGCTATGTAGAAATTCTTTGTTTACCATCTTAAGTTTATATGATATTTACATATCATATTTTAAATGAAAATATTGCAACCACCGCCTGAAAAGTGTTTGATAATGTATTATCAAATACACAATTAACCGGATTATCCGGTTAAAACAGTTTAATTCAAAATTGGTGACTATTTTCTTCATTTTCCACTTAATATGGAGTCTGCGTGTTAAGTTACTTTGAACTGATTAGAATTTTGTAAACTAAAAAAAAAACAACCCACTGGGAATTGAACCCTACAACTATTGCAAATATCCTAGTCACTTATCTCCTAACTGCTTTACGAAGGCAAGCTAGTATTAATAACTTAATAATTAAATATTTAAAGATATGTATCTAAACGATGCTAACGGATATTTAGATATACAAATTTAAATTTAACTTGTCTTTTTGTACTTGTGTTACTAAGAATTATACCAATTAAGCAACAGTCGCCCATTTTTATTTTGTTTAAGTTTCTTATAATAATATAACTTAATGAAGGAATCAAAATTAGCTTTTTATAGTGATTAAAACTATTTTCTTGTTATCCTGTCGTCCTGGCCAGGACATTAGTTTTTTTTTCTTTAGTATTGTGTATTTTCAATCCCTCAACGCTGCACTTTTATTGTTCACTTTCGGCTTGTCTGTGAGACAAAAAAAAAAGAAAACAAAGGCAAACAAAGCCAAATTCAATAACAAGTTACTACATTATGTTATACTATATACCCGGGCCAATTTGCGGCTCGCGCCCCATATGTGGCTCTTTGACGGTTAATATTTGTAGCTTTCGATAAATTTACTTTTCATTTTTATATTATTATATTTTACACCAGCAGTGCCCGCGATTTTATCCGCGTGGAGTTATAAAATAAACAAGTTACTCCTACTAAGTGACACCTTATTACATCAGCTGTCTGCCAGTGAAAGCGTCAAAATCCATTTAAGAGCCATTTAAGAGATTAGCTGTAACAAACAAACAGATGGACAGACAACAATTGCAAAAAATGTTATACCTTTCAAAATGTGTTATAAAAAGATATATATACCATGCCATTTGACAAATTTGAAAAATGGTTCGTACTATCAAATAGCTTGGCTACCCCTGCTATATACTGCAGTCTGGCACAATTAAACACTTACTTAGGATTTAAATTAGACGGTTATTGGTCTAGCACTGCGGTTATCCGCCTTGTGTTACGAAGGCGTAAGCTGAGATTAGGCTGGACCCAAATCAATTTAAGTGAACTGCTGTGTGAATATATATACATTCGTAGTTACGGATTAAATCGGAAAGGCTTTAACGTAGATTTGTATTGTAAATATTTCAACTACTTCAAGACTTTGAAAATTATTAAATTGATAATTTAAATCAAACTATTGAAAGATATATTAAGAGGTATAAATTTATTCACATAAAGTTTTTTTACAAATTGAGAAATTGATAGACAAATTGAACGACGCAACTGGATGTGGAACGATGGCTTAGCGATCAGAGGCTGTTTGAGCTCGGATCGCTTTCAAGAGGTGAAGTGAGTTCAAATACGTTTTCTAAATATGTATTTTTAAATTTTTTAAGTGTGCGAATAACAGTGTTAAAAAAAGTATTAAAATATTGAAATCATTTACTAATATTATGTAATGATATTTTTATAATTATATTATGAATACTTATAAATACATGAAAGAAAAAATTGATTTTTCACTTTTTTAAATAATGCAATCTTGCCAAAAAATTTGTGGCTGAGGCTGAGGTGGCAACTCGAACGCCGCCTTGGATCAAGTGAACCGGTGTTGTTGAGCCTGAAAACAATCCTCAAATATAACCAGTGGAATAAATACAATCAATCGTGGTTTAGACTCAGATAATGTCCAAATGCGCCAAGATGGCCTCCTTAAATACTCGTACACATACATACGTACACACACATAAAAAATATTAAAAAAAAAAACAAAAATAATAAACAAATCAAACATATGAAAATTATGTAAGAACATGTGCATAACACTAAGTATATGGGAAAAACCTCAATTATTATAAATCGTGAACGACTCGCGCGAATTGCGCATGAATATTGTTCAATATTTTCCTTGGATCGTGATCTCTGTGCAATAAAATGTTTATTATATAAAAAAAAAAACAATTAAATTATCATCGTCTATATGGAACTACTTGTGATGTAGTTTTGAAATGAATTATATACAGTTAGTGGGTTCGATTCTCACTCGGCAATGATTGCGCTAAAAAGCTCAAGCTAGCAAGCGAGTCTATTTCCACCTCCGCTTAGTTTCCCAATCGTGGGCGGCGGTGATTACTTAACATCAGGTATACGTCACTTGTTGCCTTGTTGTTAGAATAATTAAACAAAAAAAGCTTCTTTTTCCCAGCCAGGGTAATCGGAGAGAACCTAGTGGCATGACACTCCATTCTACACTAGCTATTAATTCATGTAATTAAAAAGCTGTGATTTTTAGCTTTTAATTTCAAACTGGATAACTGGAACTGGAATTCTGGCCAATGTCAAGTCCCAGTCGCCAAGTAGGTGGGTCCCTAACCCGCAACTGTATAGCGCCTTCAATCATGGTAATGACATATATGTATACATATATGTATATATATATATGAAAATACGATAAATAAAACATATTCGTTCAAAACATTACACGCTCTAAAGTCTAAACACTTACTCATACTTAAACACATACACGATAAAATTTAAACACCTGCTATCATAAGAATACACCCCCAATCACATTACAATAACTCAGCTACTTGTATCTAAAAGTTTATTAATACTTGAACTTTATAATTATAATCTACATCCGAGTTCGTTTTCGTTGAATAAGCTTTAGGGAAACTGGAAGTTCATTTTATCACGTCGAAACGTATTGTTGAGAGGGAAAAAAACGGGATTAAAACGGAAATGTTGTAGAAAGTGATTGTTACGAATATATTAAATAAACAGCTTTACGCTTAAATATTTTACTAACAAATATTTATAGGAAATGTTTAAAAACATGTAATGGGATTCCAACACACACCTCTTGGAAACCATAAAAGGAAAGCTTTTCCCTTTCTCTCTGCGTCCTCTCACTTGCGTCCTCTTTCGGTTTTCAAGAGGCGCGGGTTAAAATCCCACTGCGTTCAAATTTTTATACGTTTTCTAAATATGTCTTTTTCAATTTCCTTAGTGTGGGCATAACACTAATAAAAAATTTAAAAATATATATATTTAATAAATAGCATTCTCTCTGGTCAAACGATTGTTCGTAGAATAATCTTTGGGTAGCAGAAATATGTAAAAATCTCTCCACAGAGACGCTAACAACAAGTATAAGTTGTAATAAACGTATAGAATTTCAAGGTAGCTGGATATTAGAACGCATGGCTGAGCGGTCAGAGCGCTTGAACGGTTTTCAAGAGGCGCGCGTTCAAATCCTGCTGCGTTCAAATTTTTATACGTTTTCTAAATATCTTTTTCAAATACATTATACTTGTATATATAAAAATCTATTGCAATTTCCAAAGAATAATTCATATTTAATATAGTATTATTATTTTTTCTGTCTTTACATGTAATTTCGTTCAATGAATATACTTGTGGACCTGAATCGTTATCGGTGCTGGGTTGTGGTTATTTTAGCTATAATTTCTAAGCCTTATCAACAACCGGAAGTTTAAAATATTAAATAAGCTATGTAGTTAAATTCTTACAAAACTACTTATACAAAGCAACTTTGTAATATCTATTAACTTTAGTCACGTTAAAGAAAGTTTTGTAGATAATAAAAATTATATTTCCATGTAAATGTTTGTAAGACATTCTCGAAGGTTTGATATTTATGTAATAATAATATTCGTATCGTTCGTGGCTTGGCTTAGCGGTCAGAGTTCTTGAACGGTTTTCAAGAGGCGCGGGTTCAAATCCCGCTGCGTTCAAATTTTTATACGTTTTCTAAATATGTATTTTTCAATTTCCTTAGTGTGGGAATAACACTTTAAAAAAATGTTAACAAAAATTAATAAGCTTTTTTTTCAGATTATATGGTATGATAGAGAGAACCTGATGTTAAAATACTCCGTTCTCCGCTTTCCGGCCAAATTTGAGAACTTGGATGTCGTACCAGAGAGGGAAAATGAAAATACTGTAAGCAGTATCGTCCCCACTATTAGGAATCGAACTCACAAGCATCTCGTTTACAGTCTCACTGTTTCACAATGGTCTCTCATAAAATGGCCGTATTATATATATTTTTTAACAAACATAAGAGGATTTACAAAAGCGACATCCAATCAACGTCTGTCTTAGCCATAACAATAACAAGCCTATTAACAGACGGACACAACTTTAATATTATTATATACTTCGGTAATAGCGTTCCTTATTTCCATTATTCGTTTAGATCTATTTATTTCTAGTAATCGTGTTAAAGTTGCTTGTTTTAGCTCAACGAATGTGCCTTAAATTATAATATCGTAACACCATCATGGCTTAGTTAAAATATTTGTTTGTACGCCGCGATGGTTATGAATTCGATTACCATTCAAAGGTCGTAAAATATTTGAGGGTATAATTCTATTGGTCTCTCTGTAATTTCGTCTATAATAGGTTAAATTCAAAATTATTATTTTACAGCTTCACTTAATAGAAAACAAAGAAAGAGCTAACTAAATGGCTACTAGGTTCATTTGACTCCACCGAAAAGTTATTAATTCCTTTATTTTTATTTTCCAACCCTAATTTCATATGGTCAATAAATATATATATATATATGCATTTATTTAAAATATATCTTGCAATCATCATATCTTTAAATTTACATACACATATACACACACACAGATAGAAATATTGCTTATTTATTTATTATAACTGCACTAAAACGTTATATAAATTATATACTTACTTATTTTAAGCGCGTACTTATCTTAAGCCCTCTCTGTGAGTTGGAACCTGTCGACTAGTAACACAAGCTGAGAGCTTAGTACAGACGTCAGTCTCACAATTGTAAATTATGTACTTTGTGCCTAAATATAGAAAAGCATTCAAAGGACGTATATTTAAAAAAATATCAATTAACTTTATAAATTTTTAATAATTTTTTTTTTTTTGATTTACCAGTAATTTTGTTGAACCAAATTGTACAATATTTAAACTGCTTCGAAAACTAAACCAAAAAGAATATTCTTTTAATTATTTTCTCAAATAATACGGTAAGAAATGTGAAAAAGCGTGAAGCGCAATATATATTTTCAGGCCTTGTGCAGTCTTGAAAGTTCATATATTACAGCTTCATGCTTTTAACCGCATAGCAGGGTAGTCATAGAGAACCTAGTGTCATTACACTCCGTTCTCCACTTTCCAACCGAATTCGAGACTATTGGTGTTAAGAGCTGTAACTCAATACCGCGCTTTCTTTTACTACATCAGAGAAATACAAAAAATAATAATATAAGTGGTGGAGACAGCCAATCCACATATTACAAGTTTCAAGAAAATTTGCAATACGGTAGGTAAGGTACGGTAGATAGCAGTAAGTAGGTACTTTGTTTTTATCACTTTGTAGGGAGATGTACCAAGTCAGGAAAATAATTATATAATAAAGTTATTCTGACTCAGTTCTATTCACTACCGTAAAAATCATATTCTTTTGAAGACAGAAATTGAGTTTTACGAGTGTATGTTACACTTGTATAACTCAATTTGACCAAACCAGTGGCAGCATCACCAAACATAGATATTATACAAGAAATTTCTAAGCATCCATGGATTTTTAGAGATGGTGACCATAGAGTAGGTTTAAGGGGCAATGTAAAATGTGCATAAAACTCCTTCTCCTCCACCTCCTCTCCTCTCTCCACCTAACCGCTCACTTCACTAATTTATCTGCATTGTATTGTAGTTACATTGTAAGACAATAACAAAAAAATAATTTAACCAATAACTTTTAACTCAGTTCATAATAATTGCATATTTCAAATCATCCAAACAACTCTGCCTCTCAAGCTCTAGTAGACGATTCATACTAAACTATATACAAGTGTAATAAATGATGAAAGTTGCGCAGTGGCACAGTGCTATAGCATCTGACTAACACATGATGGTTTAGGACTCCATTCCCATTATGGGGAATGCTTAAAATTATTCTATATTGTGGTACAGTTGTATTTCGCCATACATAACGCTTTGTAACTTAAACAGGTGACAAATGGAGAACGGAGTATACTAACACTAGATTATGTCATACTATCCCGCTAAGCAGCGCCCTTACCGTTCGTAAGTAGTCCCGACCTTATCGATCGTTGTGGGTTCGATTTCCACTGTGAGCAATGATTATATTAATTTCTCGCGCGGCGGAAGATTTACTACTCAACACGGCATACCTTGAATTCGGACGGAAAGTGGAGAACGGAGTGTCTTGACACTAGCTTCTATCTGACTATATTTCCTATGAGGTATGAAGCGTGAAGCTGTAATGTTTTATTATAATGTTCGACAACCCATTTATTTCTTATGGCCATATACAGTCTGTTTAAGATAAATCTGCATACTTTGTGAGTAACGATATCGAAATGTACGATAATGTGCGCAATATCGTCTTATGGAGGATCCTTTGGAAGCTAGAATGGCTTATATAAATTGTGAAGTCTAAGACTTATAATACTGTTTTAACCTTTTAATATTATTCGATTTTAGTGACAAATCACTACTTATTTTTTTTAACATTTTTTTTAAGTGTTATTCGCACACTTAGAAAAGTACATATTTAGAAAATACAGAACTTGAACGGTTTTCAAGAGGCGCGGGTTCAAATCCCGCTGCGTTCAAATTTTTATACGTTTTCCAAATATGTCTTTTTCAAATCACTACTTGTCCCGGTTTTTCCTTACAAGATACGTTTAACTTTAAAGTAGTTCAGTAGAAGTGATATTGAATAAAGGTGTTTACACATTTATTTTGTAGTGAAAAAGTCCACACGAATTATATTTCGAAAAGCAGAAAGTAATACAGGATTTCGAGTTCGTTTCCCATTTTTTATTGTCTATAGTCAAAATAAATTAAGTGAATGAGACCATCGTCAGTAGTACAGCAACTGAACTGTTATCATGCTTGTTTTTGGTTTCGATTCCTTTTGATCGAATAAAAATTTAATTAAAAAAAAAATATATATATATATATATATATATATTTATTATTATTGTAATTTAATTATTTTAATTTCTCCTCATTTCACGCTGACGAAGGAGAAAAACGGAGAACAGAATGTCTTTACACTAGGTTCTCTGTGACTATACAGCTATGCGGGAACATACGTGACACTGATAATATAATTAATTAATTTTAGTATAAGTATATAGTTTTTTTTATTTTGATAGTAAAAAGTACAAAACGAAAATACGCAGAATTTTACTCATTACTCAGAGAGAAACGGACCGTTGAAATGCAAAATTCATATTATTGCATACATTTAAGCCTTGGGGAACTAAGACAGGATTTCTTGTTTATTTTTTTGGAAAAGTCTAATGAACGTCAAAGTTTTTTTTTATAGATGACTAATATACGGAACGGACTACATACGGAAAATGAGAATAGTATGGCAAAAATCATACAGATCGTGCAAAAGAAGTTGCGGACAAGAACTAGTATTCCCCCATTGAAGCCCAAAACAAAACAAAATAAATATTGAAAAAGACATATTTAGAAAACGTACGACGATTTAGTAGAAATTTGAACGCAGCGGGATATGATCCAGCGCCTCTTGAAAACCGTTCAAGCGCTCTGACTGCTAAGCTACTTAAATTTGTTGTTAACAACTCTGTAGAGAGATTATTACAAATTTCTCCTACCCAAAGATTATTCTACGAAGAATCGTTTGGCAAGAGAGAATGCTATTTATTAAATATTTTTTTATGAACACTGTAATACATGTTAAAATATATATATATTTATTAATTTTACTTTTCTTCTTTACTAAAAATCACTAAATTAGAAAGGTGTCATAGAAAAAAATTAAATTAGTTTTTTAGAAAACGTATAAAAATTTGAACTGTAGCTGGTTTTTCTTCTGGTTGAAATTATAGTGTACCCAAGCGAGTACAATGAGCAGATCAAGTATGAAATTGCCCGCAGTAAGTTTTGTCTACACAGTTTTAATTTTTTTACACATATTTCTTCGACATTTATTTATATGACACTTGCTAATATAGTGTGTGTACTATTATTTTAGAAACAATTTACCACAAATAATATATATGATAATTTAAAAATAACCACACATTAATTCACGCAAAGAGCGCCCTTGAGCAAAACACTAAAGAAATAAGGCTCTATTTACTTAAATTAAAAGCATAAATTAAATACGGTCTTGTCTGTATTCATAACTTATACTGGTATTGATACTACAAAAAACAAAAAATAATATAATATAAAAATAACAAATTTTAAAATATATTGTTATCTTTTTTGGTGTACTCGCTTACGTACAGCGGCGGTAATGGGTTAAATAAAAAGACCTAAAACTGGCCAATAGGGCCAATAGGGCCTGCTGATAGAAACGAATACTAATAACTTAGAATTGTACTATTAAAATTTTATAGTTCATTATGCTTAAATAAAAATAATCAACATTAATGCAGTTGTATTGAATATTGGACATTAGAATGTATTTAACGAGAACACATAAGATTTTACCCAACCGAAGAGTGCTTAACTCAACTGTTTAGCTTCACGCTTTTTCCGCATATCACAGTAGTCAGAGAGATCTTAGAGGCATAACACTGTATTCTCCATTGCAGAACTATTCTTGCAGAATGAGCTGACTGTATTTTGCTCTCTGGGGTGGTAGGTTTGAGACTTCAAAATTTTCAGGATTGGGTCCCAGGTGGTAGAAAGAATTGAATATTTTCATTAACCGGATTGGGAGTCAAACCCACAACCAATCCGGCTGCGTTTACAATTAGACGCTGTGCCACTATTCTACGATGACCTAAGGTAGTTTTCACTTCATATCCATGTAAATACATACACAGTATATATATACCTCATGGAAAGTGTTCGGTGACGACGACGCGAGTTCCATGATTTTTGTTCACTCAAAAAGTGCTCAACGCGCCTAAACAAAAACATCTCGTATAAGAATTTCGACGTAGCAGGACAGAGAACGCATGGCTTAGTGGTCAGAGCGCTTGTACGGCTTCCAACGGGCGGGGGTTCGAACACCACTACGCTCAAATTTTCAAACGTTTTATTTAAATGTTTTTTTTTTGTGTTTAAAATGTGTGAAATTTTCACTTAAAAACAAAAGTAATTTTATTCATGAATATATTATGTTCCGAATCTGTGTATCTTTGTATGTATGTGTACAAATCCTTGACTCAGAAGTAAGTCTACATGAATCATACGTTACGCTTATCGTTGTTGATAATTTTAATATTTTGTTTAAAATTTCAAAAGGTCTTGTCTTTTAAAACGCAAATTACTTTTACAGTGAGTTGTTTTGTTATCTTATGTATTCATTGGTTAGGATTTGCGCAAACTGCTTTAAGCCATACGAACGTCGCGATGTATGTAAGAGTCTGATTGTTTAAACACTGGTTGTGCTTTTAACTCCCGCTCTTTGGATGAATGAAAAATTTTTTTTTTTTGACTTTTAATTATTTTCTTTTCCCCGCACTGGTATTCAAAATGCCTGAAATTCAGGGTGTTAGAGAACAAGGGAGTGTTCACACAAATTTATTAAATAAAATCTTTACTCTAAATATATATGTTAATATTTAAAGCAAAGGACCTCGTCACCAGATGATATAAGTCTATTAGATTGTTAAATAATGAAGTTTCTCCGCTCTGGTACATAAGACGAAGCCCGGGGTTGAGTTCCTTTTGACACTAGGTTCTCTCCGAATACCCTGCTATGCGGGAGAAAGTATGAAACTAATAAAAAATACATAAAAAGCTGAAGCTATGGAATTGTTCAAATATTATGCGTATACGATATCATTCTTCTCCAGTAAGTAGAGACCCATGTCACTACTCTCCGTCCTGCTTACAAGTTGATATTGAAATGAAACAAAAACATGTCAGGAAGTCGTGTCCTTTGAAGTTTCATTTAGTTCTTAACGAAGCGTAAAAATACGTTTGATTACTTCAGTTAGTTCCGGCGAAAAGGTCGGTTTTAAGTTTTTCTGAATTTAATTGAATTTTCTAAAACAATTTTATAAATTCAGTATAAAGTTTGGTATGTTTCATAGGGATAATAGACAATTTAAGGAAAAGGGGCAAAACGGTAAAAAAAAATTTTTTTTTTTTATTTTATATAATTCAAAACTTCAACCCAAAATTGTCCAGCAATAACCAAAATTATCTATACAAATAAATAAAAATAAAGTGTATATATATATATCTCTTTTAACAATTTGTAAAGTGTTAGTCGCACACTTAGGAAATTGAAAAAGACATTAACGTAGCTGGATGGAAAGACAGAATTTAACTTAGCTGGATGTAGAATGCATGGCTTAGCGGTCAAAGCGCTTGAACGGGTTTCAAGAGGCGCGGATTCAAATCCCGCTGCGTTAAAATTTTTATACGTTTTCTAAATATGCCTTTTTTAAAAATAAAGTGTGTTTGTAATAATTAAGTAACCATTTTTAACTCAATATATGTAAACACGGTACACAATAGTTATTTTGCATTATATTACAAAATGTTTTTTGTACTTATTTTGTCTGCCAGTCTGTCTTTTTATTCAGGCTAATCTCTGCGAGAGTTGAATCGATTTTAACAGGACTTTTACTAACAGATAGCTGATGTAATAAGGAGTAAATAAGGCTACTTTTAGTTTAGAATTCCACGCAGGCAAAGTCGCGGGCACAGCTAGTGTTATATATAAACCTAACCTTGATTTGATTTTTAATTACTCCATACATTATCGCTTAATTGCAAAAAAAATGGAGAAACACCTATTAGTGTCGAAACACTGTAAAAAAACAAGAGACGAGGCATTATCAAATATTAAAGTTGTTACGTAATATATATTCATAAACATTCAAGACAATGTACGTGGGCTCTAAGAGCAAAGAAAGCGATAAATTTTGTAAAGCAATTAAAGAACACAGTTCAAGCTTGTAGGTATAATAAAGGGAATTCCAATACGACCAGCGACCATTAGATCTTCATTATTTTACATGAAACTGACAGTCTATAGATATTTGTGACGATTTTTTTAGTTTTTTGTCTCTTAAAGCTGCCAACACTTGAGATTCTCTGTATTTAACTTGGTTAAATCTCTCAAAATCGTAGAAAACGTAGAAAACTAAGTCTAAATATGCCTTTTTTTCAATTTTCTTAGTGTGCGAATAACACTTTAAATATAAAATATATATATATATAATAAATAGCATGCTAACAACAAATATAAGTTGTAATAAGCGTATAAGAATTTTGACGCAACTGGATGTAGAACGCATGGCTTAGCGGTTTCCAAGAGGCGCGGGTTTGAATTCCGCTGCGTTTAAATTTTCATACGTTTTCTAAAAATATGGTTTTCAAAAATAAAGTGTGCTTGTAATAATTAAGTAACCGTTTTTAACTCAATGTATGTAACACGGTACTTCCACAAAATCACATTTTGTGCTATTTTTGTCTGTCTGTCTGTCTATTTGTTCCGGCTAATCTCTGCGAGGGTTGAATCGATTTTGACGGGACTTTTACTGTTTAATGTAATAAGAAGTAACTTAGGCAACTACAAGTGTGTGATTAACACTTTAAAAAATGTTAAAAATAGAGAACTTAGTGTTTCTAGAAACTTTGTATATGTATGTGCCTATAGTTACTTCATAACTGAAGAAGTGTATGAGTGAACGTGATTTCTCACATTTTCAGATTTTTGCCGTTCTTAGAATAAATGACGACTTTAAGTTCATATAAATTATTAAAAATTTTAAAAATATATATATTTTTTTATTTTATGACGAAATTTTATTTAATACTAGCGACCCGCTCGCGGCTTCACCTGCGTAAACTACATGATAAAACTATTTCGGTTGTACGCCCATCGTAAATTTATAACTAAAATGGTTGTAACTTTTTTGTTTATGAACTGATCGAAATGAAATAAACAGTAAATATTAAGGCAAGCATACCACAATGAAATAATCAAAATAGCATTAAAATCAGATTATCCATTTCTGAGATTAGCGTGCACAAACAAGCAGACAAACAGAAACAGAAAATAAATATCTTTTTTTTTGTTATATTATATTGATAAATGCCCCTAATAATATATTTTTTCATATATCTTTAATGTACAGACAGCGATTAGTTACATTTTTATTATATGTATAGACAAAAAGTTATATTAAATTAGTCTAATTCCGTTCCTATTATAAACGTCTTTTTGACACTCTGACGTCTTTTTGACACTCTGAGCCTTTTTAAAATTTTATTGCTAAAATTTTATCGTGAAAAATAGAGAGCCCGCTGAGTCTAAGGCATTAACTTTGTACTTGACTTTAAGTAAATTAGACATATTAAGAAAACGTATAAAAATTCAAACACAGCGAGACTTGAAACGGCGCCTCTTGAAAACCGTTCAAGCGGTCTGGCCGCTAAGCGATGCGTTCAGTAAACTAATGAACATGCTTCATTTTACTATATCACCTCTATGCATATCTTCCATTCTAATACAAAGTAAAAATAAATATAAAATTCTACATCGTTATCTTAAGAAACATCGATTATTTTATTACTAATAACAAAATCAGCAAATCTAAGTCACGTATTGTGTATATAAATGTAGATGCGTTTGAAGAAAAGTGAATTAATATAACAGTTGGTTTGCTCTAGAAGCGGATTCAAGGCCGATGCGAGTTACAGATTATATCTTTATAGATACGACTTCAATCAATATATTTTTTGCAGCTTCACACTTTTTAACACACCAGTTTTGACTAAACTTTTAATAGAACCTAGTGTCCCTCAGAGACACTCCGTTCTCCACTTTCTGTCCGAGATAAAGACATTCAGTGTTGAGTGGCAAAACTTATCAGAGCTGAGAAATGAAAATAATTTAAATATTCGACCACGAGTGGAAATCGAACCCACAATCTTTCCGTTTTTCGCTTGTTCTAAAACTGTTATTTTATTATGGTTAAAAATCCGTCTAAACTATTATTTAATATGCACAAACGATAAAAAATATACAAACGCATACAATACGTTCAAAATATTTTGTATAAATAAACAAGTGGCGAGAGCGTAGTGACCGGTCACTCTAATTAATTGTTTAATGAATGCAATCACTAAGCTTATGTATCTTAATTAAAGAAATACTTAAATTTATTGGATTGCGTTAGTTTTACATTGAAATTTGAACCCATAGTTATCGTGAACAAATAAATATTACTTGTACCTATTTACGTACTACAAAATACAAAGTGATTGTTGTACTGCAGTGGAATTACTTTTTACAAGTTAAACTAAAGAAAAAAACATCATTTATTTTGTATTTTGTATAAAAATGTAATTTAGAATAATAAAACAATAAAATTGATATCGTCTGCAATAACGCCATTTTTAGTATACAATAATTATAAAAATAATTGTCGCAATAATATTTAAGTGGCATTAGTCATTAACTTAATTTTACCATACTAGAATATTCAAATTGGAAACACTATAAAAATACTCATAATTCACTAGAAAAACTACAATTATATATTACTATTTGTTTTGTTTGCGTCGTATAAATGATTCATATAATGTCACATCTAGGTTTCAATGTCTTTGCTCATCGTCATAGTGGCCGGCGGTGCGTTTCCCCGCTCTCCCCCACTCAGTATATAGCCTCAAACTCCTGCGCCGCCGTCAGTTTTTATTATATAACCGCGTAAAACGCACGCAAGCACAATGTTCTCGTCGCGATTGTTGATATTTATCGCATTTGCAACTCTAACCGTTGCTTATCCCGCGGATAACGGACCGTTCCCGCGGCCAATTACTACCATATCCGAGACTGACTTCGATGATCCGTCCCCGTGGTTCAGGTTCCCGGCGTTTGGCAACATATTTGCACCGCTTACCAGATTATTCTCTAGCTTCGCTGACATTGGGCCCAGGATCGAATCTGATGATGAGAAGTTCAGAGTTATAGTCAACGTTAAGGATTATAACTTGAGCGACTTGAAAGTTAAGGTGAAAGGCGACTTTATCCTTGTACAGGGATCTCACGAAGTTAAAGAAGACGACCACGATCTGTTTGCCAGCCAATTTGTACATACTTATTCTTTGCCGGTCAACGCTAGCGCATCGGATGTAACTGCAAAATTAACGTCTGATAAATATTTAATCATCACAGCCCCAATTAACGGTGCTGCTGATGAAGAAAAAACAGTAGATAGGGAAGTACCTATTGTTGACAGTAAAGAAGTATGGAAGAATGAGGAGAAAGATGAAAAAGAGAAAAAGCCAGTAGATGTGCCAGTTGAAGCTAGCGAGGTTCTCACAGTTCAGGTCGATGAAGGTAAAGTGACCACAGATCTACCGGTGACAGTAGCTGAGGAAGAGGACAAGAAAGAACCCACTACCCCATCTGATCGTGAAGAAGTAACCGTCCGTGACATACCAAACGAAGTGAACGAAATTAGCAGCGCTAACGAAATCCAGCCTTAAGTGATTAATCTAGTATGTATTTATAAAACAGTATTGTAATAAATATTTTTAATACTAAACAGTGTTTTGCTTGCGTGTCGGTATGCGTTCATTGCCAGCGACCTGAATACAATTCGCATATGTGGCCAAACAAAGATTTCAATTAAATTTTTTATCAATTTCACGCATCTCGTGCATTTTATATAGTTTGTTCTCTCTCTGCCGTACTCTATAGCTTGCTTTAATAAACTAGACAAAACATCTTTATTATGAAATAAAGGTTTTTAATTGAATACTATTCAAGCAATACTATACATATTTGAATTTTTATTATTTATTATTTTTAGTATGATTTATTGATGTAAAAGGTTGTTAAATATTGCCTTATCAAAATAATTTGCGTCCTATCTATAGAGATCAATCCCCTTTGTCATTTCTTTTAGGCTTAAAAGATATAATTAATTACATCTTGTCAATATATTAGTATTTACAAAATCTATTCGTCGAATATTTGGAGGTAATAAATACAATAAATTTTAATAATTATATGTATCAATGTAAGGCGATTGTGGTACAGTGGGCAGTCTGAATGAAAACACGATTGGTAATGAATTCGATCCCCTTTATTGAGGAATTTTAAGCTCTGGTAAGATAAAGTGCGGTTTTGAGTTCCGCCACTCAGCACGCTATGTGTCGATTCTGGGCGGAAAATGGAGATCAGAGTGTTTTGACTATAGTTTCTCTCTGCCTGCTGAAGTTGAAAAAGACCAAGAAGAAAAAGAAGCCATTCAAATTAATAAATAATTATAAACACAAGTGTGTCACTATTTGATATATCATTTATTTGTACTTATATTTAGTGAGTGAGTGTAGAAAACTCTAATTCTTTATTGTATATACAAAAAACATACCCAAACATATATTGCTCGCTATACAGGTTTTATATTAATAAATTATAAAAAAATAATAATACTTTGTGAGGACTGCGACCTTAAAAATCTTTATAGTAACTCATATGACTTGGCTAGCTCTATATTATCTAAAACATGTGATAAATACTAAAATTTGACATCCGGGTAATCGTACCTAATTGTGTTTAATAATAAGGCCATATGAATAAATTTATATAATATGTATATCAAAAATGAATATTGTATATAAATTAAAATTTTGTAGTTGTTGTAGTTTTTTTGAGTTTGTATATTTGCAATTACTTGAGGTAGTGACTGTGTTTTTACTCACTCACTCACACACTTACTCGCTCACTCATTCACTCAGTCACTCACTCACTCACTTACTCAACAGAATAATGTAGGCCTTGTATCCAGCAGTGAGTAGAGATATATGCGTAATTTTTTCTCACATAACAAGGTAGCCAAACAGAACTCAGTGTGAAAACACTTCGTGCTCCACATTCCACCCCTATTTGAGACATCACGAGTCTAGTAGCGGACCTCAACGTCTCGTTTTGTCTTGTTCACCAAATCATACAAATTAAAATAAGATAATTTCATGGAGTGGGAATCGAACTCACAAACAATCAAGATTACAGCCTACTAAGCCACGATTGTCACAATGTTGTAGTGTTAGTGATTATTTTAATGAAGTCTATTTCATTTGCTATTACTTAGGATAGTGATTGTTCTCTCCGCTTACTGATCCCCATTTTAAGCCCCATTTTAATGTAAAATGGGACAAGAATACCTAAGCAAGAATTAATAAACAAACATATTTGTTCTAAGTGAGTTACACTTAGGGCAAAGATTTTAAGCATTGAAAATCCTCATGCTTATCGAGAAGAAGTAAAGTATAATATTGATTTTAAAATGCAAAGGAAGCCTATTGACCTTGAAGATGTTAACCAATTATAGAGCGACAAATAAAGGTTGTAACAGGTTTTGAAGTCCGCTAATGAAATGTATATATATTTATACTTAATTGTATAGAAATCAAATACCTGATAAGTGTATGAGGTTATATTATATAATATAATAGAAAAATCCTATACAATAAAAAACAATCTTCTCACAATCATCAATTTTAACAAACTTCAAAAAAATTCAATCGCAGTTTGTTGTGGGTTCGATTTCCGCTCGGTGAATTTATTACTTTTCCATTATTTTCATTTCTCCGCTCTGGTTAGATATACCACTAAGTTATGAAATCTTATATAGTGTACACCGTTGTGGAGCGTTTACAAGTTGTATCTGATTGGAGTTAATGAGTCTAGGTTCAAATGCCAATGTCAGGATTTTTTGTTTGTATTATATTTCCAAAGGTTTGATCTAGATAGACAAAATGTTTTATCGAAAGTTTTTGCACTTAGGGAATTGAAAACATTATTAGGAAACGTATAAAAACTTGAACGCAGTAACGGATTCGAACCCACGCCTCTTGTCCAAGCGCTCCAACCTTATACGCTTATTACTTATTACTTATTTTTGTTGTTAGCAGGTGACAGTTCTCTCTGTAAAGAGATACAAATTTTTGCTACTCAAAGATTATTCTAGGAACAATCGTTTGTCAAGAGAGAATGCTATTCATTTTTAAATTGTTATTTACACACGTTAAAAAAACGTTTTTAGAAAACGAATAATAAATTTAACGCAGTGGGATTCGAACCCGCGCCTTTTGAAAACCGTCTAAGCGCTCTGACCTAGCGGTTGATTAGGTTCGATTTACTTATATTTAAATGACTTTATTTCCCTGAACTAGATCTACTGAGAGTGGCGAAGCTCAGCTATCGGGTATGAAGTGTCTCTAAAATGACGGCGGAGAGTGGAGACCGGGGTGTCGTAACACTAACACAGAAGTGTATATATTATGAGATATTTGTAGAGATGAAAAAATATAATTAAGACGACCTAAAAAACTTATACATTTCCTTGAACAGCGACATTTTAACCCGGAACATTGGAAAAGTCACGGTCTTCATAAATAATACAATTTCAAGATTTATTCTCTATTTCTTGATTAGATTTGTAGGACATCTGCTCTATATGTATATATGATTTATATGTATTTTAATTTTTTTTAAATAATATTCTAAACTTCATTCACTCACAGTTATTTAATTTAAAAATAGGCAAAGGTTTATTTATATTTAAGCCTTACAAAATAAAATATTGTATTTTATAGATATTGAGCTATTTTTTTTTATAATAAATATTTTATTTTTATTTTTATTTATATAACCAAACATTAGTAGCCACGAGGCCATTGTAGCACAGTTATACAGCATCCGACTGTAATTGTGATTGGTTGTGGGTTCGATTCCTACTCGGTAGAATGATTATAATTTAGTTACTTTTATTTCTCCACTCTGGCGAACAAGGCAAAGCAAAGCTTTATGTTCCGCCATTCAACATGCAATGTCTCGGATTCGGGTGGAAAGTGGAGAACGGAGTGTCTGGACACTAGAATCTCTATACCTGAAGCTGTGTAAAGCAAAAAAACCGAGGACTAATCGATATGTCTACGTGAGTATATGCTTGAAGCTCATTATCATTTACATACTATAAAATTGTCACGTATAAGCCATAGTTATGAAACTGTTCGAATAAATAACACTGACTTTTAGCTCAAATTGACTTTTTATATGAATTGCTTATGCCTTGTAAGTTAGTTTAGTGATAAATACATATTTAGAAAACGTATAAAAATTTGAACTTTTATACGTTTATATATGTTTATATAATATTATAAATTAAAAAAAATTAAAAAATATATACAGTTTAGTGATTTTGTATGTATTTCTTTTTAAAGAACGTCGTGGCGCAGTGGTATAACGTCTTAATGTAAACGCGATTGGTCGTGGGTTGGAACCCATTTGAAACATATAAATATATTGAAATTATTTTTGTCCATAGAAAGCGCGGCGTTGAGTTCCACCACTCAACACGCAATATTACGATTTCGGGTTTCGACTGTCTTTACCCATTTTTAAGTTTCTGAGATCAATGTACACAAGCGCACAGATGAACAGATAATTAGAAATTCATTCAACCATTGTTTTGAGTTCTATTATATTGACAAATGCCCTCAATAATATATTTTTTGCATATATATATTATGTACAGACACCGATCAGTTACATTTTTATTACATCTATAGAAGTTTCACGCCTGCATAGCATGAGTCGGCGGAAACCAAGTGTCAAGACACTCCTTTTTACAACTATATTATATTATTGGAAAGCTTATACCTATAGATTATGATAAACATTGATGAGGGTTAATGGTCTAGGTATTGAATTTATTGATAACACTTTATTATACAGCTTGCGATATTAGAAATTGATATGGGATACATTATGTTGATAACTTAGACCGTAGTGGCGTAGTGGCACAGCGTCTGAATGCAAGCGCGATTTGTTTTGGGTGGAATCCCCACTAACGCCGAGTGGTTTTAATTAAATTATTTTCGTTTCTTCCCTCTGGTACAAGATAAAGCGCGGCGTTGAGTCCGTCCCCAACATGCAATGTCTCGATATCGGGCGAGTGGAGAGCTAACCATGCTATGCGAGAAAAAGCGTGAAGCTGCGTGTTTTTCGTTTTAGATGATATATTCATAAAAATATTATATACGATCAAAATTAAGATAATATTATACACAGACTTAACATAATAACTTACGATCGTACAAGTATAGTTAGTGCGTTGACTTCAAATTTAATACAAATAATATTTACGCAAAAAAGTTTGTTTCGAGGAAAAAAATATTGGTAAAATTTTCCACTGCACATTGAACAAATTACATAAGCATATAAGTGTATAATTTTATTTTCTCAATAAACATATATCCATGTTTTATTTTTCTGTCTCTATCAACATTGAAGTTTGGGAATAAGACTAAATGAGGGCAGTGTGGCGCAGTGGGACAGCGTTAGACTGTAAGCGCGTTTGGACAAGGGTTCAATCCCCACTCGGGGGAGAGCGCTTACTAGTAACACAAGGCGCGGCGTAAGTTCTGCCACTCAACACGGACACAGAGTGTTTTGACACTATATACTTTTTGATTTGCTATGCGAGAAAAAACGTGAAGCTGCCTTATTCATTTTATTTAAGTATATGAATCTACTGGATAGGAGAAATTTTGGAATTTCCTAACATAGATGGTGGAAAATTTTTTGCATTTAAATATTACCCATTCACGTATCAAAACCCACACCTATCAATAAAAATTTATTAACTGTGCCACTATGGTGTACTTTAGGATTATATACGAACGTATTATTTTGACGTAGATTTATATTCCGACGCATTGTTATTTGACATTGACTTGTTCCAATCAATACGTGAGTCCTCTAAGCATATTAATTAATGTATTGTAACAAGATTATAATTCATTATAGCTATTGCTTTAGATAAACGGAAAACATCTTTAGTCACGTACAGACAGACAGACGGTATGTTAGATCAATGTCTATATATAGATATACAAAATGAGGATACAATATGGAAAATTTTATATTTATAATATACAAGCGACTCGCTCGCGGTTTCGCCCGCGTTTACTATAGCTGTTTCGTTAAACAGTGAAATTTCTGGAAATAGTAAAAAAAATGAGAAAATTTTGCATATGTTCATTCCAAGATCCTCAAGTACCTCCATAATTTTTTTTATCACAATCAGTTTGTTCGTGATGACGTCACAGACAGACATACAGACCGTGTTACTTTCGCTGTAAATGCGATATTAGTATGGCTTTCTATGGGAAAAATATCAACTGGACTCGATTTCATGATCGCGTCTCGTGTCAGGAATGTTTTCAGTGCGACACAATTTTATTTATAAAGCTTATATTTTTGCTTAAACAGTCTGGTTACACACAGTGTAGTGTTTGGATCCACATAAAAGTGTGTATCTTCATATATATTTTTTAATTGTTTTTTACAAATATGGGCTAAGAATAATATTTCTAGATGATGTATACAAATTGGAATGTAGCACGTATTAGCGTTTATTGGACACAAGCGCAAGCGCAAGCGTTGTTGCGCTAAAGTTGATAATAATAATAAAAAGAAGTTAGTAACAAGTGCATAAAAATTTCAAACGAGCAAGAGGTACAGGTTCGAATTCAGCTACGTTTACTAAAAATATTTTTCTTATATATTTTTTTTTATTTTCTTGCAAAATGCAAAAATCGAGCAACGATAAGGAAGTTATACAGAATAAAAGTTCACTAACAGGTCTCTACGGGCCGTACATTTATATGTATGTATGTACGTATGTACTCGTGGTCTTTGAACTTGTTGTGAATTTGTGTTTTTCATTAAGACTTTTTCTTATGCGGTTAGCTTTCTCAAGCTTTTATGTACATGTTCTAAGAAGAATACAAATACTAATAATGGCAGTCCATTGATTGATATGCTATATAGAAATATTATTTTATTGTTAAAGTAGTTAGGTAAAGCCAGGGTTGGCAGTGAGACACTAGTGCCAAAACACTCTCCTTTCTCCACTTTCCGCGGAAATCAACGCCACGCCTTGTCTTGTGACTAGAGCTGATTATGAAAATAATTAAAGTTTAAGTTTAATTATTTCCCTGAATAGGAATCGAACCCACAATCATCAGGTATACAGTCAGAAGCCATAGCTCTCCACTTTTAGTATTTATACTGAACTTATTAGCTCATTAGTATTTAGAACTGGCAACCATCGTTTTAAGTAAACTAGAAGCCTTGTTGACGTTAAAAAATGTGCTGCCTTAGCAACAAGTACTTCTGTACATCACTTTATACCAAAGTTTGTATAAAGTTTAAACATTAGACTCTATTAGTCTATCTTGATTTTTTGTACTTCTTTTCCATATATTTTTTTACTCTGTCACATTTGCTTTTGCATAATTTTTTTATCCTTTGTTAATCGAAATTTCCAATTTTATTTCGGTCGGAATTTTTTCCTTGACGTATAGAAACTATTGTGACGCAGCAGGACATTTTCAGATGGCAAAAACAAGTAGTTATGGGCTCGATCCCTACTAAGTGGAATGATTCTACTTAAATTATATTAATGTTTGTGTTCTGGTAAAATAAATCGCGTCGTTGACTTTCGTTTCTCAAGACGCAAAGTCTGGAATTCAAGCAAAAAGCTGAGAACTTCTTGACAATAAGCTATAGGCTCTACCTTGTTATGGACGATAAAAGGATGTAGAGAAAGCTGGAGACAATGCTAAAAAAAAAGAAGATAAATTTTAATATTATATGTTTTATTACAGTATAGCTGTCTCTGTACAGAAGTTCTGAGTAACAGTTGATTTAACTTGCACAATTGATTTAACATATTTACGTTGGTATACTGTATGGTACAAACACGTATTGACGATATCGGATGCGGTCAGTGACTTTGGTCGTTATGGCGTAAAGGGAATGGTCATTTTGTATATTGAATATTTTATAAAAGTTAAGACTTTTAAAATATACATTTTTTGATTGTAACAAAATAATGCTTTTTTGTTTAACATATTTTAAAGTTATAATCGCACACTTAGGAAATTGAAAAATACATATTTAGAAAACGTATAAAAATTTGAACGCAGCCGGACTTGAACTCGATCGAAAAATTAAAAAAGAAATATTTAGAATTTCTAACAATCCAGCTATAAAAGACATATTTAGAAGAATATTTCGATTTCTTGTTTTTTTCAATTTCCTTAGTGTGCGAATAATACTTTATACTATAATAAATATGAAATACAGCTATAATAAATATGAAAATTTACAAGTGTAAATCATCTATATTATATGCAAAATGCCATTCAAAACGACATTTCGAACGAAACCCTCATACACAATAGCTCTTGAATGCAATGATATTGTCACTGTAAACTAAATATACGTGTACATTTTCACCTTGTAATAGCTTTTCAAATAGTTATAAATTATCACTGAAAATTGCCGTTCGATTCACTTTATACATCATTTTCTTTGAATAGAATGATCTAGTAATATATAACGAAAATTGATTGCGTAACCATTTGGCTGCAAATGTTTGTTGTGGGTTCGATACCCAATTAGGGGACTGATTAGATTCTAGGAAAGATTATATTTGAAACATTTATATTCACTCCACTCCACTCCACTCTGGTACCTGAGACAAAACGTACTGTTGATTCCACCAGTCTCCACGCAATAACTCAATTTCGGGCGGAAAGTGGAGAACGGAGTGACTTTACTCTAGGTACTACTTTTGTCATAAAGAAATTAGAGCGTTTTAGGTATCGGAGTGACGCAAGTTGAAATGCAGCAAGGTTATATTTTCTACACTTAATTTCTGTAAGTACCTACTATCCATTATTGAGCTCGTTTAAAAAGTAATTTAGCAAAATTGTCGAGAAATTTGTATTTAAAAACCCGATAAGAAGAAGAAATGATTGTCACACGTTATGACTTATTAATATTTGTTTTAAGCCATGTATGGCTTAGCGGTCAGAGCGCTTGAACGGTTTTCAAGAGGCGCGGGTTCAAATCCCGCTGCGTTCAAATTTTTATACCTTTTCTAAATATGTCTTTTTCAATTTCCTTAGTGTGGAAATAACACTTATGTTAAAAAAATAAATATTTGTTGTGTTACATTTTTGGTTAAAAATTATCTTACAGGAAAGTTAATTTTATAGATAGCTTATTATGACCGTGACTTTGTCTGCTAATGAAAAAAAAATGGAAGATTATGATTCCATTTCCAAAATGTATTATTACTCGCAATTTTGTCAAGCATATACTTAAAATTTTATATCTATTACAACGTACAGCTAAGACTACTGGGTCTAAAAATATGAATTTTGGCATATTATATTTTTCTAATGGATACAGAACGGGACATCGGGATTTAACTTTTTAGAATCAAAATTACGGATGATGAGGTGTGAAAACCAGAGAATTGGTTCTTTTGAAGGGGCGAATGTGTAAGTAAATCAATGATAGGTTGTTAGTTAAAACAGTATTGTAAATCATTAAGTCCAAACAACAAAATTGCAAGCTACACTTAACGGCCTAAAAAATGTTTATTTAAAAATATAAATAATCTTTGATATCGTAAGTATGCCTGTTCTCCACTTTCCGCCCATTATCAGAAGCAGTAATGCTGATCATTGATTACACGACGTGAGTATATGTGCAACAGCTTCACGCTTTTTCTCTCATAGCAGGGCAGTCAGAGAGAACCAGAACACTCCGTTCTCCACTTCTCGCCTGACATCCAGACACTGGGTGTTGAGTAGTGGAGCTCAACGCCACGCTTTCTGATACCAAAACCGAGACAAGAAATTAATGTAAACATAATTATTCGATTGGGTATCGAACTCACAACCAATCGCGTTTACAGTCAGAAAGTGGCCCACTGCGCCGCTTAGGTTTTCCAAGTTATAAAAACCCTATTACCATCGCATATTCGTCATAGACTTTTGTAATGCAAGAATTGAATTTCATGCTTCACTTTTTTTTTTATACAGCAATAGCTACGTATATTTTTCATTACTTACTGTAAAGTCGCTATGTACTTGTACAAGTTTGCTTGGAATGAAACAAAATGACATAAAAAACAAATTGAACGAATAGAAAAATGTCGTGAAAAGCTTTGGCAAAACGTTGCATGCTGTATAAGCGAAATTTGCATAACTTTAGTTGCAAAAAGGTATACGTAAAATATTGTAAGCAATACCTATGTAAATATATAGAAATTACACTGTCTTTGAACAGGATTATATAAAATATTTTAATTCACTACTTGTCGTACAATTTGCTTGAAAATTTGCACTTGTTACGTTTATTCTTATATATTTGATTTATGCATGTGTATATTTTAATTTATCAATTCATAGAATAAAGATAATGAAATATATATGTAAATATCATTGTAGTAGCGACCAGCTGCTTGCACTTCTAAAATTTCGCTTCGGTTCTAAAATTCTAAAATCACGCTTAACAAGCGTGAATTACAGCTGTTTCGTATTTAAGGCGGTCTGTTCGTAAAACACTGAAATTCTAGGTAAAGAAGGAGCCTATCGTCATCCCAAGACACGTATATTTATATAAAATTTCATCAAAATCGGTTCAGCGGTTTGGCCGTGATGTCGTCACAGACAGACAGAGTTACTTTCGTCTTTATAAAAAATCAAATACATTATAATTATTGTACACACTCGTGTTAGGAACCAATGACAAAACAATGTTTTCATGACATATACCTGATATCATCACAAAAAAAAAAATTTAATCGACTTTTTCTTATAAGCATTAAGTTATAACTAGATACTAAGTAAATCAACTATCAAATCAAATACTAAATCAAACTAGATACTAAGTAAATAATAAAAAAAAAACTAGAGCAAATTCAATTGTGATCCTTGGCCATAAATTTCTTGGCCAAAAAATCTGTACCTGTATCTGTAAAAAATACGCAAAGATATTCTCTACAACGAAAACACATAACCATATAATTTTCATGGAAATTGACAGAGACAGGACAGGGAAACTTGAATCCATAAAGTTTCAACGACTGGCCTTGCGGTTTGTTTATTGTGATCGCAAATGCAGGGGAAATTGTAGACACTTAAAATGAAATTGTAAGGCCGTTGGAATAATCGGTATACGAGGAATCAGGACAACGTGATGTATCAATTTAACAATGAGTCTTTTAGAAATCCCTTAGCAGTCCATGTATTCACTGAGAGGCAACCCAAGTGTATAAATAGCCTTATGGATGGCTAGCAATATGGTCCGAATCCGATAAATGAAATGATTAGCACTTCCTAAAACTGTTTATGGGGAACATGGATGATTGACAAGGATTAAACGTATGGTACTGGAGGCGCTCATTGAGGACTAAACGGTCTGCTTGACTTGAAAGATATCTGGATCAAAAATAAAGTATTTTCTTAATTTTCCAAATAAGTAGCCTTAAGATATAAAGACACATCATCAGTGGTGAGAGCTTATTGAAAAGTCTAATAATACAATAAAGAGAGGACAACGTTCCCGAGGCAAATTACTTATAAGAAGGGTTGATTCTCATCCACTGGATATTCCATTAGCGACTGCATTTACAGTAATAGACACAGACAGTGAAATCTCACGATCTCAATTCAAATATCTGTGAAATTAGAAAGCAATTTACATCTACGACGGCTTTTACAAGAATGCCTAAGAAGACTAAGAGAAAAATCCTGAAGTTAAAAAAAACGATTTACGATTGTTTAACATATTCAAACTATTATTATGGCAGTTTTATACCATTGTCATTATTTTTTGACATTTTTCAAAGTGTTATTCGCACACTAAGGAAATTGAAAAAAACATATTTAAAAACGTATAAAAATTTGAACGCAGCGGGATTTTAACCCGCGCCTCTTGAAAACCGTTCAAATTTTTATACGTTTTCTAAATATGTCTTTACCATTGTCATTGGTAGATACGCAACCATTCAAAATGATAATGAATGAACGAAATGATAAAGCCCACAATTTTGTTGCAAAAACAAACTTTCTATACTAATCTAATAGTTGTATATGATTTTTATGACTATACCTTATTGTTACCGAGTATTTCAAATTAATGTATCCCGAATTGTAGTTAGAGAGAACCTAGTGTTAAGTCACTCCTTTCTTCACTTTTACGCCCGAAATCGAGATTGTGTCGCAATGGGACAGTGTCAGACTGTAAACGCGATTGGTTGATTATAATGAAATTATTTTAATTTGTCTACCAAAGACAAAGTTCAGCGTTGAGGGAAACATAGTGTCTTGACACTGGACTTCTTCCTGCATACCGAAAGCTACAATTGCATACATATAATTTTCCGAAAATCCAAAGTTTTTCCTTCACGTATTAATATTACAAAATTTTTCTTTCAGTCATTTAGTTACAATCTTTATTACATTGCATTTGAAATGATTCATGTAAAATGTAATTTTCTCATAAAATACGGCGGTTAGTCATTGCTCACTGTTTTATATTGCTACTAAGAATTTTTATATTGTTATCAAATTGTACATACTAAGCTGTAACAAGTAGTTATATATATATATATATATACACTTGTTTTTACAGCTTAGTATGTATGATTTGATAACAATATATATATATAATTCGGGTTGAAAGTGGAGTATGGAATGTTTTGACAGTAGGCTCTATGACGACCCAGCTATGCGTGAAAAGGCGTTAAACTAAAAAAATAAACTAATAATAGCTTACAAGCCACAATATCCATTTAAACCGTTAGATAAACTAGAACTTCAGTAATTCAGTGTATTTACGCCTTCGTGAATAAATTAAACCATTTACGTAAATCAGTGTTATCATGCGTCGAAGACAGCCGTTTCAAATTAATTACGTAATTAATATATATACAGCAATTCAAAATGGAGACAGGAAGTGATAACACAATAGTAATATTGTCAGCAACAAGCCAAATCGAATGGTGACCTTTGAAATTAGTCGAATATCTTAATTAAATTAGATCTTAGATCGTCTTTGATAAGAGTTGTGGCGCAGTCGCACAGTGTGTGTTACTACAAACGTGTGTGTGTTGTGGTTTCGATTCCCACTCGGGCATATGATTATATTTCAATTAAAAAAAATATTTTTAAAAAATAATTTTAAAAATATTTATATTTTTTTTTTTTTTTTTTTTTTTTTTTTTTTTTTTTTTTTTTTTTTTTTTTTTTTTTTTTTTTTTTTTTTTTTTTTTTTTTTTTTTTTTTTTTTTTTTTTTAGCTTGGAGGGATTCTAAGAGGCACAAGTTTAAATACTGCTATGTCCCAGACCATCAGAGTGCAGTAGTACAACGTCTGTCTGTAAACGCGATTGTTTGTGGATTTGATTCTCACTAGGGTATGATTATATTTTAAATATTTTCATTTCTTCGCTATGGTACCTAAGTCAAAGCGCAGCGTTTTTATACGTTTTCTAAATATGTATTTTATAATTTCCTAAGTGTGCGATTAACACTTTAAAAAATTTAAAAGAAATATAAAACGTATGTACTCATTACTTCTACCGGTTGCAGGAGTCATTACTTTTTTGCCTTTAATTAAGACTCTAAATTAGTGGGGAATGCAACGAGCGTTCTAACTACTGAAGCGATTGTTAACTTAATGTTCTAGAAGTATCTTATCTATATCTATATATAAACTAAATTGCACAATTATGGCACCCTTATAGCGCAGTGGGACATAATCTGTAAATGCGACGGTTGTGGGTTCGATATCCACTAGGGAAATTATAGTATTTAAAATTATTTCCATTACACCGCTCTGGTAAAGAGAACAGTGTTGAGTTCCATCTTTTAACACTTAATGTGTGAGAGTGTGAGAGGAGTGTCTCGACACTAGCTTTTCTTTCACTGCTATTTTATGAGAGAAAAAACGTGATTTTACCGTTTTTGCACCAATGGTGGCACAATGCGATATTATATAACATTCATTTCTATCTAAAGGAATTTTACATATTTATAATACAAAGAAAACCGTCTTGTTTTTTTCGAAAATATATTTATCTGGTTTATTAACCTCTTTATACACGGATGCATAGTTGAAAGTGAATAAATATTACACAAGCTAAATTGTGTTAAATGGATATATATTTTAGTGTAAAGTGTGGGTGCAACATGTTAGTTGTCAAGTACTATAAAACTAGAATAAACATATACTGAATATTTTTTTGTTTTGTCTGTCCGCTTATCCTTATATACAACAAGTCTCGGCATAGCTTATCTCAATATTTAATAAGGGATTGGTTACTTACAAAGTAAAACTTGACATTTAGCGAATTGTTCGCAGAGCATATTATAATTTATTTTTGAAACATTATGTCTGAGGCCATCATCGTTCAGTGTGACAGCGTCTGACTGCATACGTGGTGGTTGTGAGTTCGGTTCCCAATTGCCACTCAGGGGAATGATTGTATTTATTTAAATTACTTTCATTTCTCTGTTCTGGTGACAAGACGAAAAGCGGCGTTGAGTTCCGCCACTCAGCACGGAATGCCTAGATTTTCAGCGGAGACTAGGAACCGGGATGTCTTGACACTAGGTTCTCTTTGATAAAAGTGCTATAACTGCTATAACACTGACTGACTGACTGACTGCTTGACTGAATTTAAACCTAATATTTTAATTACAAAGTTTTAGGCAACTTAAAAATATATATTAGTATGATTTTAATATGAAATTATTTTAACCGGATTAGTCGTGTTTATTATTTGTATGGGCATAAGGGGGAAGGAACGCATCTTTGATGTCCAGAATGGGCGTGTATTGAAGTCATCTGTGTGTACAACGGAGAAACCCAAGCATTACACCATAATATACCTCATAGTTTCGCTAGGGAAAACAGATATATCTCTAGGATGATCCGCGAGGCTACTGAAATACTAAAACACCCTAATTTCAATAGAGAACACGGTTGGAAACTGGGACCCAATCCTGAAAAGGTGGAAGTCTCAAACCTACCACACCAGAGAGCAAGATACAATTAGCACATTCTGCAAGAATTAAGGGCAGTTCGCGAGACAAGTAAGAAATCGTTGGCGGTGGTGTGATATAATAATTGTATCAACTGACAGACAAATGCCACCTCAGTCTACCGGTGACCACGGACTACTGTTCGAAACATCGGTTTTTAAAATCTAATTTCGAATCCCAATAATATACGCGATTAATCCGCTTAAAAATAGTTTTAAATGTGTAATTTGGCTATATATATATGCATATATAATAATGTATTTTTCAATTTCCTAAGAGTGTGATTAAGACTTTAAAAAATGTTAAAAAAATCTTATTATATATTCATATTTATTTTATTACGTTTTCTAAAATGTTTTTTTTCAAACAAAAGTGTGTGAACACATTAAAATGTTAAAATAAATATATTGGTAACTTACAAATCAGTAAACACAGCTACTAGGCAGTAAATAAAGACATCTATCAACTATGCGGGGTGGTGAATGATGCGGAAACGTTTATTTCAAAGGGGCATTCTAACACTTGTCTACGTCCGAACACTGTCAAAACTTACCCGAAAAGGAGGGGCGGTGATAAATTTAGTGGTTTATCAAATTTACGATGGAAAAGAAAAATAAATAAATAAACTTAAGAATTTCAGTTTGTTATATTATTTATTTTAGTTTATTTCTAAGAATTGAGGCCATCGTGCATTGTGGCGCAGTGAAACAACGTATATAGGTACGCGATGATTGTGGCTTCAATTCCCACTCAAGGGAATGATTATATTTAAGTTATTTTCATTTCACCGCACTGGTGGCAAAAAATGTCATACCGGCGTTGAGTTCCACTATTCAACACGCAATGCGGAATTCGCATTCGATTTTAGAGATTTCGGATTCAGGTGGAAATTGGAGATTGTAGCGCTGACACCTTGACACCTGGTTCCTGGTTCCCTGACTGTCCTGCCATGCGGGAAAAAACATTTAAAAGATTTTTTTAGAAACAAGAAGCTATTTATTTCAACTATATATTCAGTTATATCGAATATTATTAGGCTTTATTTACTCAATAAAGAATATAAAAGTATTAAAATTCAAAAGATCCTAATTCTTTCTTTTGCGAAGTAAGCAGGAAAAATTTTACGCTTAGGCGCTATCTTCTCGAATATCCTTGCGTTTTCTAAATATTGGATGTTAAGAGGTGAGTGGTCACACCTAACACCGCTATAGATCTTACCAAAACCAGACCAAAGAAGTTCCAATAATTACTCCCTCAAATAGAAATCGAACCTACAAGCACTGCGTATACAGACACGATCTCATTGTGCCATAGTGACATTATAACGTACATAAAAACAAAAGTAATTTTTTTTGCAACATTACTTTGATTTCATCTATCCGCTTTTTACTATCGGTAAAAATCTGAAATTCTAAGATAAGTCTTGACACCTAGAGAACGGAGTATCTTACAACTCCCACCTCTATAATCCGCCTGATTTCGAGACGTCGCATGTGGAGTGGCGGAACTCAACACCGCGCTTTTTCTTATTCACCAGATTACATAAATTAAATTATGATCCTCCACCATTTATCCACATTCATCCACCATTGGTAATCCTCAAGCAATTCCAATTGTATTCAGAAAATGTCCCACTGCGCCTCGATGGCTTCTACGAGTTAAGTGCACTAGAAAATTATATACTCGTATGATAATAACTGTATTTTCTAATTCTGAGTTAAATGCGGTTTTTGTCAGATCGTAATTACTGTCACATGCATGTATGACATTAAACTTAACACGTGATTCGCTTATTTAGCTTTCTTTTGCTCATGTTTAGTTAATATATACATATTTATAAAATACTAGCGAGCCACTCACGGCTTCACCCGCGGAATAAATGTAGGACTTTCGTACAATTGTGCGAGAGTTCTCAGACCTCCTTAATTCGGCTCTGTCGTAAAATATCTTATTAGCGGATGTCTTCAAATTATAAGCTACCTTTCTGCTTAGTTTCATCTTTTTACATTATATATATACTGGCGGTGTTGAGGTCCGCTATTCAACACGCAATGTCTCGAATTCGGACGGAAAGTGGGTCTTGGCTTGAACATTAGGTTTTCTATGATTATTTGTCTTTCCTCGTAACCAATATATGTATATCAATATATATCTGTGTTGTAAGTAAGGTGCTTTAGTTAGGGCGTTCAGAAATTCTCATCACGCATTTCAAAATTCAAATCGTATTGAAACGTTCAATTTGTTAAAATGGTTTTTTTTTCGTCTAAGCCAAAGCCGTCCAGCTTCTTTTAAGCCAAAATACTGTTAGAACTCACTGTTTCACAAATCTTTTCTTGCTTGGTTAGGTATAAACAGAAGCTCGGACAGTGGAGGCTAACGTTAATGCGCATTTAAAAGGAGCCCTGTCAGCGTACAAATCTCAGGCAAATCCCAGGCACTGCTCCGAGATCCGGAGTTCCGAGAATTTTTTTCTGTAGTAGTTTGTAAAAGTAATTTAAATACACTATAAAATTATGTCACCGGCGTGCAACACTTGGAAACCGTCCAAGCTTGAACGCATGGACGATTTCCAAGACACGCGGGTTCGAATACCGCTGTGTTCAAATTTTATACGTTTTCTAAAAATGTTTTATTTGTAATTACTGTTTAGTTTGTGTTTCATTTCAGCTTCACGCTTTTTTCGAGCTTAGCAAGGTAGTCAGTAAGAACCTAGTGTCAAGACACTCTGTACTCCACTTTCCACCCGAATTCAAAGTATGGCATGTTGAGTGGTGAGACTTAACGACGCGCTTTGTCTTGTTCATCTGTGCGAAGAAATAAAGAAATAAAAAAACTGTAACCTAGGAATCAAACCCACAACCAATCGCAATTACAGTCGGACATTGACCCATTGCACCACGATGGCCTTAAAGTTAGTTTGTGTCATTAATATAAAGTAGTTAGTATTTAATAAGTTTGATATGCATTTCGAATTTGATTATGCGTTCGAATTTGATTGCAGCGGGATTGAAACTCGCGCCTCTTGAAAACCGTTGAAGCGCTGCTTGTTGTCAAGGTTTTCAAGTGTTCTAAATATATCTTTTTTAATTTCCTTAGTGTGCGGATAACACTTTAAAAAATGTTAAAAAAATATAAGTAATTTTATGTTGAAACCGTCGCTTAGTATGTCGTGGACATTTGTGATTAGAACAACACTCAGCACGTGTATTATTGTAAAACGTGTTTGTATTCGTTGTATTTGTGTACGTCTTGCGGTAAAAGAGGCAGGGTGAGACCTCGGTTGAAATTCGAGAACACAGTATCGATAATACTGGAGGAAAGTGTTGTAAAAATCATGAGGACCCCCGGGGGCGTGTATGGATAGGTCGACGACTGTGGACGAGGCGAGAGAATGGATTGCGTTTGGTACTCCATTCTCTCTGACTACTCCTTTAGAGATAAAGAGTAAGGTAGAGAAAAGTCCTCAGTAAAAAAAAATTATATAAAACCTTTATTTACGATTTGTTTTATTCTTTAGAATGCTAAACACTGACTGACTAACAAGTGACAGCTTATGTCATTAAATGAATTTGAAAATTAATGTTGATATTTCTAAATCTAGCTTTTCCTCGTAATTTCTAAGATAATAATGGAATAATTCTCTTTACCCATTCAAACGACAAGTGGAGTTAGGTACTAACATCAATTACCTAGATTGCAGAAAATGCAACAATTGTTCTGTTACAGCCAAGGTCGTATGTCATTTAAAGTCATTATATGGCATTAGCTTATGCATATATAAGCATATAAGTATTTTTATAATATCGTTTCATATTACATGAGGACATCGTATCGTAGTGGAACATCGTCTGACTGTAAACGCGATTGGTTGTGGGTTCTATTCCCACTTGGGGAAATAATTACATACAAACTAGCGACAAGCTTACCTGCGTAAACTACACTGCTGTAGGGCGAGCACGAAGAAGTTGCGAAAAAGTATTTGTATCGCTATCGAGTGCAATTTGTATAGGAATTGAAAAGCGCCCCTACCGTCCGTAAAAGGAACTAACTTTTGGTAGCACAATGATGATTTTTTTATATTCCTTTCTGTTTTTGCAATATTCTTAGATTATTTAAATAATAAATTATACAAAATGCAACGACGTTCACTGGACGAAAACATACTCCTTTCTATTATGTTTTTACCGCAAGTTTTCTTGAAAATGAAGCTACTAAAAAAAAATTTGTTCATTAAGGACCATTTAATTATGACTATATATAATAAATTAATTGATTATATATTTTATGTTTATTTCCTAGATTTATGATAGATGTTTTAAAAGCAAAATTACCACATTTGTTCAATTTGTTTTCAATTGTGTCCAAGCTTTAGCGAAACTAACGATGTATATTATTAAAAAGCATTTTTCATAAAACTTCAGTAATAAATATAATATTCGGAAAGTTACAGGTGTTCCCGGGTACCCACAACAACCGAGGCTACTCACAAATGTAACACAGCCTACGGAAAGATCAAGATGATGGCTGAAAATGTGTT
Source organism: Podotricha telesiphe (assembly GCA_038994665.1). NCBI lineage: Eukaryota > Metazoa > Arthropoda > Insecta > Lepidoptera > Nymphalidae > Podotricha > Podotricha telesiphe. The sequence goes on along the minus strand of JAOYRR010000111.1, from coordinate 5,552 downwards.
TGGGCATTTAAAAAGGTAAGATAGCTGTGTTATAATACACCATAGAAATGTGCACAAATAATAACTGCTTGAGGGTGTGTTGTCCAATATTTAGCCGCAAAAATTAACCTGGCTGCACCAGAGCTGCAAATCTCAAATACTATTCACCAGCAAGAGCCAGTTTTCTAAAGAATGATACTGACTTAACTATGAAAAGAGCAAAAACAAATAAATTAGTAGATAAAATAAATACATTTCATAAACAGTTTTAACTTTTTTATTATTATTATTGAACCAACTAAAAACTAAATACATATTAGGTATAGTATAAATGTAACAAAATTCTTAATTAAAATTAAAAGATTTTTTGACGCTAACAATGTCATTCCAGCACTTGACATTTTGAAAAGCAATACAAAATTTATATATATATATATATATATATATATATATATATATATATATATATATGTATATATATGTGAACACGCGCCTCTTGAAAATCGTTCATGTTGAACTTGAACTTGAACGGTATTCAAGAGCGCGAATCATCTCGCTGCGTTCAAATTTTTATACGTTTTCTAAATATGTTTTTTTCAATTTCCTTAGTGTGGGAAAAAAACACTTTAAAAAACGTAGGATGAACGTGTACATTCTGGATTGAAGGTGTGGCGGTGGTAGGGTCTATAATCCCATATCTGCCGGTCCGGAGTCCCACATAACCGCGTCTGAGTCCCTGATATCCGTAAGGGATTTCCTCACGTTAAAAAAAAAAGGGTTTACAATGGTTTTTTTAGCAACATCGTTACTAGGAGGTGAATTTTCACATGGCCTTTTTCTGGATGACGCTTGTAAAACAATACTACCACCTCCAGGATCAAGAGGATCAGATGGCGGGTCAGCGTCCATTTCTAACAATCTAACCGACTTACATGTACTAAACAACTCAACACACACTACAACCAAACACTTTGTTAATATCTCGTTTTTTTTACACTTATCTCCTTTTAACAATTAATAAAAATATCACTGAGACAAACAGCTTTCAAATAAGAAACTCTCACTAACACGTGTGTCAACCAAAACAAACGAAAGAAACCATAAGACATGTATATTTAAAATCGATAAAACTATTTAATTTCATCTCAGCTAATGCGTTTTTAACATATCTTGTAATAATTTTTTAATCGTTTAAAGCTTAAATTTTAATTAAATGTAAAAAATCATTAACCATTCCATTCGGTTTTTGAACGTTATTTTCATTCTCTCACAGCTCGATAGTTTACAGAGAAGCTTCGTGCTTCCAACTATCGCCTCACTTCGTTATCGTATCGAGGCCTCGCTACGCTTACGTAAAGAATTCGATAGTTTTTTGTGCTCACCCGCGTTCTCACTTAAATCTACCTTTGTATAAATTTATAATTTAAATTGTTTTATCTTTTTAATTTAAGAAAGTTAAGGGAATCTTAACAATATACAATAGTCAAAACTGCATTTAAATCGGCTAAGCCGTTTATGAGAAAGACGCACAGACAAACAGAAACGAAGATAATAATTTTTATTTGGGTTCGTTGGTAACATATATAATTTTTAATTAATATAATACATATATTTTTTTAATATGTCTTGAATGTACAGACAGCGATCAGTTAAATTTTTACATTTTGTATATAGATATTTTAATTTACCCCTCTGGTACCCAAAATAAAGCGTTGAGTTCCACCACTCAACACGTGGAGAACAGTGTCTTGACACAAGGTTTCTTTTGACTATGAAGCTGAAAAAAAATCATATCACTTATGTATGCGCATGTGCATTCTTTCCTGGGAAATTTCACATTACATACTAAATTACCCGCTTCTTTGATTCTGTGGACTTGGCACCCATTGTATTTTTATCAATCATTAGTTTAGTTGAGTTTCGATTGTAAAACCTATCTATAAGTATGTTTTTTCTATATCCGTGGCAACTTCACAACTTACTCTCTTAGTGCACTACAATGGTTCCCAAAAAACTCTCATGACATATTTCATATTTATAAAAATATATATTTAGAAAACGTATGACTTAGCGGCCACAGCGCTTGGACGGTTTCCAAGAGGCGCGGGTTCGAATTACGTTCAGGTTTTTATACGTTTTCTTATAATAAGTATAAATACGCTAATTTTATATAAATAAAAACATTCTATTGAAATCAATGTGAATAACTCTTACATTGCACTACATGACTGGCAAAGTTGTCTAAGCGGCTGTAAGTGTAGAGCAGACAGTTGTGTCACTACCATTTTTCTATATTATTTTAGTGTTTTCACAAAACAAAAATAAAATAGGATAAGGAATGGCTTCAAGTGGCATTTCTCCGAACAAAATGTTTGGCTTCCGATTTTCATGGAGAAATATTTATATGTAAATGTAGCGACCCGCTCGCGGCTTTGTCTGCTTAAACTACAATACTAAACTATTTGGTTTACCGCCCGCCCGCATTCTGATTGAAATTATAAAATTTGCTTAAATTTATAATTTAAATTATTATATTTTTTTTATTTACGAACCGATTGGAATGATATAAACATTAAATTTCAGCGAAATTTTACCACAATACAATAGTAAAAATGGCATTTGATTTGGTTAAACCGTTTCTGAGATTTGCATGAACAAACGGAAAGACCAACAGAGAAAAAGAAAAGAAAATTAATATTCATTGCTTAAGGTTCTATGAAATCGATAAAAGCCCCCCAATAATATTTTTTTTCATCTATCTTCCATGTACAGAACGATCAGTTACATTTTTATTCATTTTCCTCGTTCATAATCTTAATATCATATTATTTTACTTCACACGTTTACCTACATAGCACGGTAGGCGGAAATTATGTAGTGTCAAGACACTCCGTTCTCCTCTTTCGATCAAAATTCAAGGCGTTTCGTTTCGAGCAGTGAAACTCAACCCCGCTTTTTGTATTACTACAGAACAGAAAAATTTAAATATAATCAATTTCCTCAGTGGAGATTGAATCTACAACCATCGCGCTTAGGTCACTCACTGCTTCTCTGCGGCATTCTGGCCTCAAATATCATCGTAGACATAAAATGTAGAACGGAGTGTCCCATCACTCATTTCTTACTCGCCTTTTAAAATGCGATATGATATAAGGTTAAATTAAAAACAAAAAGTACAGGACTTATCATGGATTATTATGAAAATATCATAATACCGAGTACCCACATTATTTGTATAAACTTTTCCTCGATTGAAGTCACCTGTTTCTTTAGTATCGATGGCATTGTCTCCACTATTGCCATTACTGTAAGTATACAATAACATTTTCGCGGATGTCTGGTAAAACATTACGGTCGCACGATATCGATTTCTGTATGGAGCGATCAGTGAAATTTTCAATATACTAAGTTCTTTGATTTTGCGATTATTACACATTTTGAAATGAAACTATTTTAACCGGATTAATCGTATAATTTTGGTATTCGAAAATACATTTTTAGACCCCGACATTTCGAACACTTTACAGTAGTCCGTGGTCAGTCACTTTACAGTAGTCACCTGTCAAAACCACTGCTTTGCTACTCGGGCGGTGACTGTATTTAAATTGTTTTCAGCTCTAGTACCCCTAACAGAAGCGTGGCGATTCCGCCACTTTACACGTTATGTCTGTAATTCGGGGTTCAAAAAGGGGGAGCGGGGTGTCTTGACCCTAGGTTCTCTCTGATTCCACCAGGGCCTGTAGCCCTGGCCAGTGGCGGTGTAGGAGGAGCATCGTGAGGATTTAGTGGGTAAACGGACGGCCCGCATCTGCCGGTCTGGAGTCCCACATAACCGCGTCCGAGTCCCCAATCGGGCGGGTATCCGTAACGGATTTCCTCACGTAAAAAAAAGGTCTCTCTGATTAGCCTGCTATGAGGCAAAAAAAGAGACCATAAGAAGATATCAATTTATGAAGTTAGAAAAAAAAAAAAAAAAAAAAAAAAAAAAAAAAAAAAAAAAAAAAAAAAAAAAAAAAAAAAAAAAAAAAAAAAAAAAAAAAAAAAAAAAAAAAAAAAAAAAAAGGTTTTAGTGGGTAAATGGACGGCCCATATCTGCCGGTCCGGAGTCTCACATAACCGCGTCCGAGTCCCCAATCGGGCGGGTATCCGTAACGGATTTCCTCACGTAAAAAAAAGGTCTCTCTGATTAGCCTGCTATGAGGCAAAAAAAGAGACCATAAGAAGATATCAATTTATGAAGTTAGATTATTTTTATCAGTTTTTGACATGCCATATGTGCAAGAATAAGTAAAAATCGTCCCACCACTTGACCCTTAGCGAATTAGGCGAAAAACTATAGGAATAGTGAATTCACTTTTTTTTACGATTATATTCCAGTTATTTTTTCATTTAAACGATATTTTTTATATCATATCTTGGGTGAAAATTATATAACTGTCATCCAGTACCTGATAATAAATAAAAAATATATGTAATAATACATGAACCCGTATTTCTGTAAATCGTCTTACAGAATAAAAGGATAGCATCTAATATAAATTCTTATAACTAACAATTTACTCATTTTCTCGTATATCTAGCACAATATTATGAACTAAAAGCTATCTTAAAACAAAGTTATATAGAAACTTTATTAACGGTAACAGTTAAAAGAAAAACCGTAAGTTCTTTAACCCTAAATTCAGCCTCTGTAACTTAAGGTTTTTTTTGTACTAAAAAAAAATGTGAAATGTAAAAAAAAATGTTTTAAAAAGTTTCACGCGGAACAAAATCGAGGACGATATGCAGATGAGTTTTCTTAATTATTTTTATTGGAAAATTATTTTCTTGGTTCACAATGTTTCACTTTTAACTTTGTAGAGTGAAATTATTTCATCCTCTACACAAAAAAATCTACACAGGTAAATATTAATTGCTTCATGCTTTTTCCGGCATAGCAGCGTAGGCAGAGAGAGCCTAGTGTCTAGACTCTCCGCTTCCCCCTTCCGTGTTGGCGGAAGAGTGTATATCTATAGATATAATAAAAATGTAACTGATCGCGTACAGACGTACATGTAAGATTTATGAATAAAAGTAATATTAGGGGCATTTATCAATGTTATAGAACTCAAAACCAATTTTTTTTATTTTCTTTTCTGTTTGTCTGTTTGTGTGTGCAGGATAATCTCAGAAACGGCACAAACGATATAAATTCAGTTTTAGCCTTAATTATATATATTGTGGTGAGCTTCCCTTAACATTTAGTCTTCATTTCATTTCAATCGGTTTATGAACAAAAATGTTTAAACAATAGTTAACAAAGAATGAAGGCGCATTCCGCTGACTCCGCACATGAATATCGAGGGAAGGAACAATAGAATAGAGATATTTGCTGTTTAATAATTGTCATTGTTATAAATTAATATTTAAAATATGATTGTCTTCAACTTGCTTTCAAACTAAAAGGTTTATTTAATTATAAATAAATATATTTTTAAAAAGCCTTTTCCTCGCCTGCGTAATGGTTTTAGCAAAGTTTGTGATTTAAGTGAGAAAACGATATAGTTTATTATAGTCATGTTGATTACGCAGAC
>JAOYRR010000110.1:600000-773852 GCA_038994665.1 Podotricha telesiphe | reverse complement strand
AGACAGCCTCAAATATTAAAATACAGTAGAAGTATAACATAGTTTTGTAAGGTCAAGCTATTTCTTTAAATAAACACTTAAGTTTTCCGTTCATTAAGAGACTCAGGGTTACGTCGCTGGGGACGGTAGACTTTGAAAATGTCTAAATTCGTTTTCATAATTGAATCTGCTGTTTGTTTCTGCTGTAAGATTGAATTTGTTTATTTTTGATGTTGCTGGGCTGGGAATGTTAAAATAATTTAAATTTAAATAATCATTTTTCCGTATAGGAATCGAATCTACAACCATGAGAGATGTGAGAAATTGTCCCCTGAGTCATAATAGCCTTACGTTTCGATTTATTTTTCAAAATAATATAAATGAAGAAACAAGAACTATTCTATAGTATATAATTTTTATTTTGTAATATTTTTTTGTGTTTCTATATCTATACAAATAACGATACAATATTTTTCACACACTTATTTCATTTCAAAAACATTTTTAGAAAACGTATAAAAAAAGTTTTGTGTACTTTTTATATTTGTATTTTCCTTCTTGTTAAAATATTTATTGTATAGAATAAAATAATAACAGTTCAGTTATAGAAAATTTAAACTCTATTCATTCAAATAGATAATTGTAATACCCACCCTACTCGCTGACTACCCAGTCTGTCAGAAGGAGCTTAGCGCCAAGACACTCCGTTCTGCCCGAATTCTAGACATTGTTAAGCGGCGGAACTCAACGCCGCTCTTTGTCTTGCGAGAGCATAGAAATGGAAATAATTCAAATATAATCTTTCCTCTGTGTGGGAATTGAACCCATTACAAACTGATTGAGACCATCGTACCGGAGTGCCGTCTGCCACGCAAAATATTATTAGGAAAGCTCCGTAGCAAAATTTACATGTGTTATTTTTATGTATATATATAATATATATTATATGTATATATAGTTCATATGATCGCTTATAATAATTGTAATACTAAAACAGATTTGTTTTCATTATTCTCATTATGGAGGTGTACATAAAATTACTGAAGACTAAAACCAATTTGTTATTATAATATTTATCTATTTCGTAATATATCATACTTCAACACTCTTGAAAAATTGCACAAATAACGAATATATTAAGCTAATGGAAATTTTGATAGATATATTTGCTGGGATAACTCTAAGCTTGGATTCTCCAAATAGCGGCCAATTTTCTCTCATCTACGATAAAATATACGCTTTCCTACTAGCGCATATAAAATGTTTCGTAGTGTTGGTAATAAAACATTTATCTTTGTTACAGAGAGCATTGACAAGTCGGGGGAAGATCCAGTCGTATCAGCCTTTAGACCTTACGGCGCGCCAGACGAAGATGGATATAAAGAAACAATGGCTGATTTGTACCAGACAAATGTTGTAAATTATACAGGAAATACAATTGCGAAAGATAACACCGATTATTCTTTGTTAGATCATTTCATGAATGTAGAACACGGCTATGATAACGATACGCAAAGGATGTTCGCTGACGAAGCGGTTGCTGACAGAATTATCAAAGACAGCATAATTAATGATACAGGTGACATTGAAAATGTAACAATATCACGACCAGCCGTACCTGAAGACGTTGTCACAAAATTCTTGAGATTAATAGAAACTCAGCATTTGCTAGGCGAAAATTGTACGGCGGGCACAGATTTGAATTTAGGAGAAGGTGTGGTGGACAGATATGCCCAAGAACGGTTTAGGGTTGAGGCGGATGTGGCTGTAAATAGAGCTAATATGCTCACTAGACTGTGGAAGTACGCTGGTCCACAAGTAATGCACAATGAATATTTGCTACACGCGAGTGTTTTTTCAATGGTGGAATTTGACGACGACGTGTTTGCAGCTGGGAACTGCTACGACCAGTACCAATATAAGGATTATCAACTCTTTTGCCCTTTTGCGTATCGGTTGCCAGAAGGGCCGATATTGGCAAAGGATTTAGCGGTGGAATACAAATACTTGAGCAACACCTCCGAATGGTTCTACATTGCCCGCAAGAACGCTGAGCGGGTGATACGAAACCACAATCAGTTTAGACGCGGTAAGTTTATAAGGAAAACGTATATTTCATATTCCATGCGTGAACGCATGCATGGTTTAGCGGTCAGAGCTCTTGAACGGTTTTCATGAGGCGCGGGTTAAAATCCCGCTGCGTTCAAACTTTAATTCGTTATCTAAACATATATTTTTTAATTTCCTGAGTGTGTGAATAACACTTCAAAAAAACAAATGTTAAAGAAAGTTTATAAGATTATAGCTGTTTCTTTTTTTTTACAGCTTCACACTTTAGGCATAGATAACCTAGTGTCAAGACACTCCGTTTTTCACTTTCCGAACGAATCCGAGACACTGCATTTTAAGTGGCGCACAAGAGCAGAGAAATGCATTTTCATAAAAAAAAAAATGAGCATTACACAAATTATAGTTTGCTTAATTACGGTACGTGTTTTCGCGGTTTACTGAAAAAAATAAACTGGACTTACATTGTTCCCCATTTTTTTTGGACATTGAGTACCGTAACTGTACTTTATTTAATCAGACCGAAAAATAAAAAATATTTCAGTATTGTTTATTATTGTTAACACTAAACTATATACAAGTATTATTTGCCATTTTATTACAATTGCTTACATAATATACGGATAGTAGTATAACTAGCAGTATAACTAACCCAAAGTATGCTAATATAAACAGTATAGAACTGATCAAATCAAGATCGTATCATAACAGTTTCATCATTTAATATACAGCAATTAACGCCAAATCCCCGACCGGCTTTGAAACGGCATCATCTTGGAATTCCATTAAGAACGAAGTACAATTAAAGCAATCAGAATCAAATAGCATTAAACCATTGAAGGTATTATGTTATGTAATATTGTATACGTAAAATGAAACAATAGAATATTTGAAGGCATGTAAAGAGATTGCAATTAGTTGATTCAAGTGGCCTATTGCAAGTAGTCTAAGCAGTAATAGAACTGGTAATTTAATTCCCAATGGGCTAACTGTTAAGATTATTATGAATTTTCGTCTCAATAGACTTACCAGTGAAACAAAAAGAAAGATTTTATTAATTTGATCGGTGCTCGTTTTATATATTAAATTAGTCCCCGAAAAATTATAAAAAGAATAACTCCAGCGTGTAGCGTACGTCTATTGGGAAGAAAATTTCAAGATAGCTACTGGGAATAGGCCGTTCAAGTTTAGATTTAAGGGCGAAATAAATAGGTATTGATTTTCAGTCGAAGACTATGTATAAATTTGAGGTCGTAGGCCAGTGGCACAGCGTCTGACTGATAAAGCGATGGACGTGGGTTTGATTTTTACTCGAGGGTATCGTTATATTTTAAATAATTTTTATTGTTTCCTTCTGGCTAGACTAAACGTGGAGTTCTGACAATATGTCTAACTAACTTACTATTCAATATATACGTTCTTATTGTCTGATTACTAATTAGTCTAAAATACATCTTTGGTTATGGAACAGAGTGTCTTAATGATTCAAAATTTTGACATATCCTGTATTTTACTGTAAAAGAACTGAAAACCTAGCTAAATATTAACCAGTTTTCAATCTTTTTTTTAACATTTTTTTTAATTCGCACACTAAGGAAATTGAAAAAGACATATTTAGAAAACGGTTGAACGGTTTTCAAGAGGCGCGGGTTCATAAGCCGCCGCGTTCAAATTTTTATACGTTTTCTATTTTAGATATTCCATATTAATACGTACCTCACTTTGTATGTCACATTTTAAATCAAATTTTCTCTAAAATAAAATAAAAGGACATATCACCATTTTTTGCAGCTTTACGATTTTTCCTGCATGGTAGGATAGTCAAAGTGTTACGACAATCCGTTCCTCACTTTACCCAGGATATTGTGCGTGAAGTGGTGGTCTTGTCACCAAAGCGAATGAAAATAATTTAAATAAAATTATTCCCTGAATTGAGAATAGAACCCACAATCACACAATCCTATACCCATATACAATCAGCCGCTTTGAACCTGCGCCACAATGGCATCTATACATATCATAAAAAAATTACCTCACACATATTCAACAATAAATACAGATAAAGAAGCACACACACACACATACACAAAACAGCTTTTTTAACAAATACATACAAATATTCCCCCCACATAGGATTTGTATCTACAACTGTCCCACTCCGACACGTTCTAATTTAGCCACGACTCGACGCAACGGCGTAACCACTTCAATCACAATTTGCGCTGTGGTTCACAATTTCCCGCATAATCATCAGGATTTCTTCGCCATTATCGCTTTAGCTCTGGCTCGATATCCGTTAATAACACCCATTGAGACTGACATTCGTTTCATCTTGAGATTAAAACTTGGTACGCTTTGGTAACATTTTTTGAACTCACTTTGAAAGTGGAATAACATCAGTGCTTGTTTATTGAATTAAAATATATTTGAATGTACATAAAATATATATTTTTTACATTTTTAAAGTGCAATAGTTAACTTTTGAGGTAATCGAAAAGACATATTTAGAAAACGTATAAAAATTTTAACGCAGCGGGATTTGAACCGCGCCTCTGGCTCATTCAAGCGCTCTGACCGCTAAGCCTCGCGTGTACATCAAATTATTGTTTAATTATATTTAAAACATTACCTATTTATAGGTGGAGGAAAAGTATTGGAAATTTGTTAGGGTGGACTATGAATTATGAACTGCGAAGGCCATCGGGGCGCAGTGTAACAGCGTCTGACTGTAAATGCGATTGATTGGCGGGTTCGATCCCCACCCGAAGAAGAGAAATAATTTTAATTTCTAGTGCCTAAGACAAAGCGTGGCGTTGAGTTCCGCCACTAGACAAGAAGCAAATTTCAGACGGAAAGTGGAGAAGGGAGTGTCTTGGCATTAGGTTATCTCTTGCTATGCGGGAAAAAGCGTGAAGCTATAATTTTAATAATAATATACAATAAATACTATTAAATGTTACACCCACTATTACTTGTTTTATTTAATGTACACGTCTGTATAAAGTGGTATACACGTTGCTTAGTAACTAGTGTTTTACGCGTTATTGGATCTGTCGTGGTCGTTAGAACGACTCTGGAACTTTCGTAATTTTCAAAAGCTTTGGGTTAGTGAAAACATATAGGTTCTTTTTCCAATAAGCTCACATTCTTTTTAAATAGGTGAAAAAGAAAAATGTTTTAAGAATGGTTTTTCTCTTTAATAATTTTAGTAATCTCATATTTTTTCTATAAGAAGACATATCAAGGCATTCTGCCACTTAACAATATTTTTAAAATGAGGTAAATGCCTGGAGACCAGAGTGATATTACACTAGGTTTCTTGCATACGACAGTTACGAGAAAAAAAATATTTTCCTATATTCTATTTTTATTTTTTCTAATCACTACGGAGGTAAAGGCCAATATGGCCTCTGATAGCAAGATAACAACGTCTGACTGTGAACGTGATTGGACCCCCACTCAGGGTTATACTTAAATAATTTTCATTTAACATTAAATATAGTTTCACCACTCAGTACGGAATATCTCTTTTGTTAACATTTTTTAAACTGTTATTCCCACACTAAGGAAATTGAAAAAGACATATTTAGAAAACGTATAACAATTTGAACGCAGCAGGATTTGCACCCGCGCCTCTTGAAGACCGTTCAAGCAAACTTGAACGTTTTTTACGAAATATCTCGATTTCAGACAGAAAGTGGAGAATGGAGTGGCTTTTAATTACTTCGCGCTGCTGCCTAAGACAAAGCGACACTAGCGACACAGCGAAACAGCGTGAAGTTACAAAAACTACCGACATGTATTTTGTACCTTTTATTAACTTTAGCTGGATTTGTTAATAACAAATTATTATTAGTATTTTCTCTTACAAAAATGAGACTTATAAATGTTTTATTTTTGATTTTTTTCTTCCATTTATTAATAGACATTTCTGGTTCAACAGGTTTCAATACATACACATACAACGACACGACTCACACGGAAAGGGAACCAGACGAGATCCTCTCAGTTACATACGAAGACGGCAAATGGTCGAAGCCCTACTACGACTGCGGCGGCGGTAACATTTGGATGCTGACGTACACTGTACCGTTTTTTGGATATAATAATGGAAGCTATTTTTTCAAGTACGTTAAAAGTTTTAGTATTATTTATTATACAAGTATTTATATTAAATTGTATTCAGCAGTTATTTTTATATTTTGGACATAGTTATATAGATGGCGCATGTAAATTTTCTTCGTCATTTTAATTATGTTTACGAAATCTAGACTAGTTAGTTCTAAGGAGTGTTTTGTCACCAAATATTCTATATATCTTATATACATACATACATGCTGCCAAAAATTAAGTAAATCCAAAAATAATTAATTATATTTTCATCTTTGACTAGTAAGAAAAAATGTTATATACACCGCTGTATTGTAAGCGCATATATATATATATATATATATATATATATATATATATATATACATAGAAGAGAAATGCAAATCAACTATTAATTTAATTTATTTTATTTCCATAAAAAAGTATTTGAAAAAAAATCCGCAGTTGACCAATTTTAATATATGATAATGCATACTAACTGTTAACATCTAAATTTCAAACAAGTCCTGCCAATGCCAATAGACAAAAATCTAAATAAGTACATTTTTGTACAAAACACTTGCTGTGTAAATCTGTTTTACACTTGACTAGATTTCTAAGAAATTTCGCGTTCCAGGAATACAATCAATTGTAATCGCATATCATAAAATTTATAACCAGTGGTTACAATAATAACTCGTTTCATATTAAATTGTACAATATTATTTCAAATCGCTTAGGTAATTTCGTATGCAAATATTTGCATTTGGAAATTTAATTTTCATGGCCTTTTATATATACGTTGGAATATTATCCTATATATATCTAGTACAGTTGTTCTTGAACAATTGAAAGACATCTTCGTAGACTGTAGTTTTGGGTTCAAATGTGTTTGCGATATTTATAGTTTACTAGCTAAGCCCGGTACTTCGTCCGCGTGGATTTCTTTAATAAAAGCACTCAAAGTTACTCCTTATTACATCAGATATATGCCAGTGAAAGTCCCGTCAAAATCGGTCCAGCAATTTCAGTGATTAGCCGGAACCAGCACACAGACATACAAAAACTGTTAAAAAATGTTATTTTGGTATATGCACCGTGTATACATACATTTAGTATTAAGCAGTTACTTTAATAATACAAACAGTTACTCCAATTTTGTTTATTTGTATAGATAATTTATGTAGTGCATTAGAAAAAAAATTTCAGGCTGGTTTGACTAAATATTATGTAAAACGTTGCTAATTGTCTCACATTTTCCCCTAAAATGGGATGGGAAATGTGAAATATATATAAGTATACTAATTGTATAATTAATTTATCCCATGATTACATGATTGGTTGCGGGTTCATAACCAGCTCTGGGGAATGTAATATTTAAATTATTTTCATTTTCCGCTCTGGCAAAAAAAAGAGCAGAGTTGAGTTATATCACTCAACGTATACAGACAGAAATGAAACGTACTAAAAGGTATTATCGAATGAATATAAATATATATATATATACTTTATGTGTAAATAGCTCGAAACTACTACTACTAAATACTATGAAACTATTAAGATTTACCGACACTTAATGGTAAACAAACAATTTAATGGTAACAGTATAGACTATATATATATATATATATATATCAGCATATGTTATATATATATATATATATATATATATATATATATAAGTAGAAGTAACACCTTGATAAAACTGTATACTTCTAAAGACACGGGGTAATGTTGAAAAATAGACAAAACAGTTGTTTACAGCTGTCATATTTCTTCCACACTTGTAGTACAGGTTTTAACAGTTATATTAAATACATTCATGCATTAACACCTTTTATTCCACATGGCATCTCTATGATAGACAAATATGGCATATCGCATACAAAGATTAGGTCAAAGATACGCTTGGGGCAGTATACAATGGAATCGGCCATCTTCTAAACAAACTATTGATAGCAAGAGTAATTGAATGAAACCCCTGTATTATGATCCCTTAGACAGATTTAGGGATGGGATAGAAATGTTTATAGTCGGATAATAGTTGTAAAAAGGTATAGGATATGTTCTTGAATTTATTATAGAATAGAAAAAAAAAAACAAAAATTGTCTTGTAAATTGTAGGTTATTTTAGTATTACTAGTAAGACCGTTTAAGTATTTTTATAAAAAAATTGTATGTTAAACACATAGTTGTGTGTGTGTACAATACTTGGCTTTGTACACTTTTTACTGAATTAAAATAAAAATAAAAAATTATAAGTAATTTCAGTATTACTAGTAGCAATTCGTTGACATTTAAGACACGCATTTACAATCTTTTTATGTGTTGTGTATTTAAAAAAATATATATTTAACACATGGTAGTGTGTGTAATATTTGTTTATATTAATTCAATGTGTTTCTAATGGACAAAGTATTATTTTGCTCCAAAATAAACTTTCCTATGCTCGTTACAGCTCAGTCAAAATATTTTATGTTAATAAGCTCTTAAGCTTTCAGTATTAATGAAATTATTCAATTTCATTGTTTCACGTCAACATGCAGGAGAAAAGTTAGTGCATTGTATCGATTTTGAAATGAAACTATTTTTAACCGAATTAGTCGCGTATATTATTGGTATTCGAAAATAATACATTTAAGAAAATCCCGATTGCTTCCGGAACACTTTTACAGTAGTTCGTGGTCATGGTGTGTAGTGAAGGTAAGCACTGTATGTCAAGTTATTATATCAAACCACCGCCATCACTTCTTTTAGTTGCCTCGCGTACTCGCCCTGGAAGCCCTTTTCTTACAGAAAGAGCTGACTGTATCTTGCTCTCTGGTGTGATAGACTGAGGACTGGCCAACAACTTTTGTTAGTACGTCCCAGGTAGGAAAGTTTCCAAACTGCGTTCTCTATTGGAAAATTAGGGATGCTTTTGTATTTAAATATGGGATCATTCTTCAAATATATCTGTTTTCCCTAGCGAGTGTAAGCATGAGGTTTAAACCGGATGGATAGTTGGGCTTTTCCGTTGTATGCTCACACACAGCTATTGATTTCAAACAGCCAGCCTTGTCATCGGAGATGTGTTCCTTTAACTTTATACTTAATTTAGGTAGTAAATAAAAAGTTATAATAATTTAAATTATAAATTTGCCACCTGTTTGTGATGAAATTGAGAGTTTCGCGGGCGGCGAAAATGAAGAAAATAGCTTTCAGAATGGTACAGTTTACACAGACGAAGCCGCGAGAGGGTCGCTAGTATACGAATTCACTTATAAATATAGCTATACTCATATATGTTACATGATTACGATCCTATGCTAATGCAGACAAAGTAACAACTGCTAAACATTATGAGAAACAAATGCGGTAAGAAATTTCATAGAGTCAAGTTCATAAAACAAACGCTCTCAGAAAAACTTTATGTCACGTTACTATAGCTTGCCCTAAGATGTTGCTATTTGTTATATTTACTTCAGGTTATAAGTTTTATGATATATTAGTTTTTATTTATCAAATCTTTTGAATACAAACAAAACTAGGATTATATTGTGGTTACCCACCTCAATTCCACTCTCATTCAATTCCAGATGTTGCATAATGAATGGGCCATCGCGCGCAGTGGCACAGCTGGCTCTTTAAACGCGATTGGTTGTGAATTGACTATCACTCATGGGGATGCTTAAATTTAAATTATATTCATTTCTTCACTCTGGTACCAGACAAAGCGCGGTCTCGAAATGTCTCGATTGAAATCGAATGGTCTCAATGTTTCGAATTCGGGTGTAAAGTGTTGAACGGCCTGTGTTGACATTAGATTCTCTCTGACTACCTCTGCTATGCGGGATACAGCGTGAAAGCGTGAGTGAGATCGTACCAGATCGGGGAAATGAAAATAATTTTGTAATAATGTAATTAAAACCCGAACAGGAATCAAACCTACAACCGTCGTGTTCACATTAAGACAATCTTCTACTGAGCCACGATAGCTTCCAAATAATTAATCCACCCCACTTTTAACATTCTTTATTTAAGCTAAATTTTGTCTGTGTAGATTAAACCAACATATATAATTAACAAAAATAATACAAGTTCTTATTAATACTTGTAAATTCTATCTACCTTCAAGAATCATGGGTGATATAATCATGGATGATCTATGGGAGGCTATCAGAAGAATATTTGAACAGAAATTATATATATTTAAAACAATAAATTTATTTTTAAAGAAATAAATTTATTGTAAAATAAAAAATAAATGTATTAAATATTATAAAAATAAATATTTCGAAAACGTATAAAAATTTGAACGCAGCGGGATTTGAACCTGCGCCTCTTGAAAGCCGTTCAAGGGTCTGACCGCTAAGCCATGCATTGATAAGCATCAAGAGGCACGGGTTCAAATCCCGCTGCGTTCAAATGCTTATACGTATCCTAAATATGTCTTTGTCAATTTCCTAAGTGTGCGATTAACACTTTAAAAAAATGTTAAAAAAATATTTGCTTAACGTAATAAAATAGAAAATACTTCAAACTTACTAATAATACTAACTTCCAGGGAATAGGTTTAGAGTTAATTCCCTATAATATCTCTATGAAATCGCTCTATAATATGGTAAAGGTTCTCGGCCTGCCTAGAACGTTATCATCAGTTCATCTAGAACGTGTTTAGACCACTTTCATTAGTAGAATATATTCAAATCTGATTAGTTAGAGTGAGGGGCTTGTGTAATTATTGCATTTTAAAGACCTTAAACCTATAACTTGGGTTATAAGTCCCAGGCCCTGACCCGAGTTCCTCTCTCTGTAACATAGTCATAGAAAATAAATATTTCGAGGATACTTTATCTGAATCTATAATCACGGCATGCAATAGGACTATTAACAATTATGTTAGAACTACATTTTTAGTACAATTTTTAGATAGATTATGCTTTTTCATTTTCAACTACCAAAATTTAATCTATATATTTTTTTAACATTTTTATAGTGTTATTCGTACACTTAGGTAATTGAAAAAGACATATTTAGAAAACGTATAAAAATTTGATCGCAGCGGCATTTGAACCTGCGCCATTGATTGAATGTTAACAAATAAAAGCTAAAAGCTAGGGTCAGTTTTAATAGCACTTGACAGTTTTAAAACATTTTTATTTTAGCAGTTTGTATATTATTTTATTATTGCAATAGATTTATTATCTTGAGGTCAGTTGAGAAATAGAAGCTGGTCTTTTAATACTTCTATTATACCTTAACAAATGTGAAATGTTACTAGTTTCTCTAGAGATCGCATAATTCTTATAAAACACTTCGTATATTTATTTTAAAATATATGGAATTAAGTCTGATTGTAAATGTGATTGTGGTTTCAATTCCCACTAGGAGAAATGCGTGTATTTTAATTATTTTCAGTTCTCCGCCCTTGTAAGTCAATGTAAGTTCCGCCAATTAAAGTGCAATATCCCGAAGTATACACAGAATTGCAAATACAGATTGAAGCTTTTTCCTACATACCAGAGTATTCCTAGACACTATATTAGTGTCGAGACACTCCATTCTCCACTTTCGGCCCAACATCTGTCATAACATTCGTCATCCGTCAGGGCCGAGAAATTAAACCATCTCCACCACATCGCATTTTTCGCATCAGAGAGGACCTTACCGGCAAACAAATAAAAAAAAACGCCAATGTAACGTCTTATGGAGAACACACAAAGAAGATTAATCGATAAAAGAGAAATAAGTTTACACTAAGATAGACTGCAAGTTAAAAAGAGATCCAGAAATAATACATCGACCTTCACCAACAAGAGAACCAATGAATATTGTTATAGCGTAGAAATATAAAAATGTAATTTTTAACATGTTTAAAGTATTATTCACAAACTTAGGAAATTGAATAACGTTATTAGAAAACGTATAACAATTTGAACGTAGCTGGTTTGAAACCCGCGCCTTTTAGAAGCCGTTCAAGGGTCGTGGCCGCTAAGCCATGCGTTCTACGTCAAAATTCTTACACGCTTATACGCTGATTACAGCTTATTCTTGTTATTAGCATCTCTGTAAATTTATCCTAATTTTTACCCCATCCGTAGGAATTTGGAAAATCCTCTCTTAATAGTCTCCGTATACATGCTATATTTGAGCTTCTTGGCACCTGTAGTTTCAGCTACACGTTCCCTGTCAGTCAGTCACTCGGTAACTCAGTAAATAAGTGTGTAAAGTGAAACGGATGTTACTGGTTTAATATCTTAAGATTTGCAAAGTAAATGAACAACTGTGCCTCAGCTGCTTTGAAATTTGCATAATCTGTCAAGGAAACATATAACTCGTCGTTTGTTATTCCATTCTGTGGTAACAGTTAAACTGAATTGAAAGTTACAATGTACGAGTATAAGTTGTATTGTATTGTTTGAAAATAAATTATATTTTTTTTAAAAGCTTCACGCTTTAGTGTCGGAAAAAACCTGGTGTCAAGACAATCCATTCCCCACTTTCGTATTAGTGGCGGAACTCAACGCCGTGTTTTGTCTGATGTGCTGAGATAAATGAAGGCTTAGAACTCCATCATTCAATACCTAATGTCCCAAATTCAAACGATAGAGGAGACCTTTTCATTTTAATTCTTTCCGCCTGCCCCTTTATGAATAAAAATGTGTGAAGCTCAAAAATAAACGTTCTACATGTGTAGTTTTATATTTATATACTTGTACTTATAATGTAGTTAATCTAATAGAGATTAAAAATTATTTTATTTAAGTCTTGTTTAGGAAGGAAGGCTTATAAGATAACTGAATAACTGACATAAAAATAGATAAATTTATAACCAGAATTAGATAAAATACTAATAATCTTCATCTTAGGGTTCAAAAACCCACGACCCAACTTAATAGCAACAACTGACCACTACACTACCACTAAGTTCTAAGAGCAAAGTCCTTATAACTTATTTTTTTACAGAGGCACTAGCGGTATCGACATCGACTTACGCCGTGTAGACATCGACCAATGTCCTTTGAAGCCTGGCTCTACTCAATTGAACATTTTCGCTGGAACAGACAAATGCAAGAAGATCACGACTGAGGTATTTAATTATGGCTCTTAGTATGAAAAACTAGTTGTTTTTATAACTCTAGCCATTTCTATCTTTATAATTCTATCTTTCTCGTTCCCGTGAGAATTCCAAGAGGCCATCCTGGCGCAGTGGGATAGCGTCTGTCTCTAAATCTGCCCTTTGGTTGTGGGTTCTATTCCTACTCGGCAGAATGATTTATTAAGAATATTTTCATTTCCCTGCTCTGATACCTAAGACAAAGCCTGGCGTTGAGTTCTGCCACCCAACACGCTATGTCTCGATTTCGGGCGGAAATAAATTTATTGTATTAAATTTTTTTTTTTCCATAACTATCATAATGAAGCAAAAGTTTGTATAATTTGTTTGTACCATCGTAGTAGAATTTGAATCTATTATATATTATATTATTTTATAGAATTATATTATGTAAGCTTGGATATGTTATCAAAATAATCCAAAATCTAACCAAAAACTGTCAAATGCAACATTTCCTGTACACCGTTTAAAATGAAACTAAACCCAGAACATTGCTTATGTAAATTGAACCAAAATTGAGATATTTTCCTGTATAATGCAAAAAATGTAAAGAAAACGTGGGAAACTCGGAAAGTGCAGTTATAAAAATTCACATTCGCGTACATTTTTATAACTTAATTAACAAATATGCCACTTGCTATCCTTACATTTCATTTAGTATTATGAAAACCGTGAAATAAGAATTTTGTGGTCGGCAAGTATGTAATTTTTAGTATATGGACAATACTTTAAATATCTCATTTTTATTGATGTTAGTTGCAAGTTTTAATAGAACAGAAATACAACCTAACTATGGCATGACTTTATATCTTCAATAATATTTTGTTTGTCCGCAATAATATACAAGATTATTTTAATAAAAATATTTAATTGTTTGAAAGGCTTGAAACATTGGCGTTGCGCAGAGACGTCCTCTCAGTGCGTTCTTTACCGCATTTATCAATTGGAATGTTCTGGGGAACTGTTTGAACTAAATTCTGCTGCTGAATTACCATTTACACCATCTGGATACGTGGCACTCTACTACTGTGCGTATTTGTACGAAATTCCTTCAACTTGCAACTCAACTGTGGAATGGCTTGCCAACGGCAGTGTGCCAGGTTGATTCGACATGGGTTCCTTCTAAAGGCCGGCAACATCCCTGTAGCTCTTCTGGTGTTACACGGGGTCGTGGGCGGCGGTGATCACTTACCATCAGGTGACCCGAACGCTCGTTCGACTTGTCTATACACTATAGTATAAAAAAAGACAGTAAAAATACAAAAATATACTTAAGCTTTATTTTCGCCTTCAAAAGGTGAATAAGTCATTTCTGCCACATGGTATACGTATGTATAATAAAATTCCACAATTAATATCAGACTTGCCACTTGAACAATTTAAAATCAAGATCAAAAATATATTATTGAGGAAAGTATATTATTTTGTCCAAGTATACTATTCCGTATCACTCGGGAGCCTAAAAATAGCTATGGAGTTATTATATTTGAAAAGAGCAACTGTTGAATTTCTCGCCAGCTCTTCTCAGCAGAACTGCCTTCCAAGCCGGTGGTAGCTGCCGCAAGGACTGACAATACTGACATGTTCATTGACAATTCGTAAGAATATTTAGATATTGATTTTTTTAAGATTTTGGGTGATAAGTGCACAATATTGTCCTACACATATACACAGCAGATATGAGAAGATATATCCAATCCTCTAAGTCCTGTAAACTCATACATTATACCAGTTAACGTTTCTAGTTTTAAATTTAAAATTTAGTATAAACAAAAAACGAGATAGCGGGACAAACTAAAACAAATTATAAGCATAGTGGCATTGTGCGCCATTTTATTTGTAGTACAAAAACATGAATATTATGTTCTTTTTCTTTTTTTTTGCTTCTCTCGCAACCCTGCATTCTTTTATCTAACTGGACAGTGATAACGCCAAAAATATATTTGGTTCAGCTTCACCATATTCCGCCCAATTCCCAGATAGATATTACGTATTGTGTGGCGAAACTGAACGCCGCACTATGTCTTGTCACCAGTGGGAAGAGAATGAGAATAATATAAATATAATACCCTCAAGGGAAAATTTTTTTAATTGGAAATCTACAATCATCGCGTATACAGTCAGACGGTGACACATTGTCAAATTGGCAAAACAAACCGCGGTGTTATTTGCAATGCAATGTCTCGGTTTGGCCGGCTTTCTGCTTCACGAAGATATCTCTACAGAGAAACCGAAAATCTCTTTATAAAGATGCTAACAACAAAAATAAGTTGTAATAAGCGTATAAGAATTTCGACGCAGCCGGATGTAGAAAACACGGCATAGCGGTCAGAGTTGGACGGTTTCCAAGACGCGCGGGTTTGAATCCCGTTGCGTTCAATTTTTTATAAGTTTTCTAAAATATTATTTAACCTACAACTGCTATTTGAAAATCACCTTGCATTGGAAATAGTTTTCCTTTTTACGACGTTTCTTAAGTTAACTAGTTATTTAGACCAAGAATCGAAATTAGACAAATAATTTAGTTTTTTACTCCTTCTAATATTAAGCTATAACAACACAAAGTGGATGCAATTCAAAGGTCTCAGAGAAGTAAAAGAGCTGAAAGAAGTGATATTTAATTTTAATATGCTTTAATATACTTTATGCCTCCTAGAACATTCATATATTTTATTTCCAGCGTCTCGCTTTTTTCCGCATAGCAGGGCTGGTGCCTCCACTTTCCGCACTAGTTCGAGACATTGAGTTTTAAGTGATGGGATCATTATTCAAATAATAATTAAAATTAAAATATGAACAACATATAAGCGGTCAGAACTCGTGAACGGTTTTTAAGAGGCGCAGGTTCAAATCCTGCTGCGTTCAAATTTTTATACGATTTTTAAATGTGTGTTTTCCAATATCCTAAGTGTGAATAACGCTTTAAAATACATGTTAAATATGAACAGTTACAACTAAACTGTTATACAATTCTAACGTTTTTTCTCATTTTCTTATCAAAAATAAGTTAGATTGGCGTGAGCTTGGAAAAAAATCTGCGAAACACAAATTATAGTTGAGAATGAGAAATCTGAAAACATAACTTCAGATTTCACCATTTACTTAACCATTTCTATGAAATAAATAAATAAAGTAATACACCTGCGAAACTATTCAACTCATACAGCATACATTCGTTATATATTTAACTACTTTAAAACTAAGAACACTTACGTAAATTGGAGCATAGTTCTTGAGACTTAGCATCGTGGCATTTCATATGAAAACTGCATTTTAGTTAGAAAGCTTTTAAAATATTAAAACCTCGTTATGGTTCGATAGAGCTATATACAAGATATGTATATAGGGCAGTTAAAAAAATAAAAAATATAGTATTTTCAAGAACATGCTACAAATTATATACAAGTATTAACTAAGAAACAGGTAAACTGTTTGGACATTCTGGACGATGGAACGAAAAAAACTCTACACGAATTGCCCATAGTGTCGCCATATTACACGAACTACAAATACATTTTTTGTACATAATTATTTTTTGTGTGTGTTATTAAATGTCATTATTTAATATCGAAACACCTACATGAAATTAAACCTTGTTTATATTAGATAAGTACAAAGGTACATGTCAGTAAAAAATCATGTTTAACCTGGTCTCATTATTAGTCATAGAGTAAAGAACTAAGTCGCTAGATCCTATTCGTTCATCCACCTATTGTGGTTGTACTCGAAGATGGTGGATTTCAAATAAAATAAAATACAAAGGAACACTCTAAATCTTCAATCTTTAAAGTTTGGGCGCTAGCTTCCTAAGAAAAAGTTTAAAATTGATAACTAGCTATCCTAGCTCATTATATTATCATCGGGTCCGAACACTTG
This sequence comes from Podotricha telesiphe, assembly GCA_038994665.1. Classification (NCBI taxonomy): domain Eukaryota; kingdom Metazoa; phylum Arthropoda; class Insecta; order Lepidoptera; family Nymphalidae; genus Podotricha; species Podotricha telesiphe. The sequence goes on along the minus strand of JAOYRR010000110.1, from coordinate 756,742 downwards.
TGCAAAATTGTCAAGCACATTGGACGGCTAGAATCAGCTTAAAGTAGCATTGAAAGATTTTAGTTATATATGAATAGATAGATAGATTAAGGTAATTCAAATAAATAGTTTTAAAACAGCCTTCAAATAAAATTTATTGTGTTCAATAATTTGACTTTGTGAGGAAATCGTGGTGCCGTGAGACAGCCGGCTGTAGGCTGTGGGCGTAATTGATTGTGGGTTCGATTCCCACTCCTGGGAATGATTACATTTGAATTATTATCGTTTCTCCGCTCTGTTAAAATTTGTTGGCGTTCAGTTTTGCCATTAAACACGGAATGTTTCGAATTCAGAATGTCTTGACACTAGGTTCTCGATATACCCTGGTATGAGTGAAGCTGTAAAAAAATGTTATCTTCAAAATGTAAACAAAAATATCAGGAAAAAGCTGAATAAAAATACATCATAAGAATATAACAAAAAGCCGTTCCTAACCAAATTATGGTTAAATAATTGGAAGCTTTACGTAAGCTCTAAGACTGTATCACTCAATAAAGAAATCGGTTAAAATTATCGCCCGCAGGGAATCCGGAACTGAATATCACTAAATTTAGATAAAGCTGCGCATATAATGATGAATTTACCTTAAGAAATAAGGTTTACAATTCTTTAGAGACTTTTTTTTTTATTATAAACGAATAAACGTAGTGTCTTGACACTAATATACTGAGCTGCTATAAAAAACTGAAATCTGTATTTTTTGTATAGAAAAATAAAAAAATGTGTAACAGGGGAAAAAATACGATTAGTTTTTTGTCTTAACCTTTTTATTTATAAGTCTAATGATTATTATTATCATATCACATCATAAATAGCTTATTTCATGGAAATTTCAGAGCTTATCCAAGAACCTTTGAATTCATATACGAAAACTCTACATATATAGATATGAATATTGTAGGTGTAAGTCTGGCATGTCCTCATCACCTGTAACTGCGGCTACACTTTGTTTTCAATTTAAACCTTGTGTCGTGTATTTTTTTTGTTTTGCTAGTGTTGACAGTGTTGGTGATTATATCAAATAAATAAATTAAAAAAATTCTTCTACATTTCACCAATCCACAAAACTTGCGAGGCGACCATTAACAAATATTGAAATTATAAAATGTGATTGTATAGTTTAATAGTCTAAAACACTTAGGTTACTAGCTGTATCCAAAAAAATTTGGTCCTTAAATTCAAAACTTCATACATTATGTACATATTATATTTTTCGAGATATTCAGTGTTGATTGACGTAACTCACCGCCGCTGTTTGTTTTATCCGGTTTTAGCAGATTATAGAAATATTTCGCTCTACCTCTGGCGCCTCCTTATCATAATGAAGTCTTTAACATTGTAACATAAAACATATATAGATGACATATAACGCTAGTTTGATATAATAATTGTATCAACTGACAGACGAATGTCACCTCAGCCTACCTGTGACCACAGACTACTGTAAAGTATTCGAAAGCTTCATTTGAAAATGTGTAAGAATCGCAAAAACCAAGATCTTATTAAATTACATATATAACCTACATACATAATACACCAATCAAATTTACCACCACTATAATTGAAATACAAAAAGTAGCGGTACGATTCTTGTTTACAAATCTGAACCTCTGGAGATTTTATATTTTGGTAGCAAAAAATGGCTCTAGAGTAACAGATGTTAACGAATCGAGACGAATCTCACTTTGTGAGAAATCGATTAAATTGTTTTACGGAGTTTGGAAATAAAAGAACCGCTTTATGAAGTTTAAGTGAGTATCTTCTATCCTTAGGATCGTCATACTGTAATTAAGATAAAATACTTGAACGAAGGCTTTCGTAGATATGTTTTCGTTTTATATAGAACTAGTTAGTCCACGCAATTTCGTTTGCGTGGACTCTGAGACATTTGCTTTACTGTTTTCATACGTTTTTAAGTTTCCTATGTGTGCGAATAACACTTTAAAAATATTGAAACATATTTAGTAAAAAGCTTTCTCTTCTGCCAAACGATTAGTCGTAGAAAAATCTTTGAGTAGCAGACATTTATAATTATCTCTGTACAGAAATGCTAAAATCAAAAATAAGTTTTAATAAGCGTATAAGAATTTTTACATATCCGGATATAGAACATCGAATTCGCAGTCATAGCGCTTGGGTGTCCAAATTACGGTTCGAATCCCGCTGTGTTAAAAAAATTATTCGCTTTCAAATCAAATTTCAAAAATATTTTTAATTGCCTTAGTTTTTATATCTTAATGTTTATCATCCAAAATTGGTTCCAAATTCAAATGTGATTATTAACATTACAAACTACTTATTGTTATCATATTAATTGTATAAAATATAATAAGAACAATTGAGGCTATCGTTGTCAGCGTCTGGCTGTAAACGTGATTGGTTGCTCCATCCCCTCTTAAAGGAACGATTATATCTTGTTCTTAGTTGCGCCACTCAACACGCAATGTCTTGATATCGAAAGTGGAGAACGGAGTGTCTTGACGCTAGGTCTTCTAGGTCTAGGTCACGTCTTGTTTCCTATGCTGGCATGTATCTGTTTTTTATTAATTGTTATTATAATATAATATATTAGATAGAAATCGTTCTAAATAAACTGTCTGAGCCCTATCCAAGTCTAACTGTCTACATATCAATCTATAATTGATCAAACTCTTATTACGAAATTACAACGGAATCATATAAAACCAGTTACCAGTTTGGTATTTTTTAAACTGATATTCGCACACTTAGGAAAATGAAAAAGACATATTTAGAAAACGTATAAAAAGTTGAACGCAGCAGGATTTCAACCCGTGCCTCTTGAAAACCGTTCAAGCGCTCTGACCGCCAAGCCATGCGTTCTACATCCAGCTACGTTGAGATTCTAATAAGCTTTTTGCCTTTTGAACTGCCTTTCGAGCCGGTGGTAGCTGCCGCAAGGACTGACATTACTGACATTTTATGTTAATTGACTATTCGAAAGTGCTTGTAATAGCCTATTTGAATAAAAATAATATTTCGATATTTTTTTTATATTTTATAGTAAGTGTCTTTGTTACATTTTTAAACAAAACAAGTGATTTAAAAAAATATATGAAACATGGCACTGGGTGAGGCGAAAGAAATATGGAGCGATTGGCGCTCCGTTCTCCTTGACTACCCCGTAAGGGCAAAAAAAAGTCATTACCAAATATTTTACATATACTTCTTTATGTTAAACTAAGCCCATTTAAATATTACGACAGCCAATTTTAGATATAAATTGTATACGAGATTTAAAAGACAAATAGCCCTGTCAACATTTTCTACAAGATGCTGTAAAAGACCCGTATCTAAATCAAGAGCGCCGATACCCTCAGAATTGGAGACATTTGAGTTATTCTTTGCTCGTCTTCTTTAATTGCTTACTTTATATCGTTTACATGTGATATTGGTATTTGAAACGAAAAAAATGATATAAGGTTTTAATTTCACTTCAAAAAGTTCCTAGTGTCGGGACACTCCATTCTCCACTTTCCGCCCGAATCTGAGACTTTGCGTGTTGATTGTCGGGACTCAATGCCGTGCTTTGTCTTGTTACTATAGCAGCGTAAAAAATTAAAATAATTTTATTACAGTCATTCCTCCGCGTGCGTCCTGCAAATATAGCCATTCGCAATTCGTAAACGATATTCTATATATATAGTAATAGGAATATCCTTTAGCGCCGTTAGCTTTAGCGCCAGTGTCAACTCAGGAGCACATGTTCGGAGCACTAAAGAAGAGATACCATCCAGCCCACTCAACTTATGGATGTCCAAAGAAAACAGAGCTCGCCGAACAGCTTTTTGGCTAAACTTAACGACAGTCATTGAGCTCTGGCAGGACCAGGATGTCATTCTCCGTGCGTAACGAGGAAAGATCGACGCAACATCTCAATAAATAAGTTACCATCCAAATATAATAGTATACATTGTAAAGTTTAATTAAAAATATATACTTATATATTCGACTTCAAGACTCGGAACGCGGAACTCAAAGCTACACTGTTTCTTGCACCACGACGAAAACATAAAAATATTTTTAAATATAATCAAAAGTAGAAAGTATCGTGAAGACTTAATATTTGTAAGTTTGGCAATTTATAAAAAAGTGTGTCAATTATGTAATTATTTTCGTAGCACGTTTTCATTACCAAATTTTCATAATTTTTATCCTTGTTTTGGTCATAAAATTTACAAAAGTCAATATGCCTTTTATACCTGTATATTGTACCTGTTTTTGTTTAACCCAACCCCTATATCCTTTTGAGACAGAGGGAACCTGTAATAACCTTTTAACCAACCTTTCTCCTTCCGCCCATTATTCAACATTGCGTGTTGAGTGACGGGTTCACGCAATCAGTCGTGTCAAGTACCTAGCATATTAAAATCTTTCAAAGTACGAGGCTGTAGTGAGTTCAAATTCAATAAAATAAGCTACTTACTATACTTAAAGAGAAGTAGTAAAACAGTTTTTTTGGCATTTTTCGCCAATTTTTGGTGTTTTAAGTTAGGTAGCCTTAATTACACGCAAACCTTCACCTAGCCACATTAAGAACCGGAAAAAGAGTACCATAAATTGGTTGAGGGTTCGATACCCTGGTAAGAGACAATATTTAAAAAATATATATATTTTATAGAAAACGTATAAAAAATACGTCTTTACGTAAGCTCAAATTTTTATTCCTTCTAATTATTTTACCATAATTTTGTTCCAATTATTTTACCATAATTTTTTTAGGAAAGGTTTTTTGTTATATTCTTATGATATATTTTCATTAAGATTTGATTATGCCGATACATTTTTTAATATTTGGAAGGTAATTTTTTTTTTAAAACTACACGCTTTTTCACTCATAGCTATTTGGTAAATTTTACGTTTATATTTTTAAAATCTCTTATTTTTAATACGACTTTATAAGGCTTCATCTATATATTCATATATAATGAACCTAAAACTTTACAATGCTACTTTAAAATACTTCGTGCTTCCAACTTGTTTTAAAACTTTACACGTGAACGGATTCGACTGACAATATAACGAGTTAGCTTTTCAGTTTTCTTTCTAATTAATGGCTAAGCGGTCAGGCGCTTGGACGACTTCTAAGAACGCGGGCTTGAAATCGTGTTCAAATTTTTATACGTTTTCTAAAAAATATCAATCAATTCCCTAAGTGTATAAATAATACTTAAAAAATGTTCAAAATAGATAATATTTATATATATTTCATTTCTCCGCTTCTCTTTCTCCTTATTTATCACTAGAAAGGAAAAACAGGGCGTTAAGTTTAGAAACTCAACAAACAAAGTTTTAATTTCATTAACATAGAGCAATGAGTGTGTACACACTAGGTTACTTTGAATAACCTGCTTGTCAACTAAAATTGCAAAGCTATTGTTTTTACATGAACGCGTGTAATAATCAAACCTATAACCATATAACTTTTCTTATTATAAACTCATCTCAATTATACCACACCAGCAACAATAATTATTAACACCAAATTATCAATAAATCGGATACTGAGTGATTATTCACAAAATTTTCCACATCCGTTTCCCAAAATATATGTTTTTTTACAAAAACGAACAATATATATTTTGAAAATACATAAATTTAGCTCATTAATATGATATTTAACCTGTATTGCAATTGTACCGCAGGTGTTGGGTATTAACTGGCAAGCGGGTAACGGTCGTTAATCAATGCTATACTCTTATAAGCCATATACGTTACCTTTATACAGTCGTAAATACATCAAAATGCATTTTATATACGTTATTTCTGGAAATCCTGTTATAAATTAACAAAATTTGTTTCGTGAATGGTTTATTAGAGGTTCAAACGAATATTTATATATATATATGGATTTTTGGTTAAATAATGCATTTTGAGCTTTAATGTAAATTTTACATACAAGTAGACATTATAGCTGTGGCTACTGACTACTGTAAGATAAGAGATTATCGATAATTTAGTGAGGGATTTTCAATTATTTTATCTTTTTTTCTTCAATAACATTTGAAATAGTCGTGAATATTTACATAATTTTTAATTTTGCTTTTAATTTAAAAGTCTTTTTTAAAGAGCAAATCACATATATAAATATTTTTTTTCGTATACTAATACATACGCCGCATCCAAAACGGACTAGTAGTTTGATTTTGGACCAAACAAATGCTTATTACAGCACATCCTGGTGAGTTGTTACTGTAACACACATCTAAAATCATACAAAAATTAAACATATAACTCATCACTGGGAACTGTATCCAAATTTGAATTTTACTTTGAACAAACACATGATTACTGCAGCGAGTTGTTACACTACCAATTAAACCCAAATCTATTACTGGAAATTGCATCGAAATCAGACCAGTAGTTTGGAGATAGATGGAAATATTGGTTTGCACAAACAAACAAACAAACAATCTTGAGAGGTTGTTTGTTTGTGCAAACCAATGTTGATTGTTTGGGATGAGTCCTCGAAAAAAACGCATATACCGTCTTCGTACCGTCACGGGTGAAAATGGCGAGAACCTAAGACCTTCTTATGTAGGTAGTCAAATAAATCTAATGTAATAGGTGTCAAGTCTGTACATTGAGAATAAAGTTAAAAAAATATTTCAGAGGTCTTCAAAAACAGAAGCCCAATAAAATAATATTTTTAAAATTTCGTCAGTCTATCTGTCTGTATCTCTGTGTCTGTGTGTCAAATGGATTTCGGTGAAACTTTAGGGTTTATAGTCAAAATACCTAACATAAATAGGTAGCAGCCCGGTTAATTTAGGGGAGGTATTATTAAAGCGTCTTAGGAAAAGTCGGTAAACATGATGAGTACTTTTTATTAACTTTAAAAATACTAAAATCTGGACTTATGTGAACCCTAGTAGTCCAGATGAAACTTAAAAGATATGAATATAAAAAAATAGAAATAATTGTATAACGAGACTTTCGGATGACGAAAAATGCTTGAGATCTTGAAAACCTGATTTGAATATAAACAATATTTGAAAAAGAAATCGCGTGTTCGACTACCATGATATGTATATAGAAACAAAACATCAGTGGTAATTTTTAGTTGTCAAAGCGATTTGAAGGAGCTCTGTATTTCTAAGTAAGTGGATCCCAATAATAACATAAATATTTGTCCGCTCAACCTTCAGCCAATCGGACATAATGGGTGCGAAGTTATATAATCTTGAATTTTTTTTATAATTAAAGATATAAAATGCAGCTCAAGGTTTTACTTAAATAGTGACAGGCAATCGTGAACTGTGTGCTCTCTAACTATCCAGCTAATGGAGAAGTAAAAGAAAAAAAAAAAAAAGGAAGGCAATATGTATGTCAATACCATATATATTGATTTTATATCCACCTTATTATACTTTTATCATAAAATAGATAGATCTTGACTTAAAAAAAACTTACATGGGGAATATTTAACACAAATTTGTATAAAATAAACTAGAGTTTCTAGTTCGCAAAACTTCAATTCATTGAACTTCAAGCCTTATTTGTGTAAAAGTCTCTAAAAGTGCCCATTAAGGCCCTACTATATTGACTTTACTATCGTCGCTAGCTACAGTCGTTATTTTGTTTTACTGGTCCGTTCGTAAATATTTTATGACTAGTTGTAGCCCGCGATTATGCTTGCGTAGATTACGAACCGTAAAATCTCATTTTTCCCGTTCTCATAAGAATTTCGATATTCTATTCACTCCATCTCGTACATATACACTTTATAAAAATCAATGTGCTTCAGCTTTTTACGTCCCGTAGTTTCGGCTGTATGTTGTCTGTCAGTCAGTGAATAACGCCAGATTTTTATTCATAGATTTTATAATCAAGCTCAGTAGACAATACCCAGTTTATTATATAACACATCATTTTCTGTATCAGATATAAATAAATTTGGTCTTTATATGTTTTTCTTTCTTTACTCATCTCCCGTTTTTCTTCATATCCGCGAGTATTAACGACAGAGTATTGTAAAATATTAAAAAGGTCGAGTAATTTCACATTGTGTTCCAGTGTGTTTTTATTTTGCTTCATTTTTTTTAGTATACGAGACAAGAGCATTGAAAATTATTTGAATATATGATAAGTTCGTTGCCTTATTAATAATGGTGCTAAAAATTAACGAACTTATGAAAACTAAATATTTTTTTAACATTTTTTAAAGTGTTATTCCCACACAATGGAAATTGAAAAAGACATATTTAGAAAACGTATAAAAATTTTAACGCAGCGGGATTTGAACCCGCGCCTCTTGAAAACCGTTCAAGAGTTCTGACCGCTTATATGTAGTTCATATTTTAATTTAAATTATTATTTGAATAATGATGGCTATTCAAAGAGTGGGATTGGGTCCCACCACTTAACACTCAATGTCTCGAAAAAGTGTAACTAATCTAACCTTTTTTTGTTTAAAATTGGATTTTTTTTCAATAAAAAGTTATTTTTATAAGCTTTACGATGCCATTGCATAGCTCATTTCCATTGTAATTTAAGAAGAGGTATAACATGAGTCTATTTTCTACTTTTCGTTAGTAATTTAACGTGAACGCTAGTGATAATAGTATCATTACTACTTGACTTTGAGTATGGCCATAACACTGCTGTCCTAAAAGTAACCCGATAGGTGATTAGTGTTAACTCATAATTATGTTTCAAGTTTTCTAATTATGATCTACTCACCAATTAGTTTTAATTACACAGCATAAATTGAGAATAAATTGTAATTACTGTACATTTTCCTTTGTAATTTCGTAGGAGGTTACAAGGGTGAGTTTTAGGGGTTTTTCTGTTGGTATTGTTTTGGTAAGTTTTTTTCTGGTATCGAATAACTAAAAATATTTAAAATACATATATTTATATATATATATATATTAATATTTTAAACATTTTTTTTTTAAAGTCTTATTCACACACTTAGAAAACGTATGAAAATTTGAACGTAATGGGCTTTGACTCTTACTCTCTAATGATTTTCTCTCTTGTAAAACGATTGTTCGTAGAATAATCTTTGGGTAGCGGAAATTTGTAAAAATCTCTCTACAGAGATGCTAACAACAAATATAATCCAAGTGCCGCTGCTTTCAAATTTGTATACGTTTTCTAAATATATGTTTTTTAATTTCCTAAGTGTGTGAATTATACACTTAAAAATGCTAAAAATATTAATTTAAATTTTTTATTATCAATTTTAAATATGAATATCTCAAACGTTAGTTTTTGAATGTGAAATAATTTAGTGAGCTTTTCAAGGGTTTCGTTATTGAATAATATTTTTAGCCGGTATAATATCAATTTCATTTTCATATAGTTTTAAAATGAACGTATACACAAAAGTTCAGCATTTTCTACAAATTGACTGACTCACTGACTGGACTGGAAGATCACAGTTTTATGTACGGACAGTGACAAATAAGATAGGCTCGCAAAGTAAATTGATGTCTTTAATTAAGACCCACAAATCTATTTAAGTGTCCAATATTGCCATTATTTTATTATGTTATAATTTAACTATTCAAATATTTATTTTTATTAATGATTTCAAATTCCTCTTAAAGTATTTTCATATAAGAAAATATATTTTGGAAAACTCGATGTTTCGGCCACGTTCTATTTCAATATGCTTTCTTGAAATACACTGTATTCGTGTATTATATTTAGTGTGTAAGTGTGTATTAAAATAGTTTATTCTTTCTAACTATAGCTTTTAAATTCACTCATTGCTCTCAAAGAGATATTTCAGGTTCCTTAGGTAGTGTATAGGTGATTTAGAAAATTTCACCGGATAATTAATTAATTTCAGCCAATAACGGGATACATAAAGGTATCAAAGACTCATTCTCATCTCATTATAACTAATAAATTGAATACATTAGTGGAGAACGGAGTGTCTTGACACTAGCGGGACAATAAGTGAAGCTGTATAAACTGTCAAAATTATATTTATACAGTTCTCCACTGTAATCTCAATGGCTGGTTGTAACTAAAACTGTTAGAAACAATTTTAATAAAAAAAAATGTTGTCAAAAATGTATGCCATTTAATGCTTGCAACGCGTTCGGTACTAGAGATAAAAATGTGAATTAAATATGACTTTTTATATAACATTCAGCGAATACAAATTAAATGTGAGTTAAAATTTCTATGTTACTATATATTTTTGAAAATAAAATAAAATCTATTAAACAACAATTTTATTCTCCGAATAGTTGATTCTGTAAATAAAAAAAAATAGCTTTACACTTCTTCCCGCATAGCAATTTACCGCCAAGACATTCCGTTTTCCGCCCAAATCCAGATACTGCATGATGAGTGACCGAACTCAACGCCGCATTTTTTGTTCACTATATATAAATTGTTTTCATTTTATGATGTGACAAAGCGTAGCGATAAGTTCCATCACTCAACACGTAATGTCTCGAACTCAGGTAGAAAACGGAGAGCGGAGGGATATGACACCTAATTCGTAGTATAATGAGTGACCAATTACAAAAACAATTTTAGCAACGCTATGATATTAACCACACATTATATGTTACTATTAATAATTATTATTATAATACTGCATTGAGGGAAGGTCTGACTGTTACCGTGATTGGTTGTGGGTTCGATTCCCACCCGGGGGAATGATTGTATCACTACAAATATTAAAAAAATATATATTATAAGAAAATACGCGAAACAATAAGTATTGCGTTCAAGTAATCAATTCTTCAATTTTATTTTGTTAACATTTTTTAAAGTGTTATTCCCACACAAAGGAAATTGAAAAAGACATATTTAGAAAACGTATAAAAATTTGAACGCAGCGGGATTTGAACCCGCGCCTCGTGCAAAGCAAAGCACCATCAAGCAATGATGATTCAGTCCAAAGTGATTACTTTAGGTTGATAATAGATGGCTTATGGCCTTAACTCTACTATGGTAGAGGCTATTAATAAAAATTAAACAACAATACCGAGATATGTTGTGTAACTACTCATATACGAAGAGGAAATCCAGTAACAAATAGCCTAACAATGTGGAATACAAAGCGTAATCTTGATTAATGAAACGCCTGTTATGGGAATGTGAGCTGGTGTAGGCCTATTCTATGCTGGGCTTCGAATGGAAGAATGTTTGTAATAAATTTTCTAATAGACTATCTCGTGATTTAGAATGGTGGTGGGTTTTAATTTAAATAGATTGGGGTTGAGGATTGAAATACCGTTTTGAAAATAATTCTAGCACTTATTCAGTATTATTTATAACTGTTTCGAATTACATATTTTTTTTCTTATACATTTCCACATCAGACGATTGTAATTTTTTTATTGCAAGAGAGATTTTTACAAATTTTTGCTACCTAAAGATTATTCTACGGACAATTGTTTGGCAACAGAGTTTCAAATCCCCCTGCTTTCAAATTTTTATACGTTTTCTAAATATGTCTTTTTCAATTTCCTAAGTGTTCGATTAACACTTTAAAAAATATTAAAAAAATATATATTTAATAAATAGCGTTCTCTCTTGCCAAACGATTGTTTGTAGAATAATCTTTGGGTAGCAGAAATTTGTGAAAATCTCTCTACAGAGATGCTCACAACAAATATAAGTTGTAATAAGCGTATAAGAATTTCGACGCAGCTGGGTGTAGAACGCATGGCTTAGCGATCAGAGCGCTTGAACGGTTTTCAAGAGGCGCGTGTTCAAATCACGCTGCGTTCAAAGTTTTATACGTTTTCTAAATATGTCTTTTTCAGTTACCTAAGTGTGCGAATAACACTTCAAAAAATGTTAAAAAATATATTTAATAAATAACGTTCTCTCTTGCCAAACGATTGTTTGTAGAATAATCTTTGGGTAGCAGAAATTTGTAAAAATCTCTCTACAGAGATGCTCACAACAAATATAAGTTGTAATAAGCGTATAAGAATTTCGACGCAGCTGGATGTAGAACGCATGGCTTAGCGATCAGAGCGCTTGAACGGTTTTCAAGAGGCGCGTGTTCAAATCCCGCTGCGTTGAAATTTTTATACGTTTTCTAAATATGTCTTTTTTAATTACCTAAGTGTTGGAATAACACTTTAAAAAATTTTATAAAATATTCTTACTTCACAAATGTAAAAATTATATAGAATTTTGAAATAAAACTTTGTTGTTAAAATGTATTTTCGAATACCTGTTAAAAATAATTTAATTTCAAAATGTATAAAAATCGTGAAAACCGAGAGATATATGAATATTTCCAACATATAAAATGTCCTCGTATTAAATTTGAAGCCATTATATAAAAGGGTGTCCAGAAACCGCTATTATATTTCACTTAGCCTACAACGCAGTTTAACAAATAGCTGGATTCTAAGCATTCCAATATACCGTATGTATCGTCAACCAGCAATTTGTCTAGCTCCAGCAGGCATACCTTCGAGAACCGATTTTGTGACTCTGATATATTGGGTTTACTCCGTTTCGATAATAACGCCAATTTTTGGGACCTTTTCGTAGTATATGTTATTTATTTAGAGTATATTTTTGTTTTGAAATATTTAAAATCTATATATTGAAGTATATGGAATTTAAATATTAAGTTATATATATATACGATATAAGATATAGAAGTCGTTAGTTACTGAGTGACTGACTGTCAACGTGCAGTCGAAACTATGGAGCGTAGAAAGCTGAAATTTTATATGTATGTGATATTGATTTATATAATAACATTTTATTTGGGAAATGTTACCTAACACAAATATTTGTATGATTAGCCTTGCAACTGGTTGCCTTATAAGTATAATGATTTTTATTTGAAAGTCGTAAAACCACGGCGATATCATTATGGCTCTATTATATAATAAAAGCGCTATTTCTCGGATTCAGGCAAAAAATTATATAAAGAAGTGTCTTTATACTAAATTCTCTCAGACTACTCTTTATGTACGGGAAAAAGTGTGAGGCCGTTAAACCAAAATAATAAAAATAATATGAAGTTACAGATAAAAACAACACAATAATAAAATAAGAACGAAACGTCAACGTTAAAAAAATCATACAAGTGTCAGTAATGGAGTTCTTAAATATATTTGATATTAGCGACCTGCTCGCGTCCTCGTGTGTAAACTCTATTTGGGTAACTATTTCATCTTTTCGTCCCCACCGCGAAAATAAGCTTTGCATACATTAATAATAATTCATTAAAGGTTTAACTTTTTGTTTATGAACCGATTGAAATTAAATAAACACTAAATACTAAGGGAGTTTACCACAATACAACAGTTTAAATCACATGAAAATCGGTTTAGCCATTTCTAAGACTAGCGCGACAAACAGGCTAACAGAAAATGAAATTAAAAATGATTGTTTTGGGTTCTATTGTATTGGTAAATAATATTTTTTATCATATTTGTTCCATGTACAGATAGCGATCAGTTACATTTTTATTATATGTATAGATGTAAAAGCTCAACTCTACTCTACTGTGGGGGAAGAAATGTGAAGCTAAAAAAAGTAACAATTTTAATTTCAATAGAATTTAAAAATAAAATTTAAGGGATAAATTTTTTTAAGTAGAACAAGACCTTGTGAAAACTAAAAACTTTCTGCCACTCGTTATTCAATAATCTGAAACCAGTATACAATATTCTTAACTTAGTCGAAGTGCAAATAATTTTATATATACTTGAGATTAGTTTTATCTCTGTAGATATGAAACTATCCTTATCTCTTGCAAATATTTGTTTCACAGCTTCACGCTCTTTACCGCATTGCAGGACAGTCTGAGATAATCTAATGTCCAGACCCTAAGACACTCGGGTGACAGAGTGGCGGAATGCAATCCTGTCACCCGAATGGAAATCGAACCCACAAGCAATCACGCATTTACTGTCCGTCGTTGCCTATCTATCTATCTATCAATTCGAATTTGACGCCTCATTTGATTCACCAATCTAGAAGAATACCTATATTATTAAGCTTTATATCTATCAATGAATCAATGTGGCATCCAACAACGTCTTTCTTGTGATTTGAGCATCTTCGTATATATATATTCACTTATATATATATATATATATATATATATATATATATATATATATATTCACTTATATCTGGTATATTTTCTCCGTTCTCCACTGTTGTTATGATACAATATATAACATCTATTTAGTGATGCTGACATCACGCCCATATTATCTTATCATAAACTATAGCAACTTGTCACATGTCCCTCCTATAAACCTTTTTTTATAGGTTTCATTTGAGAAAACAAAATAAAAGTACAGAAATTCTTAGACATTTTTATGTGAAAGGAATAAACAGAATATGCAGCGAGTTATTTTTATCGTTGATATAGCGTGATCTCTATGTGGAAGCTTTGTTATGGCGGTCTGGAGGTCAGGGTGAGGTTGGACGATATTGTTCATATACTCGTACAATTTTTGAATTAGGACAATATGAGGCTAATTTCAATTACGATAAGACTTTTGTTGTAACTTTTTTATTTATAAACCCATTGAATTAATACACACACTCAATATAAACGGACGCTTATTAAAAATACAATAGTAAAAACTGCATTTGAATCGGTTTAGCCAGTACATTTGTGAAAATTAGCACACAAAGAGATAATCAGGAAAAAAATTGTTAGTATTATTATTTACATCGATAAATTACACCAAAAATTGGTTTTCTTATATATCTTCTATATACAGACAGCGATCAGTTATATGTTTATTATATGTTTACGAGTAGATAGATAATTGTTTTGTGTTGTGGGTGAAAAGAATTTGGATGCAATTTTCTTTAATTTGTATTAGGATATTATAATAAGTTTAGGCCTGGTACGATCAAATTATGCATGATGCATGGCTCAGCATGCATTTTTAAATATGGTTTTTAATTTATTAAGTGTGTGATTAATAGTTTAAAATGTTAAAAATATAATACATACATATATATATATATATATATATTATATATATATATATATATATATATATATATATATATAATATTATATTAGAATAAGAAAAATATATAAAATATAAAATTTTGAAGGTACATTTTGGAAATCGTGTAAGTTCATCATAGTCCTAAGAATTCGAGTCGAGCAAGATTATTTATTTTTTTAACGATATTAAATTTTTTTCTGGTAGAGGAAATTACAAATTTTGTATCACTCATTTAGAGTTATGGCAATACGAGTGGCAAAAGCGTGAAGCTACAAAATGTAATGAAAAGAAATCTGTAATATTACGACGTTTTCATTCGACGTTTTTCCCCTCATAATAGGACAGTCACAGAGAACCAAATGTCAAGACACTCCGTTCTCAACCCTCCGCCCTACATTTAAACATTGCGTGTGCGTGAATAAGCACTCACATATGATAGTTAAATAGAATTAAATTTTCCACTTAGAGCCACAAAATAAAAGGTGCCATCCCTCAGAACAATTATTCAGTTAGCACGGGACATTTTTATGTGAAAAGTGTCGAGTGGCCGTAAACTTACATTCGCTACAAAATCTTTTACTCACTCCGAACGAATCATATCACCTCCATATTTTTACGACCATTCATTCGTCCGCGTCCGTACATTTTATAACACAACTCTATTTTTCTCTTCAGTACCCATAAAAAAACATCCAGGTAAATCGTTTCCGTCCAAATTCCAGTACATAATAGGATTTTATTTAGCATTCGCGGTTTAGTTACGTTTTACCTTGTAATTATCAAATTTATCAAATAAGATTACTAACCCACTACTGTGGGTTCGAAACTTTCCACACAAAAGTGACTAAAAGTGCGGGGTGTGTTCCACCAATCAACGTTTATTGTTTCGGACTCGGAAGTGGAGAATGAAGTGTCTTGACACTAGTTTCTCTCTCTAGCCTGTTAAAAGGATATGACCGCGCGAAAATATGGCGCGTAATTTAGTTCTGAATCCGTACCTTAGGTAGATGTAGATTCGGATTCTAATTTTTAAGTTAACCGGTGGCCATGAATAATCCCGGTGTTTGTTTATAAGATATCCAGAAAAATAAACTTTTTTTTAAAACTACATTATACAAACTTGTCAAAGAACTATTTAAAACAAATATTCACAAATTTAACTGTAAAAGTTTTAAAGTTTTAAGAATTATTGTACAATTTAAATATAGTATAGAAGCCATCGGTATTTACTGTCATGGACAGCTTCTAAACACAACACACTCGAAGAGATTATATTTGAAATATTTTAATTTCTCCGACCTGTCTCTCAGCACACAATGTTTCAATTTCGGGCGGAAAGTGGAGAATGACGTGTCATATTTGGTTCTATCTGACTCGAACCACGCATAGTATAGGTTACTATAATAGCGCAATAGCGTGAATCTGTAATATGGTATAAATATAGGCCTCAGGGTGGTATGCTTCAGTTTTTGATAAAACTTCAAAATAAAGTTATAACATAACTTTTATATACTAGTATACAATTTATATACTAGTTTTATATACTAGTATATAAATTGTATTCGTTTAAAATGAAATATAGATAAGCTTTTATTAACACCAATACAATTTCCACTGTTTAATTAGGTTTTAATTAAAATTGCCTCTCAAAGAATTCGATATCGAGATATTGCTTGTTGAGTGGCAGAATTCACCAGAGGCGAGAAATTAAAATAATTAAATATGATCATTCTTCCAAGTGGGAATCGAAACCACAACCAAACGCGATTATAGTCAGAGGTTGACCCACTACACCACGATGGCCCCAAATTTGTAATAACTTTCTTCTTTCTTATATTCATATCAAGGTTTTTGGTTGTATTTCTTTTTGAGATTTTAATGGAATTATATAATATTTTGGAATTTTTTTTATGACATAAGTTCCGCCTAATTTAAAGGCTACGAAAATTTTACATACGCTATTGATAAATATGGGGTCTGGCTGAAATAAATGCCTGTAATTTTTCATATTGATCACTAAACTTTAGTTTGTTGAGAGGTCAAATTTATAAAAACTTTTTACGTCCAATGATATCAAGTGCATTGTTTTTTTAACTACAATATAAATATTAATGGTTATATATTTCTGTCCATAGCTTATAATTTAAAGTGACCAAGTTCGGAAGAGTGGATTATTATTAAATGCGTTTTTTATTTGATTTTCTTTTATCTATTGTTAAACAATTTGTGGCGTAAAATTCCACAGTTCAATATGCAATGTATTTTAAAAAGGAACGGTTAATGAAGAAGAAGACGGAGTGTCTTGACTCTCTCCTATATATAAAAAATATTGTAATTTTAATGAAATTCGCCGCTCGACAAAATGTATATCGTGAGGCCTTCATAAAATATCAAAACCATAAATTCCGTAACCAAGAAACATCTGCAACGAATTTCGCATTTGATTTTAATAAAGTTGAATTATTCAACTAACTTTGTCAAGCGTAACGAATAATTAATAAATTATACTATATCGACAAACAATGGATTGAAAATTTATATTTTAAATGAAACCTGTATTACAGGTAGACTACATATATTTAAAAAAAGACATATTTAGAATGTCTTTTTCAATTTTCTAAGTGTGCGAGTAACACTTTAAGAAATGTAAAAAAATACGTATATACATACCCATACTAACAGAATATTATAAATGCGAAAGTAGTTCTATCTGTCTTTCTGTGACGTCATCACAGCCAAACTGCTAAACCGATTATGGTGAAATTTTATATACAGATACTTGAAGGTCTGAGGATGAACGAGGGATACTATTTTATTCCAATTTTTATGTTTTAACTTTTTTAGGAATTTATTAGTTTACAAAAAGGTCGCCGGAAATACGGCACAGCTATAGTTCACGTGGGCGGAACCGCGATCGGGTCGCTAGTCTGTAAATATATAATACCTGTGACAAACAACAGTAACATGTTCAAAATGGCTGGATTACTAAAATGTACTCTTGAATTTAATATACGAGATTGATCCAATGTGTAAAAGTCGCGAACGCCAGATGTTGTGATATGTTCAGATATTTCTTTTATTTCACGCACCCTAAAACACTCTATTCCTCATTTCCCAAGACAGTGGGTTAAATTAAATTAATTGAAATATAATTAATAATTGAAATATAAATTATAATTGAAATAGAAGTAATCGGCATATATTTCTAGACAGATATTTCTCTGTGATAGAACAAATTATACAATATAATATTGTAAATTTTATTTCATTTTACTCGAACAAGATTTATAAATTGTTTTTATTTTACAAACTTTTATCTATAAACAATTGAAGATATAAATTTGCTTTCAATGCAACATAAGGCTGTCCGTTTTAGTCTAATGTAAATGTAAAGGAAGAAGAATATAGTTTGTTGTGAAAATAAAATAGATTCTAGGCCGCCATGACGCAGTGGGATGCTGGCCGACTGGACGTCTGGTTGTGGGTTCCTGGATCCATGGAAATGAGAATATATAAATTGTATTCATTTTCTGGTATAACACGCTTTGCGGCGTTGAGTTCCGCTATTCAACACGTTATATCTAGAATCAGGGCGGATTGACGCTTTTCGTTGGCTCATTTTACGTGCGTTTTCCATAACGCAAGAGTTCGTTAAGATAACAGACCATGACCCTTCTTACCATTTTTGATCAATTTTAAAAATGAAGGAGGAAATCTAAACCCGCTCTTTGTTACCATAAATATACGCGGGGAAATAAAAATAATTTAAATAGCAACGTTTTCTCAATGCGCTAATAAAATATACATACAATATACAATCAATGGGTCTCATGTTTATATTTATGTACTCCATTTTGGCGACAATTGATGTCCAATCAAACACGCCCTGGTGGAGACCAGAATAAAAGCGTTGTACAACAATATCATCCTCCCAGAGAAGATCACCAAACTGTCTGTCTGTATGTGATCAATTTGCTCAAAATCGACTCTGTGGATATAACAGTATTTGTATATATAAGGGCTTTTGAGGAACGTTTAGGTTTATTGACTGAGGTAGGTATAACGATTATAATGGAAGGATCGCGTATAATGTTTTTTATTGTCATGATGGGAGCTTGATTTTCGTTCCGTTTATACCATGGGAACCGCTAGTGTGCTACAAAGGGAATACTGTTACTGTTATGGGTAACTCACAATAACTGCTTTAATGTTCAAATTTCAATTAAAATTATATTAAATTTTTGAGGTTGCTTCAGTTCGGATTTACGCGGTTTAAGCTTTACGACCATTGCCACAATTATTTCCACGCAGGCGAAGCTGCGGGCGCAGCTAGTTTAATAATAATTATTTAAGTATACTTAACAAATGTATATGAAAACACTACTTTATTAAACTTTAAATAATAAAAAATAAAAGAAACCTAAATTCGATTTACCAACTTTAACAAATAAAAATGAACTGTTATGATGGTTGAAGAATGGAATTAATTTATATAACTAAAATTATTTCCTTTGAGAAAAGCTTAAATTTCCGCTTAGACTTTAAAATTACGTTATGTATTTATAATATGGGCTTTCATAGTAATGGTTTCTATTCTTTATAGTGATTGCTTTAAATTATTTAAACGTTTAATATTATATCTTAGGCATTTTGAAATAAAACTATTATTTTAACCGGATTAATCACGTATAATTTTGGTATTCGAAAATAAACTTATACATACAGATACGAATGGGCGCCTCATTTTGCAAATATCCAGGGCAGTACGCGAGGCAACTAAGAAGTCGTTGAGCGGTTTGAGATAAAAACTGTATCCAAATGACAGATAAGTACCATTTCGTCACCTCCTGTGACCACGGACTGCTGTAGTGTTCGAAACGTCGGAGTACTAAAATGTATTTTCGAATACGTAGGTATACGCGGTAAATCCGGTTAAAAATTTCATTTCAAAATGTGTAATAATCGTGAAAATATAAAAACTAAATATGAGGCACTCATTCAATTTAATAATACACAGATTATGTACAGTACATACAACAATGCAAAGAACAGTAATTAAATGAAAGGAATGTTTAAAACGTAGAGATAATATGTATCTCCCACAGATATAAATTAAAAAAAAATTGAAAATATTTTTATATCTGTCTGCTGTGATACAGCTCCACGCATTCTCTGCAGCAGGATAATCCCAGAAAGAAGCGAAGTGTCCCGACACCTCGTTCTCCGCTTTCCATCCGAATCTGGGATGACATTGCATGTTGAGTGGCGGAACTTAATGCCGCGGCTCAGTACGCCATACCTAAGAAAGTATCAGAGCGGAAAATTTAAAATAATTTAAATATAACCTATTCCCCGAGTGGTGATCGAAGCTACAACCAATGGATATTACAGCCAGACGCTGTACTACTAAGTCATTACCTTATGGGTAAAATAATAAATAATAAATGATATAAAATTACCATAAATAAATGTTGAGAACCTAATTATTTCTAGATTTGCTGACATTTCCATGCCTTTTCAACTTGTTACATATAATTGGATCCCTAGACAGCTCAACCGCCGGGTCGCCGTTCGTTTTCTCATTTTTATTTAATTCATAAACGCGTGCTCGTGACAGCTTTGAAATTTCAGTCTCAGTCGGAAGTTTTATGAAATGTCAACTTCGTAAAATTCAGGTATTGTGATGGTATATTTTTCACTTAAACGTTACCTTGATAAGTTTTCATTAGTTTACATTTATGTAGTGTATTGCAATATGGATTTTTCTTTACTTACGGCAGAATTTTGACCTGTAAGTCAATTTTTTTCTTGGACTAAATGTTACACCTTTACTTCAAATCAAAACAAAGCACGGCGTTAAGTTCCGCGACTTAACACGCAAAGCCTCGAATTCGGGCGAAAAGTGGAAACAAGTGGAGTAGTCTTGACATTACTTTCTCTACCTACCCAGCTATGCGGGAAAAAGCGTGAAGCTGCTTTAATATATACCTATTAATCTTTGCAAAATTAGATTACACTTTGACGCTTAGAAATATAGTATTATAAATACGGGCAAACAAACAATTTAAAAAATTATAAAACTACTGTATTTTTCACCGTATATGTAAGTTCAAAAACTTCCAAAATATGTCATTTTGGCAAAAAGCATCTAATATTTAACTAAAGTAGATGAATTAGATATCCTTTAGTAACCTATTTTTATTGTTTCAGTGTGTTCCAGTCCCCGGTCTGGGCTTTAGGAGAGGCTCTTACCGGTGCGTTTGTCGTCGAGGCTTTTACTTCCCCAATACGACGGCTGAGAATAGATTCTATAATGGCAGCGATATTGAGGAAGAATATGAAAAACATTTGTCTGTAGGTACATTCATTGGCTGTTATCTATGTTTTTATATATTTTTAAAGTGTTAGTCACACACAAAGGAAATTGAAAACATTTTTGGAAAACGTATCAAAATTTGAACGCAGCGGGATTTGAACCCGCGCCTTTTGGAGGTAACAAAACTGACAACAAAAATAAGTAGTGAATTTTGACATATTTATGAATGTAGAATGCATGTTGCGTACAAAAAAAATTTTTATACGTTTTCTAAAAAAGTTATCTACATATTATTATGGAAGCAAAAGCTTTGTAACCTTTCTTAAGAAAATTACACTATTATAAGAGATTTTACTAAAAATTAAAAAGATTTTTAGTACATTCTGTATAAAGAAGGAGTGCAGACCGCAATTTTTTTTTTAAATAGTGCTTAAAAAATTATATTAAATGAATAAAACAAATGAACCCACTACCATACGTATTATATAAATATATACGTATATAAAGTGGCATATATGTTTGATTGATAGGGACTAATACTAGTTTCAATTATTACATATTGATAAGTTGCTACTAAAGTTAAAATTTAACGTCTGGAACTAGACGCCGGAAGTGCGCGTAGCTATTGTGGGATAATAGTGTGTATAGAAAAGTTTACGCATTTATAAAATATTTGTTATTCATTCCGCACCAAATTCTGTTTTGAGAAGAGTGGGACAGTGATTTGTTATCAACCTAAAAAAAATTATACAGTTACAAATTATAATCAAACTCACAGTTTCAGTTCAGTTATTCCGATTATCACTAATATAATTATTTTTATTATTTAAATAATTTAATTTTTTTTTATTTTAAGGTGAAAACGGTACTTCATTTTTTATACAAATAAAATTTCAATTTATATAGATATCTGTCCCAAATAAAATAGAACCTACAATATTCGATTTAGTTCCTAATTCAAAAAATACATTGTATTTATTTAGCACTTTATTACAGCAATGATATAAATATAAAGGAAGATAAAGGAAGTTCATTAAAAAAACAGCCCCAAATATAACCACAGGATCTCATCCAATCAACTCTTAGCTTCTTGGTGTACAAATAATTTAAAGGTCGTCATAGCATAGTAAACTTTTTTTTGTCTTTTTTATGTGAGTAAATCCGTTTCGTTCCGCCATATCGGGAACTCAGACGGATTATGTGGGACTCCGGACTGGAAGATGTAGGTCATCCGTATACCCACTATAAATCCTCATCTTCAATCGCGCTCCACCTCCACCACCACTAACTGAGAGTACGGAAACTTCCCCCCCTTCCCATAATAATCATAAATCATCTATTCAATATTAACAGTAATAATTTGTCAACAGAATCAACACAATCAATATTCAATGGTAACGGCGTTCCAATGCATACCCTGCGCGGAAGGTTGCGAGGCTTGTATCGACGGCTCGCCTTGCGTCGCCGCTTTGAACTGGGCTGCGAGAACGACGATCTTCGCTTTAGCCTGCTTTGTCATCTCCTGCCTGCCTTTCATTATTTACTTCACTATTAAATATGGACATGTAAGAGTGAGTACCAATTTTTTTTAAAAAAACCTTATATCTTCATAAATACACCGTAAAATGTGAGTAAATTACCGAAACCCAGAACTGTTAAAGCAATTGTGAGTTCGGTTCTATCTCAGGGCAAAGTTTTTTTCATTTTCTGCTCCGGTAAGACAAATCACGGCGTTGAGTTCTGCCACTCAAATCACAATTTTTTGAAATATAAGAGCTGTATGGCACGTACACTAGGTTCTCACGGATTTTCCTGAAAAAAAAACAAAAAATTGTCATTAATTTTATTCAAATACAGGTGGTACGCGCAGCAAGTCCAGCTTTGCTCAGGGTTATAGTCCTTGGAGCTCTCCTCATTTATTCTACTACTCTGGTGATGTATGGGCGGCCGACTGTCTTTACCTGTACGGCCAGGGTCTGGCTGCGGGAGGTGGGCTTCTGCTTGACATATGGTGCCCTGATGCTGAAGACTTGGAGGCAAGTTACTAGTAAAAGGAAATATTTTTTTTTAATATTATCTTGTGAGGTAAGCGAAGGGACGTTAATGTTTAATCACCTTGTCGACTTTCAATTTCAGAAAATACACTCGTAAGTAAATTGTACCATATAAATATGGTCTCAATTTAATTTGACAATCTTTAAATCTTTAAAGAGGTAGAAAGTGAAGACAGAAGTGATTTATTCATAAAAAAAAATATGAAGCAAAATGTTATTGTACAATATAACAGAAACCTATCTACTAATTTCTGATGACAAAAACTAAGCGGTTGCATCCTCCGTCATAGCAGTCATGCCCTTTAACCACCAACTCCCTCACACTTAAACCTACATTCAGTTTTTCGATAATAATTATAAGAATGGATGTGTGTTAATAGAAAAAAATAAAAAGCTTAAAGCTTAAGTTCAGAGAAACCATTTATGTCAATGTAAATGAAAATAAAATTAACTAATAATAAGGACCCAATATACCCCAAATAGATTAAATCATTGCAAAACAAATGTTCGAACAATTGACTTAAATCAAATTGCATAAATCATTAAAGTTATACACATTTGATTCATCTAAAGTGACATCTTAAGTGATTGCACACTAAATTCACATTTCTCACTTCAAGCTAGATTGCTAAAGCTATTAAGACTCGTCTGAGTCTTCACATAATGGCATTGCATCACCCTAATAGCATTGTCAAGCTGTGCACCTATTGCTAGACAATACGTACTTAAGGCTACTTTATAGGACCATAGAATTAGAAATGAAGGTCTTTGATTTAAATGCAATAAAACGTAACTTTTTTTTAGACGTTTTTCTATTATTTTATATGGTAGTACCTATTTTGATGCGATAGTCGTTTTTATACTGGACTGCGCTGGTTCTTATCAAATTTGAAGCTTTGCTGTTAATGACTTTTTGAGGTTAAAATAAAGCTTTACTTTGAGACAAAATATTAGATTTTGATGGAGGTATTAAGTTCAAATTATGCAATAGTATTGCTTAATACTGTGACACGAGTGGTCCTTTAATAAAATTCGTTGATATAATCTATGGGTAGCAGATATTTGTAAAAATCACTCTGCAGAGATGATAACAATAGAAATAAGTTTGTGATAAGCGTATAAGAATTTTGACGTAGACTGATGTAGAGGCTATGACATAGCGGTCAGACCGCTTGGACGGCTTACAAAAGGCGCGGGTGCAAAGTTTTATACGTTATATTTTCATATACTAAACAAATCTGTAAATAACGCTTTAAAAATTTTTTATTACTATTTCTATTTCTACAATAATTATGGTGTTAGGTTTTCGCAATATTTACACATTTTGAAATGAAACTGTTTTAACCGAATTATTCGTATATAATTCGAAATTATATTTTGGTTTTTAAATGAAAAACCATTGTAATTCTAAGCTCATAAAGTTGGGAGTGATAACTATGTATATAAAGATTGTCACTTGAGATTTGTTTTCTTGACTATATCTCCATTACGGCTGGCAACGCGCCTGTAGCTTTTTGAAATGACATTATTTTAATCGTGAAAATCAAAGAACTTAGCGCCTGTAGCTACTCTGGTATTACACGGGTCTATCGGCGGCTGTGTTCACTCACCATCAGGTGACCAGAACGATGGTTTGCCTTATATTTTCTAAAAATAATAAGCATTCTATTTTTCATTAAAAGAACAATGGCCACAAAAATATATTATAATTATATTATTGGTGGAGGCCATTGTGGCACTCGGGGGAATGATTATTTTTAAAATACTTTCATTGCTCCGCTCTGGTACCTAAGGGCAAAGCGCGATGTTGAAAAAGTGGAGAACACAGTGTCTTCACTGTCTATCTGTCTGACTGTGGTTCTCTCTGACTAACTTGCTATGCGGAAAAAAGCCGGAAGCTGCTAAAAAAAACAATAACTTTTTCCATACCACCGTTTCTACTACACACATTCATTAACATATAAAATTGATTGTATTCTACTAAGAAATGCTAGAATTCATTGAGCCTTTGATCTTATAGAGCATCTGTAGCATCGAGCTTTATTCTAATAAAATCCGTCATTTGAAAGGATTCCAGTCCAATCTTCCTATATCTCGTATTACGATCTCGTAAATGAAGTTGTGAGAAACTTACTTGATTGAAAGTTTGTTATTGTAGTTTAGTTACAGGTTCGAATTCTAATTGCAAACTTCAGTTTGGGAGCTTCAACAAGCATTTTTATTTCTAAGTGTGTGAATAACGGGTAAGAGATTTAGAATCTCTATATCATTAACAAGTGTCTTCTTTCTTTTTCATATAAAACCAGTGTAATAATCGTATAAGGACATCAATGTAGCTGAATACAGAACGTATGGTTTAGCGGTCAGAGCGAGCCTGTCATTTATCTAGATATAAATTAACACTTTACACAGTACAGGTCGTGGTGGTACTTGTTCTAAAATAGTTTCAAAATGTTCATATAACCCAGTGGAAGGTCTGTATAGACTTACAACAATGAAATACTCAAGCTCAGCACAGACCATTTCAATAGTCTGCTCAACACAGAGGCTCACAGTATATTATTAAAGAACCACCGCGAATTGTTTTCTTTGAATTGGCCTCAGAGTTTCGCAGCCAATCCAATGCTCTGTAATACAAAGTACATGAATATTATTACAGTTCAAGAATAACTCGATTTCTTCTTGGATTCTATTTGGATGCATGCACCAATGGCTTAGCGGTCAGAGCGCTTGAACGGTTTTCAAGAGGCGCGGGTTCAAATCCCGCTGCGTTCAAATTTTTATACGTTTTCTTAATATGTATTTTTGTATGCACCGAGTTTGTATCACTATGATAACAAATTGTTTTCATGATTTTTTATTATAATATGAGAAATTCCCAGAGATTGCCACTTGTTTTATGCAAAATGTATTGTAAAATCAATCTTTTCTCTGTAGACTTTGCCCGAGAACTAGATCATAAGTTTATTTTACAAACAAGACTGATGATTTTCTACAACGAAGCAGTAATGCCAAAGAAAGTTTGAAACTTAGCTTAGACATAAGTGCAAGTAGTTCTTAATAATTTTCTTAATTAGTTCTCGTGTAGGAATGATCGATGAAGACAGTTAAGAGATTCGTAAGCAATATATATATATATTTTTAGCTAAACACTTTTTTCCGGTTGTCCCGCATAGTAGTCTACACGCAATGGGTATATTTGGGTCGAAAATGGAGAACGGAGTGTCTTGATACTAGATTCTATCTGACTACCCCTAGAGTTACCAATGCGGATAAATGAAAATACTTTCAAATGTAATCATTCTTCCGAATGGGAATCAAACCCACAACCACTGCGTACACACAGTCAGACGCTGTTACACTGCGCCACGATGGTCTCAATATATTAATAATATTTTTTTATGTATTCAATCTCCACTTGGTGTTAAATTTTTTTTTAATTATTTTAATTTCTTCGATCTGGTAATTTAAAGCGTGACGTTAAGCGCCGGCATTTGACTTTGACTTGACTCTGACTTTGAACTGGAGAACAGAGTGCTTTATTACCAGTTTCTCACTGCCTACCTTCTTTAAATAGGAACTGATACCCAAAAAGCGTAAATATTACCTGGCAATCACTAATGGCAAATCATTTGATTTCAAATTTAAGTACAAAGTCTTGTCTACTGAATAAATATGACTGTGTATTAGTTAGACAGAAGGCAGTGGTTACGTTTTTCACTCAATCAGGAAATATATTTTTACAATTATATATATAATGATATGTCCAATATCTTAAATATGATCAGCAAAAGCTGGTCAAGACTTATATCTTCAACTGGTACAAAACTTAATATACTAAGAAAAAACACTTGTTTCCCAAAAATAACCAAAACATATTGTCCACAGAATCTCAGTAATATTTCAAGTTCGGTCAGCGAAAGCTGTCAAGATATCAGACATGTATCTATTGCGTCGTATCGGCATTATTGTGGGGGTGGCGTGTGTGCTGCTCTCCATACGCACACTAGTCGCACCCCCTACGGTCATTGTGGGGAGGACGAAGGAGGATTTAAAAGCATATCTCTGTAATACCGACTGGTGGGACCATTCCTTTACTACGTGTAAGTACAAGTTTGTTGATATACAGGATTTAGTATTGGAAAAATAGTTTGAGGCCAACGTGGTGCTATAGAACAGTGGTTGACTAAACACGTGATTTTTATGAGTTCATTTCCCATACGGGGGGAGAATTTTTAAATTATTTTCATTTCTCCTCTCAAGGTAAGATAAATTACAGATGATGCCCGTAGCGTTTAGCACTCCAGCCTCTGATCAAGACAAAGCTATTTCTCAAACAAATTCATTGCTCACCATCTCTACTAAATACGCAATTACAGTCGCGACAAGCATATGTAATGCTGAAACTTTTTCAGACACGAGACAAAAGTATCACAATTTTATATGAAACATAAAAATGATATCACTATCTTTATTTGGAAAAGAAAACAGCATTTTTTATGCTGAAACATTTCATACATTAAATAAACGATGATAAAAACGTGTAAGCGTACTTACTAAATAAAAGAAAGACAGTTGGGAAACCTCGCCTTGATAGTTGTGGGGTTCGATCCACTTGGCGTTAGTTTCCGCTTACCAACCCTTCAATGGTCAAGAGTAATTGTAATGACTTGTCAATAATTAAACCTGTCAACTTTTAATATCATTAAATTATATAACATACATAGAGGTCATCGTGGCGCAGTGGAATAGCAATCGATCTGTAATTGAAATTGGTTGTGGGTTCAGTCACCATTCATTCCTCTGCATTAGTAAAAAAACACGCGGCGTTGAACTCCGCCACTCAACATGCAAAGTCTAGAATTCCCAGACCCAGACTCTGATAAGCAACAATAAGCTTGAACCTTTTTTATTCTCAATCTTATAAGATAAGTACTTTTCGAGGCTTTCCTTCTACCGTACGTTATTTTCGGGTAACTTTAGCTATTTACGCAGTGCACAGAACGGAAGCTTTTAGAAGGGGTGATTGTTATTCCAATACAATAAACAAATATTATGTTGCTAGTATTTTTAAATAAATAGTTTATAAGTTATATTTTTGTCAGCCTGTCTTAATAGTTCTTATTTTTATTTGTAAAATTATATATAAATAAATATATATATATATATATATAATATTTTGTGTACACAAATACTATCCAACTGCACCGCGATGGCTGCAGTTTTAATTTACAATATATCTATACTATATCTAGCTGCAAATTGTCCGCGTGAAATTCTAAAATAAATGTAGCTTAAGTTACTTTATATTACATTAGGTGTCGCCAGTAAAAGAAATAAATTAGCAGGAACATACAGATAAACAGACAAAGGACATATTTAGAAAACGCCTCTCAAGAGGCGCGGGTTCAAATCCCGCTGCGTTCAAATTTGTATACGTTTTCTAAATATATATTTTTTAATTTCCTTAGTATGCGAATAACACTTTATAAAATGTTAAAAAAATAGATAAATAGACAGTCAATAATGTTATTTTGGTGCACATAAATATATATATATATATATATGTATAGGTAGGTACATGCCTACCTATACATACATACATATGCATTTAGTAAAAAGCCCTTATTTTAATATTGCAAACAGCCACTCCAATTTTATTTAGTTGTTTCGATAGAACAGTAAAAACTGTGTGTTAGCTTTTAAGCTTAGGTAGAACTTGGGCTTTAATTGAATTTGAAAAATAGAACAACTGATGTAGAACCATAATAGACCAGCTATACTATAAGATATAAGGAAATTGCGCCCTAACAAAAGTTGTACAGCATTATGGGTTTTGTTGGTGGGAAGGATCATTAAATGCACACGAACGAAGTTGCTTGCAGCGACTAGTATGTAAAAATAAAAAAGAACAGCATTCTAAGTAAATATTGTAATTTCACCATTTTCATAATATATTCGACGCTGAAGCCAAGACTCGGATCATGTTTCTTAAGGCTGATAAGCGAAACGCGTCTTGCCAAAAAATATGAGCACTCGTAAGAAAGTATGAAATGTTTTATTACACAGTATTGTTTTCTTTTATTAACTTGTACTCGAAGGTATAAAAACGTTGAGCTGTAATAAGGTAATGTGAGTATATGAAGAAATATTTTGTTGATTGTTGTTAAATTTCACCTCTTATTTTGAAGGAAAAATGGTAACATTGTCCTTGACTTTCTTTTATTGGCTTCATGCTTTATTCCACATAGTAGGTTTGACAGAAAGAAGAATTGTTTTTAAAGAGTAAATCGCATACTTAGGAAATTGAAAAACATATTTTCAGAAAACGTATACAAAATTGAACGCAGCGGTATTCGATCCCGCGCCCCTTGGAAACTGTTTTGGACGGTTTTTTTAAAAATATATGTTTTTCAGATAGAACCTAGTGTCTAAACACTAAGGTCCCCCACTTTCCGTATAATTCGAGAATAAGAATTCGAGACATTACTTGTTAAATGAACCCATCGCCCGCTTTGTGTTGTTCAGCAGAGCAGATAAATGAAAATATTTAAATTATGATCTAGATTCTTGATTAAATAATGATCTAGATTCTTAATTAAATTATGATATGAACCTAGTTTAAATCGAACCTACAACCGGGTTTATATATAATTTTACTTTCGGTCTATATAGACTGGTACATCGTTTAAATAACGACAAATGAATATCCTTGACAGTATATTTTTTTAACATTTTTAAAAGTGTTATTTGCACACTAAGGAAATTGAAAAAGAAAAGATAGGATATTTAGAAAACGTATAAAAGTTTGAACGCACCGGGAATTGAACCCGCGCCTCTTGAAAACCGAAACAGTTCCAATTTCACATAGTTTTCAAAAAGTCCTAAGGTTAAAAATGGTTATATTAAAGCCCTATATAAATTTTATACTTATAACCGAAAGAAACTAGTGTCTAGACACTCCAATCTCTATTTTCTGCCGTAAATCGTTTGTTTTGTCACCAGAGCGGAGAAATGAAAATAATTTAAGAATAAACCATGCATCCGAGTGGTAATCGAACGAACAACCACTCGCCTTTACAGTCAGACGCTGTCCCACTGAGCCACAATGGCCTCTATTTCAGATATTTGCGTAAATATTGATAGATATTTTTAGTTTTAGGTAAAAATTATATATCTATATTTCAAGTGTTTTATTAATTCTTTTTTTATAGTGGAAGTCATCTTTCTCATGTGGGGTATCCGACTATGCATAATGGTGCGTAAAGCGCCATCAGAGTTCAATGAGAGCAGGTTCATATCCATGGCCATTTACAACGAGTTTCTTCTCTCCGTATTCCTTAATATATCTATGTAAGTATAATTTATTATACAATTTATAATTAAACCCAATACATAATGACTCAATTCACGTTTTTTCGCATAACTGTGTAGTAGTCAGTTTGAATTTCGTGAGCGGCGGGGCTAAACGCCGCGCTTTATTTTGTTCGCCATAGCGGAGAAAACAAAATAATAAAACTATCATCATTCCTCCAAATGAGGATCGAACCCCACAACCCCACGATTACAACCACACGCAGTCCCACTGCGCTGCGATGGCCTCATATTTTACATTCATTCAAAATATTACCATTGTATGGAGTTACGGAAAATAATAAATTATTTATATAATATAAAAACATTCCATTACACGATTGAAATCAAAATTTCGACAACAATGTACATTGTACAATTAACTTAATGACTGTAGTAATAACCAAAGTAATTAAGTAAATGAGAATAGGGATCTTATAGAGCAGTAGATGTGTTTTGTTTACGAAAAGTCATGGGTTCGAAATTTTAGGCAAATTTGAAGACGAATCTTTGAGCATTTTTTATATTATATATTATATAATAAAATATTAATTTTTATATTATAATATATATATTGGCATCTAGTGGCCCCGTTGACCGTTGACGCTAGTTTTGCTATACGCTTTGCTATAGCAACTTTTTCTTTAAAATAATGCGTAAATTTCAATTCATAAAATAACAAAATCAGAATCTTAATGATACGAAAAATATATTTTTTTTATGTAGCAGGATTCGAACTCGCCTTGTTTCTGTGCAAGCTCTGACCGCTAAGCCATACGTTCTACGAGAGAATAACCAGTGTGGGGATAACACTTTTTAAATGTTAAAATATCAAAATCTTAAAACCCGATAAAAAACTGCTAATAATACAAAACTAAAAATAAATCAAATAAGCAGGCATAAACGTTTATTTATAGAAACACTTATACACTGAATACGTTTTCTTCGTATAATTCAGTTTGATTGAAAACCTAGTGTCAGTTTTACGGTCTCCGTGAATTCTAATTTTGAAACGTTCGCTAAATTTGTTCCGGAAACACGACTAAGTATTCAAATTGCTACTGTCTTGTTGTTCATAACTTGTATATTTTTCTTTAGTTATGGCTTTTGGACTCGAAATTTACTTATTTATTTTTATTCAAGCTTCACACTTTCCCCGCATAGTGGTGTAGTCAGAGAGAAACTCTGTGTCAAGACACTTCGTTTTCCTTTTTCGGCCCGAATTCGAGGCATTGCGTGTGGGAACTCGGCGTGCTTTGTCTTGTTCACTAAAGCGGCGAAAAGAATATTATTAAATTATGATTATGAATCGAGTGGGAATCGAGCCCACAATGAGTCACGAGATGATGATACATTTAGATGGTATCACACTGCGCCACGATGACCTGATTTATTATTTTACGTGAGAAATTAAATTTTTTGAACTATATATCCGTTTTTGACATATCAAATTCATCATTTTAAGAAATCCACATTTGTGTTTTTTAACTTCATAGAGTCCGTAAATGCGATTGGTTGTGGGGTCCATTCTCACTCAGGAGATATTTAAATTATTTTCATTGCTCCGTTCTAATGAGAACACAAAGCGCGGCTGTGATGATTTCAGGTGGAAAATGGGGAACGGAGTGTCTTGACACTAGGTTCTCTCTGACCACCTTTCTATGTGGGAAAAGCGTCAAGCTGAAAAAATACATTAAATTCATTATTTTGCAGTGACCGCCATTATTGTAGGCTCAACATTATCATCGAGGCAAGTGTAAGATTATAATATAAGTATTTCACTTATACACTTTCTTTTTTAATTTCACTATTCCATGTTCCTTAAACGTCAGCCAGTAATAAGTGGTCAGTCATAATACTAAACACCGCTTATTAGGTATAGTCAGACACAAAACAGAGTTAAGTTACGCTGGCCAATACGCAATTTTTTGCACAGAACGAGGTTTTGCACCGATCTTCACATAAATGCCAGTCTAATAGAAAATAAATGAAATATATTTTTATAAGCTCAACCTACCTGTTAGGGAACTACATACAAAAAGAGTTCGCCACACGCCCTATTAAATTAAATAAACCCAGTTATAAAATTACATACTATTTATATCAAGTACTGTAGTAACATTTTTGTAATTAAGTGAAATTAATTTGAAAACAGAATCAATTACTGAGTTGCAATTCAAGATTTTCTTTTTAGTGACGATTGATTCATGATACATATTGCATACAATACAGTTTCATCTCTTTTATGCCTTTGTATGTAAAATTCAAAATTATTTTAATGTTCGTCATTCAAGGCCAAATTAAAAACTGAAGACCTTTCGTATTAAATTTAAACACTTACAGATGCAAGCTAAAAATTGGGTAATTATTGTGTTAAATTATGTTCGTTAGAAAAAAATAAAGCATCTATCTTTTAATCACGCGAAATGATATATCCATATCTTTTTGTTTCAAGTTCACCCTTTTGCCTGCATAACAGCATTTAAAGCTAGTCAGAGACAACCTAGTGTCAAGACACTCCGTTCTCCACTTTTCGACGCGTACGTTGTCTTAGGACATAGACTAGAGAAATTAAAATATTTTCAAATAGAATAAATCGGCTGAGTGGGAATCGAACTCACAACCAATCGCGTTTACAGTCAGACACTGTAAAACTGAGCCATAATAGCCTTTATGTCTTTATTTGTATTTTTATCGAAATGACAAAATACCAACCCATTTTCCGTGAAAGAACAAAAGATTAATTACTAAGCAACCGGTGACTTCTAAAAGCTTAAGTACCTAAAGTGGTTTTTGTTGACGTTGTATTTATTATCTATACATATAATAAAAATATAACTGATCGCTGTCTATATATGGAAGATATATGAAAAAAAATATTAGTACAAAAACAACGTTTTTAATTTTCTTTTCTGTTTGTCTGTTTATCTGTGTATTTGTGCACGCTTATCTCAGAAAACACTTAACCGATGTAAATGCAATTTTAACTTTTGTATTGTGGTAAATTTCCCTTAACATTTAGTATTAATTTAATTTTTATCGGTTCATAAAACAAAAATGGTTTCATCATTTAAATTATAAATTTAAGCAAACTTTGTGATTTAGTGAGAACGCGGCGAAAAAACGTAATAGTTTAGTCATGTCATTTACGTAAGCAAAGCTGCGAGCGTGTCGCTAGTCTATCCATATATTTCAAGTTAATGTATATTTTTGACTAACTTTGCAGGTATGAAATGACTTGTAAGGAACAAATATTTTTTCAGTTCAAACTGTGTTTTGATAGTTCCTTATGTATATACATTTCATTGATTTAGTTAACGATTTTGATTTTTAACTGTTGGTAGGCTCAATTTTCTTCCGGTTAGGATAGTTTTTGTGACCATTGCCATACAATATTGTTCATTCTAATGCAGTTTTAAGAAGATATTTTTTTTTCAATATTTTAAAGTGTCTAAACTTATATTTGTTGTTAGCTTCTTTGTAGAGAGATTTTTACAAATTTCTGCTACTCAAAGATTATTCTACGAACAATCGTTTGGCAAGAGAGAACGCTATTTATTAAATATATTTTTTTTACATTTTCTTAAAGTGTTATTCGCACACTTAGAAAATTGAAAAAGACATATTTAGAAAACGTATACAAATTCTGCATGGATTCGTTAAAATTTTTATACGTTTCCTAAAAATATTTACCAAATAGTTTATATTTAAAATAATTTTTAATTAAGATTTTCGTCTCAAAACATAGCAAAATGTGGAAAATCGTCGCGTTATATGCCTAGATAAACAAATTGTAGAACGAAGTTCTCTTTATGACTAATAAGATATTTGAGTTTTCGTAGCGATTTGTAGCATTTTTTAAAGTAGACATGGTTGGAAACCCATTACCCCCAGGTGATCATGGTGATGATGAAGTTATTCGGTGAGCAAGTTCCAACTTGCTCTTAAAAGCTCAGAAGTTCCAAGCCCACCGCACCAGAGAGTAAGATACTGTTAGCTAATTACTGTCAAACAGCTAAGAAATCGATGAGGGTAGTTATTGTATTAACTAACGAATCTTCAAACGTGGCCTCAGTCTATCTGAAAACGTCACCATGGTAAATCATAAAATAAAAATAAAACCTGATGTTCTAAATGTTACACTATATAAAAATATTTTAAAAAAGCTGTCAAAAAACGATATAAACTAAAAGCTTTACGCAAGGTAAAGTTATCGCGAAATATTGTAGATTTTAAATTTCGATCGAACTTAATCAATTGATTGGAAAGGTATTATAACCAATTTGGACTAAAATTATAGTCTAATAAATATACATTTGATTTCTACAGTAATTGATGTACAATATAATAGACTTTTATGATATACTAAAGTATTTCTCCTTGATTTTACCTATTTTTTTTCTTTTCCTGCATTTCTTACTAGGCGGAGAGAATTTAGTGGGACGTCACTCCGTTCTCCATTTTATATATTAAAAGCATTGCGTTATATTTAATTCAGCCGCGTCTTGCGTTGACTTATAGTTCCACTAACGCAGAAAATACTCTTTACTTTAGTTACTAAAGCGAACGTTTGCCCACAAAAGTGTATTAAGCACATGATAATATGTATAATATTTTTTTATAGAAATAAACGATTTGTAAAGAATTATTATAAAAAATATTGGCATATTTTGGTAAAAAGGGATCTAATATTTTTCCTTCAGGTTTTATTATATATATATAAATATATCAATGAAGCCATCATGGCGCAATGGAACAGCTTCCGACTGTACACCATTGGTTGTGGGTTATGATTATATTTAAAATATTTTCACCTATTAGCGTTGGTACTGCCGCGTCACTTATTATTATCTCGACATAGTTCTCGGGTTCAAAAGAACCCGGTCCTTTGGAAGGCTTGCGTGGAGACACAGGTCCAACACGTAGAGGTCCCTTATAGATAGCAATCTCTTTTACTCTGACGCATCAGCCGGGGTCCATCTCTGAGTAACCACAGGTAATTGCCCAGAGATGGTCCCGGCTAATGCGTGGAAACAATGGAAAATATGGAACACTAAGCTGGGACTGGGAAAAGAATTTGGATGGACTGCGTAGTGGGCTAGTTAGTTAGCCTACCAGACGGACGCCTTTTCAAGAGTCTCAGACTGAATGTTTATTACTATTATATTACTTATTATATCAAAATTATCTCACAAGCGTACCTTTCGAACCTCCAGCTAACATATTCATTTAGATATATAAAATATAATCTACAACAATTTTCGATGTTAATTCAACTTGTTTGTTTACAGGTTATTTCTTCAGTCACCAGCGAATCCAGATCTCTTGTATATAATATTCTTCTGTCATACACAACTGACTGTCACGTTGTTACTTTGTTTCATATTTGGTAGTAAGGTAAGTTGTTTGTTAGACAGTGTACCCACAAGTGCGATATGAACCAGAAATCATTATACAAATATACGAGTAGATGTCACTTCACTAAGCAAGCTCTATATTTTAATAGTGAAAGGAAAATTGAGTCACTAGTCACTAGATCGTGTCTACGTTATCGTTATCCCGTAAAATGCAAGAGATAAAAATCAATGAACAGCATTCTCTCTTGCCAAAAAATGTTTTTTATGTTATAATTTTAGGGTATAGTAAATTTCACCTGCAGATGTGTGGAGCATTAATGTAAATACTAAAAAGTGTATAAGAATTAATAATAACTCATAGTTTAATTTGCTAAAACGATAGACAGTTTCCAAGAAGGGCGGGTTCGAACCCCGCTACTTAACATTTGGAAAAAATAAAATGAATAATCATTTTATTATCATGTAATCGTCATACAAATTCTTATAACATAGACGTTGTCAAATATATGCGACTCTACGATTGTATATTCGCCACGCTCAAAGCATTTTTCATAACCCATAAATAAACCCATCAAAAGTTTTATTGCGTATTCAACTTTCTGAATATGAACGAATGAACGAAAAAAATTCTCGAATTACAGCGCGGCGTTGGAAATGAAATGCTTAAAACTGAAACTTTCATCATATTTAATGTACAAAATAATTATCTACAATAAATTTATGGTGTGGTAGTTGTGGGTTCGGTTACCACTCGGGAGTATCTTTATGTTATATTATTTTTCTTTCTTCGGCTGGTGAAATAACAAAGCACGGCGTTGAATTACGCCTTTTAATATGCAATGTCTTGCATTTGGGAGGAAAGTGGACAACGGAGGGTCCACGAGCGTGTACTTGAAAAAAAAATTGCTGTATCGTTAGTCTGACTAGGTACATTAAAACGTTCCGCCATACACAATGTTTTTAAACTAACAGAGAGTACTAAAACAAAATCATCAAATTTAGGCAATGATTAAAGAAATTTAGGCTATGACAAAAAAAAAATTTAGTCAATGACTAAATAAATAACAGTTAGAAAGAACCTACAATAATTAAAGTAAGATTGTTTTTTTTTTAATTATAAAATCATTGTTTTATGTTACTAGGCGTACATGGTATTTAGAGGCCAAGGGAAGGATGATAGAGAAAAAACTGGCAAGTTCAGGTCAAGACCAGCTGAGTCCACTTATACAATGACCACCAACCGAAGCACACGCTTCTGTGATAATATGACGGAGAGAGATCTTGAGGTAACTGCTTAAATAATATATTTAAATGATGTCTTCCCAAAAAAAAACATATTTTCCTGTTATGAAACTCTTCTTTCTCTTTTAAAGGAAGAGTTCAAGAAAATTTGCAATCAGTTAGAGAAACTTCGTGAACGTTGCGGCTCCGGGGCTCATTTATCAAAAATTATATCCGCTATGCAAGATGCCGCTACGTTGCACGAGAGAAAGTCTGGAAATACAGATTCGGCGCCACTTAAACTCAACACAGTGTTCAGTGCAGTAGCTGGGAGACTAATGTGTACTGTCACACCTGGAGAAGAATCTAGTAGTAGCGGAAGAGATTTGCCCTTTGAAGCACCTCCTGCCTACAGGCAAAGGAACCTAACTCCCACAAAAAGCACAGATAACAGCAACGCAGAACAAAGTCAAACTGACGTAACTACAGATTCTCCGAAACGTAGAACAGATTTAAATGAGGAAACCAAAGAAGATAAACAAAATGGCGTCTTCAAGATTTCCGGTGAGGCTGGCTGTAGTGATATACGGCCCCCGGAAGTGACGAGGAATGGTATCAAGAATGATCGAAGTGAGACCAGATCGAGTCCAAGTAGTTCAGAAACAATTAGAGGCGTAAGATCCGGACACGCTAGGACCCATGCGATTGTTATCAACTTGGACGATAAGAGTAGGTTCACTGAAGAGGTTACCGTTTGAAGACTGTACTTACATTCCATTTAGAGCAGTTTCTTGACGATTTTTGGTTTGTACTTGAACTGTCCCCAATTTTTCTGCTGATACTTCACTTGTTCGTTTTTATCATATTGATTAATTACTAAAATTCATAGACTAAGGAATGGTTATGCTTGGAAGATTTTAAAATATGTTTGACTCTGGTTTGTATATAATAATATAATAATATAGTTCAATAAATATTTTAAGTTAATTAGTATTAAGTATCTAAGCCAAAATATAATGCATTTTAAATTTCCCTTACATTATGTAAGACAATGCGCTGTGTTCATATAAAATTGCGTATAAGCTCCAGTATTATAACTCTCTGTAAGTGCTAGTCTTTACTGTGATTCATAGTTTTAAATAAATAATAAAAAAAATTGTTAAAACGTTTGTTAGTTCTAAAAATGCATATCAAAGTTACTTCCTTCTAATCATTTAATGTATATACGTAAATATAAATAAATATTTGAGTTATTTATTATTTTGGTTTATATTGAATTCCTAGGATATATATTTGGCTCTCGATCTTATGCACTACTAGCTGTGCCTGTGACTTCGTTTGCGTGGTTTTCTTAAATAAAAGTAGTTACTCCTTATTAGATCAGCTATCTGCCAGTAAAAGTCCTATCAAAATGGCTGCATGAACAAACAGACAGACAAACAAACTAAAATTGTACAAAAATTTGGTATATGTACCGTGCATACACATGTGCCTTAGTTAAAAGCGGTTGTTTTAATTTTTATATATTACAAACAGACACTCATATATTATTCATTTATATGTTTAAAAACATTTCAAATTTCTATTCAATGACTAGACTTACTGGTATGCAGTATGATTTTGGCAAAGAAATGACATCAAAATATGAATTTTCTTTACAAATTTTGAAACGAAAATTACTTCTTTATTCGATTCTACTTAAACCGCAATAATACCTATCCATTTTCTTTGCAGCATGATATTAATAGTGCCAAAAACCTTGTAACTTCACACCTTTAATGCAAAGCTAGGTACGCATAGAGAATCTAGTGTGAAAAGAATTCGTTATCCACTTTCCGCCTGAACCCGACACATTGCATGGTGATTGGTCCAATGTCAACCCCGTGCTTTGTCTTGTCATCAGATCGTGGGAATCGAACCCACAACCATCGGGTTTACAGACAGACACTTTCACACTGTTTCAAATCTTGTATTTAACATGTTATATTCCTTTATTAAGCACATTAATATAAATGGTTTTAATTTCGGCATATATGAGAAATTAAATTAACAATATTTTAAATTAAATATGAAATTCTTGCAGTTTAACGACTTAACGTGTTCTTAAAGCGAGATATTTGGTTAGAAATATTTAATTATTACAAATAAAGTCTTTTTGAGTACTTCTCGTCGGGCAATTTCTTTTGTTAGGTAAAATTTTTATTTTATTCATTTAATATTGGTTTCATTTTATATTGGGTATTAAATAAATGTATATTTATATTGTTTTATATGTACATACGCCTCACGCGTTATCTTTCTTTAAATACTGTCCGACCATTTAGGTTTTAACATCTGGTTTTGTTTACGTAAGTCAGTATACATATAATAAAAATGTACCTGGTCGCTGTCTGTACGTACAACATATAAAAAAATATATTATTAGGAGTATTAATCAATGTAATAGAACTCAAAACAATCATTTCTAATTGTCTTGTCAGGTTTATCTGTTTCTTTGTACACGCTAATCTCAGTAACTGCTTAACCCATTTAAATGCATCGATTTAATTTTGACTATTACATTCTGGTAAGCGTCCGTTAAAATTTAGTGTTTATTTAATTTCAATCGGTTCATAAATGAAAAATGCTCCAATCATTTAAATTATGAATTTAATCAAAGTTTATTATTTAAGTGAAAACGCGGACTGGTGAAACAGTTTAGTAATATAGTTTACATAAGCGAAGCAAGTGGGTCACCAGTTTGAAATATATTAGCCTTATAGTAGCCTATAAGGCTAATATATAAGATATAATCTATCATCTATCATGAACAGCTTATACTGTACCAACCTTGCCATAACGTACTGAATAAACCTACATTCAGTCAAAGCTTAATTTATATATAATAATGCTTTAATTTACTGAATATAATGTAATGTAGGTAACGTTTTCAAAGAATTATTTGTAAAGCCGTGTCCGAAACAAATATTTACGCTGATATACATTTTCTATGTAAATAAAGCTAGTATTACGAATGCTGCGGTGTAGACATTTCACCTAAAACGCCCACATTATTATCGAACCCTGTATTACAATTTCAACATCATTCATCACTGTGAGGAAATCTTTTATGGATACCAGCCTGATTGGGAAGTCGGACGTGGTTATGTGGGACTCTGGACTGTCAGATAGGCTGTCCGTATACCCACTAAAACCTCACGGTGCTCCTTCTCGACCGCCACTAGCCGAGGCCACGGGAACCCCAGTCTTCCGTGAACCCCGGCGGCGGGAGCCAGCATTGCACGTCGCGGAGTCAAGGGTGGTGGGCACCCTCAACGGCCTGCTAAGAGTAGAACGCCGGAGCGACCAGCGCGCTCCTACTCGGGCCAGGTGACTAGGTGATCAGCTTCCCCAAGTTGACCACCCTCTGGCCGATCATTTATATAACTAATTCAACTCATTTAACTGACTAATATATTTTTTTTCTTATTCGTATCACTCTTGACAGAGTGGTGTTTTAATTTGGAGGGACAGGTATTGCTCGCCGCACGATGTCCCGACATCTTTTCCTGCGCGAAGTCATTCTAGTACACTCGTGTATAACTTTGCCCACCAGTGACTTTACTTAATGTGTCCACCGCATTGGGAGCTTTCCCCGTGGTCTGGTGCCTTCTACTTGGCCTTGTACAATAAGTCGTTCAATTGAGTCACGATTGCACCTCGAGATATGTCCAAACAGCTTTAGACTAATATACTAATATATTAGTCTGAAGCTATGTGAAAGAAACAAAGATTAGTGAAAGAATTACAAACTTATATCGGATATCCGAAATGAAAGATTCGAAAAACCGAGTATATAAAAGTTTCGGATAACTTCCAAATTATATAATTCAATGAAATTGGGCTAATTTAAAACAATGTTAGCTGAAAAACCACTATCCGTACCGACACTTACACTTACAGCATTCCATGTCGATATTTGCGGTACAATTTAATTTAAATACATCCCTTGTTTTTATATGTTTTACAACTTATTTTAAATCAAATGAAACACAACGCAACATTAATGGGAGGGGGAGGGGGTGAATCTGCGGTAGCTTTTTTATTCCACACATTTTTTGCGTAGGCATAATGAATGCTATGTTAAGACTGTATTTTGCTCTCTCCGCCCATATTAGAAACATGTGTTGATTGGCTTCTGCCAACACTGGCAACTTGCCAGGCATGGGGTATGATAGAAAATATAAAGATTCTCGTAAACATCGAACTCATAAATCTCGGTTATACTCACTCTCTCTGTCCCACTGTACTGCAATACAGTGCAGTAGTCTTTTATTGAAATTTGTTTATACATAATAAGTTCTTATTTTGAACATTTTCAAAGTGTTAATAACCCACACTTAATATATATATATATATATATATATATATATCTCTTAATATATATATATATATATATATATATGTATAATTTTAAAAGCGTTATATTTTTTACAAATTTCTTATGTCGTAGTTGTAATTTTCTTTAATATATTGAAGTGAAACCACTTGTACTTGTAATAAACATAAATTAAAAAAAATATATAAAAAAAATTCTACTGTAACGGTAACTGAACTACATTCCAGCTTCCTTTACATAACATGTCAATCTAAGTCAATCAACTAAGCAATACATTCAGATCCATGGCGAAATTGATAAAATGTACAAAGTCAAAATAATATATATTTTTATTATATATGCATATTAAATATACTTTATTTTCACGTTAATTTTATTATTAAATATATATTATGCCGTTATTCACGTCAAAATTTTACTAATAAGTATAAAATATCATTGAAATTATAATATACAATCAGAAATATTTAGAGCTTCGTAACCTTTAACGAAACTATCAGATATTTGAAATAAAAAAGTATCCGTAAATTTACATTGAATCCTGAATCCGATGGAACCTGTCAATAACACATTTTAAAAAAGAAACGCAACTGAGATTACAGTAATATAAAAAAACAAGCTAATATTGGTGAAAGAAATTTACTTGCATTTCTCAAAGATCTACGATCCGTAACCGACATTTAACGGATAATCCGTAATACTTTTATATCCGTATACGAAACCGATATAATAATCTTCCTATATCCGTAACCGTATAAAAATCGGCAATGTTACATCCGTAACACCCCTTAATGAAGTCATTAAGAAAGTTATAAAATGTAGTTAAATAGTTCTCCGCTTTCTGCCTAAGTCTGAAACATTGTTTGTTGAGTGTTGGCTCAATGCTGTGGTTTTTCATGTCACTACAGCGGACAAAATTAAAATCCACTGACTGGGAATCGAACTCAGACCCATCGCGTATCGTTTTATATTCATATAACAAATATTAGGGTATTATGTTTTAATAAGTATAATTCCCACACTAATGAAAGAAATCATTCTTAAAAACGTATAACAATTTGAACGTAGTGTAAGAAATGGACGGAAACGAACAAAAATAAGTTGTATAAGAAATTCGATGTAGTTAGATAAGACCTTAATAAGAGCTTAATTGGGTAGGGTGCTTCGACTGTGTCCAAGAGGCGCGGGTTTGAATCCTGCCACGTTAAATTTTTTATACTTTTTTAAATATAGTTTCTTCTTTAGGTTAATATAATCTAAATTTAAATTTAACATTTTTAAAGTGTTATTCGCACACTTAGCAAATTGAAAAACATTTTTAGAAAACGTATAAAACTTTGAACGCAGCGGGATACGAACCCGCGACTCTTGGAAACCATCTAAGCCCTCTAAAACCATGCGTTCTACATCCGGCTACATAAAAATTCTGATTCGCTTATTACAACTTGTTTTTGTTGAAAGCGTCTCTATAGAGAGATTTTACAAATTTCCGCTACCCAAAGATTATTCTACAAACAATCGTTCAGATCGAATCGGCAAGAGACTATGCTATTTATAAAATATTTTAAACTAGTTCAAAGTGTTATTCGCACACTTATTAAAAAATTGAAAAACATTTTTTCAAATCGTATAAAAAAAATTATGCGTTTTCTAAAAATGTTTTTTATTAAATTTAAATAATCTTTTTTGTTATTGTTATTTGAACTATAAACATAAAAAAAAACAAAATAAAACACAAATTATTATAATAATTTTTTTTTTAATTAATAAACGTATAGAATTAAGCCTATGTTTAAGCACTTACTGGATTTTAAAGCCACGAAAGACACTTAGTGAAGTATCGATATAAATGTGTATGAAATTTTGTATATAATGTACAGTTAGATTTTAATATAACATATGAAGTATATTATATAAGCTTTCATGTGAACGCTGAAATGGTTGTAAAAATGAGAGTAAGATAATTTTTAAACGCTATATTATATTTGTAAGTTCATTAAGCTTGTTCATTTTTTAATTTTAAACTTCAAATTGTAAGATATGATGTTGCTTTTTACTATAAAACTAGCGGTGCCCGTGGCTCTAGCCGCGTGAAGTGAGTGAGTTCTAAAATAAAATAAGCCTTAGTTACTCCTTATTACATCAGATATCTGCCAGTGAAAGTGTCATCAAAATCGGTCAAGCCATGCCAGAGATTGGCCGGAACAAACAGACAGACTGACAAAAATTATAAAAAAAAATCTTTTGTTATATGTACCGTGTACCGTGTATACACATATGTATGAATATGTATTGATATGTATTCGTATGTGTTCATAATATGTATGAATTTAGTAAAAAAGCGGTTATTTTAATAACATAAACAAACACATT
Source organism: Podotricha telesiphe (assembly GCA_038994665.1). Lineage (NCBI taxonomy): Eukaryota > Metazoa > Arthropoda > Insecta > Lepidoptera > Nymphalidae > Podotricha > Podotricha telesiphe. Next base: position 712,703 of record JAOYRR010000110.1, on the reverse strand, counting down.
TATATATATGGAGAGTTATGTCGCTATTTCTTTGTGAGTTTATTTGCCAGCTTCACGCTTTTTCTCGCGTGCAAGGGGCAGTCAGAGGGCTTATCCTAAGAATTTCCTGTCAAGACACCCCGTTCTCTATTTTCCACCCGACACCTACGCATTGCGTGTTGAGTGGCGGAACTCAACGCCGCGCTTTGTCGTGATGAATGTCTGATTGATGATGATGACTGATGATGATCAGTGATTATATTTAAATTAACAATATTTAAAACATAATCATGGATTCGAGTGGGGATCGAAGCCAAAACCAATCGCGTTTACATTTAGCCGCTGTCCCACTGCGCCATGCGGCTGGGGCTTCTCTCTGTCAGTTAATGAATGTAAAGTACTTGGACTCTCTCGAATTTCATACTCTCATACTTCATATTTCAAGTGAAATTGATTTGATAATTTGATACTCTCATACTTCAAGTAAAATTGATTAGGCTAAGTATATTTATGTATTTACAAATACATATTTGAATTCCGACGTTTTGAACATTTCACAAGTCCTTTCAGTGGTTACGGTCACAGGTAGACTGATTCGAAATACACTGAGGCAATGCCATCAAATACCAATAGATATGTTTCCAAGTTTAACTTATAAATGGCCACATTAAATAACTATTTATACAAAGTTTAAAGTTGATTTTAATATGAATTATTCAATTGAATCTAAATACACGTGGTTTTATTCTACCTTTCAGCTTTAGTTTTAACCTAGTCCTACTAACCTAGTATCAAGATACTTGGTTATCCACTTTCCGCCGGAAATGGAGCCATTGCGTGTTGAGTAGCGGAATTAGAGCGAAAAAGAAAATTATCTAAATATTGTCCCTTCAAGTAGAGATCAAACTGGCAACTACCACGTTTAAAATCAGACGATAGCCACTGAGCCACAGTGACTCTTCTCATTTATTCTAAAGAATTTACAATAGGCATTTAAGCTTACCCAGTCCTAAAGACTTACATATACCAAATTGTTTAATAACTAGCGCATGCCATACTATTCACTCGCAAGCTTGTAGAACAGGAATTTTATAGCGTTAATTTTGTCTGGAACGGCTATCTCATTGATCTAATACATTTTTTTTATTTTACCACAACAGGCTTATAGCTTTAAAGCTGGCTGGCTTTATGGCAGTAATGTGAAATTGGAAGCGCTAATAGACACGTTATTAGTACAATTAAGTATATCTCATTAGTTGTTGAATTTAATATTGGCAATACAAGACAAAATATGTAAATGATGTAAGTCTAAGTACCTTACTACACTTGTGGCCAAAATTTCGTATCACCTTAAATATATATTTTGTACTCTTTTGAAAAAAAACTTATTTTTTTTATATATCATTAGGTTCAATATGAAGTCTTATATTTAAGTAACTTGTATATAATAGTGCTTCACAAATTTGCAATAAAATAGTGTATAAGTGTTCAATGGAAAAATTACAGCGATGGAAAGAATAGTTTTATAATTAATTTAAAATGTGTTGTAATGTTTGATTCATATTCAAGTTTTTATTCTATATCTATACATATAATAAATAGATCGCTGTCTGTACATGGAAGATATATGGAAAACAATGATTTATAATTTTCTTTTCTGTTTGTCAATGCGTTTGTGCACGCTAATCTCAGAAACAGTTTAACCGATTTAAATGAATTATTTTGATTGTTGTATTGTGGAGAACTTCCCTTACTTAACATTTAGTGTTTATTTCATTTAAATCGGTTCAAAAATAAAAAAGCTACAATCATTTAAATTATAAATTTAAGCAGTTTGTGATTTAATTGAAAACGCGGGCGGGTGAACAAATTCAATAGTTCAGTCGTGTAGTTTACGCAGGCGAAGCCGCGAGCGGGTCGCTAGTAAAATATAATTGTCTATAATGTATGAAAAACTGTTCAGTCACTAGCCGAGTGACTGATTAACAGACAGGCAATGTTCAGCTCTTGCTGCCTGTAGAAAGTCTAAAATATCAAAGAACTGTATGGGAGCTCTAATATATAGTAATTTTGATAATTACAAGAACAGGAAACGACAGCATTTATGAGTGACTACTCTTTATTATATATAAAAAAGAGGCTTTTGAAGCGCACTCAAGACGTCTTTGTCTGGCTCACGATGGTCTTTCGAAAAGAAATGTCCATATGTAAAATATTCTATTGCTATTTTCTTTCTGTCGTTCGTGGCGCAGTAGGACAGTATATGATTGTAATCCCTATTGCTTATTGATTCGATTCAAAGTCGGTGGAATTGTCAAAATTTAATGGTTTTCATTTCACGACTCTGGTGAACAAGATAAAGCGCTGTGTTGAGTTCACATACTATATTGAATCGCGCAATGTCTTTAATTCGGAAACTGGAGAATGGAGTGTTTGGACATTACATTCTCTCGGACTATTTTGCTATACGAGAAGCGTGTAGTTGAAAAAGTATATATATATATATATAAGAATTGTAATATTTAAGAAATATATATATATATATATATAATATATTCTTTCAATATGAATCAAAACTTACTATACGTTAAGTGAATGTACGAACTTCAAAGGGAAGATATCTAATATTTTTTCCGTCGCCGTAGCTTTATCATAAAACGTCTATTGTATCGTCGATATAAAAAAAACAATGTTGACAATCACAATAAAGAAGTTCACAAAAATAACTTAATATATTTTATTTTACGCCCATTTTGTAACGTTAGAAGTTACTGTAAGATGTTCGTATATATGTTAATGTATCTCGATTTCGGGCGGAAAATGGAGAACGGAGTGTCTGGACACAAGGTTTTCTCTTACTAGCCCGCTATACGGGCAAACGTATTAAGCTGCATTAATATTGTTTATTAAATTCTTTTGTACTGTGTCGCAGTGAAACAGTGGGTGATTTTACATGCAATGGTTATGAGTTCGAACCCCACTTAGGAGGATAGTATTAAAAATTATTACCATTCCCCTGATCTGGTGAAACGAAACCCGGTGTTAAGTTCCATTATCAGAGCACAATGTGTCAAAAATACGACAACATGATTAATTATAAATAACCCCATTGCTGTTTGCGGAAAAATATGTATAATTTAAAAATATTGTGCAATATTTTCTTCCTGTTTTTGCTCATATATATTTAACAGAAACAAAAGAAAAACTGAAATAGATTTTGTTAAAACATATTTTTTGCTTATGCTTATTAAAAAATGAATGCGCTATAATAAATAATGGATGGAGGGCACGATGGTGCAGTGGGATAGCGTTTGGCATTAAACGCGATTAATTGTGAGTTCGATTCTCATTCGGAGAAATATTTTCGCTCTAATACCTAAAACAAAGAACGGCGTTCAGTTCAGCCACTGAACAAGCAATATGTCAATTCCGAGCGCAATGGAACAGAGTGTATTGACACTAAATACTCTCTGGCTACCCTGTTAAGCTGGACAACGTGTGAAGCTGAAAAAAAACTGTAATAAACTAAACAAAAGAAAAACAAGCAAAACAAGTAAATTTATTTCGAATTAAGCAACATTTGATGTCATCCACACAAAGCTCATAATCCCGACGTGACAGGCTACTACTCGAGTACACAACGCTGGCAACACGCCAACTGAAAGCTTGTCAACTTATTTGCCTATTCGCCCTTTTTGCAGCATATTTAGCAAATTCCCAAACTTAGAGAAAAAAGTGAAAGCGCTCATGAAAACGCACTTGTTACATTATCTTAAACAAATATAGTCTAAGGGGCGAATGTTGAAAGCACGCTGTATTATGATAATGTTTGTGTTTTCTTTTTATACAATAACAACAAATATAAGTTGTAATAAGCGTATAAGAATTTTAACGTAGCTGGATATAGAACGCAGGGATTAGCGGTCAGAGCGCTTGAACGGTTTTCAAGAGGCGCGGGTTCAAATCCCGATGCGTTAAATTTTTTATACGTTTTCTAAATATGTCTTTTTCAATTTCCTTAGTGTGGGAATAACACTTTAAAAAAATGTTAAAAATATCTTAAGATTCATTTACTATTATAATATTCTTCGAATTCCTCATCCATAATGAAATAGACATTGAAAAATGTAGTTAATACCGATATGCGAATCACAAAAAACTCGTATTGCCAGTCTGGTTTTATAAGAAAGTCTATAACGGAATATTTTGTCACCACCTCCAGATATCGATATACAAGTGTAAAAAGGACTTAAATATGCATTATATTGAACAGGAAAGTGTTTCATTTTTAGGTCACCATGAAGCAATGGGCCAGTGTATGTTTGTAAACAAGAGGTTTAAGTAACTCTAGCAAATGAATATTTAAAGTAATTTTACTATCACCGCTCTGGCACGGCAAAAGGCGGTGATGAGCTCCGCCACTCAACTCGCAGTTTTCTCTTGATTAATTGAGATGATTAAAATTTGCTTACCCACATAATAAAAATTGGAAAAATTTAAATGGAAGAATTTGCAGTATCGCTAAGCCACTAATCAAAACATTTATTGGCTCCACTCACAAAATTTCATCTAAGACTTTCCATATTCAATAAACTTCTATTAGTTTTGAACACACAATGGGTAAGGTTATAATATACTAACAACACAAGTTAGATTATAAACGAAATTCAAAATTCGAAGGCCATATTGGCGCAGTGTTGGACCGTGGAAACGATGGTGGTGGGCTCGATTCCAACTAGGAAGAATGCTTTATTATCCTTGATTGAGTAATCAAAATTACTAGTTAAATATAGATATTCAGTTCAATATCGTTTAAAATGTGAACAAAACTTTTGATCCACTCTGTATTTAGATGGTAGCTAGATATACTAACTAAAACCCTTTTATCTTCGCCTTCATGTACGAAATAAAAAGAAATGATATTTTTTTGCTTAAAGCTTATAATAAAAATATTATAAAGCCTGTTTGTAAAAACTTTAAAAGTTCCTATTAAGTTCAACATACTGAGTAGTATCTGCGTAAAATCGAAATCAATTTAACAACAATTGAATATAAAAAAAAAAAAATTTCTTAAACGGCAATTTTAGTGCTAATAGAAACGTGGCACTCTAACAATATTAGAATCTAAACTATACTAAAATAGACGAAACGTCGTATATATAACATAAATATACCAAAAACATATATTTAGAAAATATAAAAATTTTAACGTATCGGGATTTGAACCCACGCCTCTTTAAAACCGCTTGAAACTTTAGTGGTTTACTAGAGGCACGGGTTCAAATTGCGAATTTTTCAAATTCATAAGTGTGTGAATAACACTTTAAAAAAAATGTTATAAATAACCAATCATAACTCGTGTTTATTATAAATAATGCAGCTTTTCCCATACAAAATATGAAAAGCAGGGCCCTTTCATGAATGTTAGAGCTTTTATATATTACAAAGAACTGTTTCTTTTGATGCCAGTTACATACTATATACGAATTGCGATATATGTAACAGGATCTGGAAAATTGTAGATTTGAGATTTTTTCTCTTACATTTTCCGCTTTTTGCTGGAACGATGCTTGTTAAAGATAACCTAATGTTAAAACTCTCCGCATTTTAAATTTCAGTATTCTCGTAACTAAGGAGTAACTTGACAACCATCGGCCATACTTAAATTTCTCCAAACTGCGACAGAATTACTTTTATCAATCTTCTATATATCTACATATACCAGACCATCGTTGCGAAGTAGCACAGCGTCTGGCTGTAACGCGATTGGTTGTGGGTACGATTTCCACTCGGGGGAGTAATTATATTAATAATATTTTCTTTTCTATGCTCTTGTACCTAAAACAACGCGCAACTTTGAGCTAGACCGCTCACATGCAATGGCTCGAAATCGGACGAAAAATGGAGACAGTAGTGCCTGTACACTAAGTTCTCTCTGATTCCTCTGCTATACGGAAAAAAGTGTCAACCTGTATGTATATATATATATATATATATATATATGTACATTCAGCTTATTTCGTCTATATATTCGATAGTTCCTTAGCCAGACCAAAACTATATTGTATTGAATACAATAACTGTATACTAAAGGTTTCAAGTTTCACTTGTAATACTACTGTCATAGCAATATTGCCTTAACTGTAGATTTGGCTAACTCTGTAAAACAATATCAAACTGAAGTCGCTCGCTTTATCAAATATCATACTGTTTCCATTTATATCTTATAATTTGGACTTTAGGGATGAAACTCCTCAGCGATCCGTGGCTTCACCGTGCCGGGCCGGGCAGTGCCTGCGACTTGCGTCCCAAGTGTTAAGGGGCTTGCCTCCACTATCCGAGCTAACCAAACCCAAAAAAAAAACTTCTATTCGAAAAAGAAACTGCAAACGATGATAGTTCAAAGATTCATATATGTTTATTCCGTTACCGTAACAATTCCTATATTAGTGTCCCATTACGCTCCTATATGCCGAATTTCAGTTTCCACGCTACGTTGCTTCGGTTATGCGTTGATTGTGAGTCACTCAGTACCAGGATTGTCAGTCACTCATCACAAGAAGAGTTATATATATAAATCTCATATATATATACTTTTAGATAGATTTCTATCTAGACAAAAGTACTGCGTAATTATCCTAGAACTCATCCTGACTATGAGTTACTAAACAATTGTAAGTTATACTCGTTTACACGTGGACCGTAAGACGTGTAAGAGATCTCATAAATCTCATATACAAAAATCAAAGAGCAAATAGTATTTGTTATATATATTTATATTATTTTTATCCTTTGTATTTTAGTATCAATATATCTCAGAAATTTCAATGTCTATCGCAGTTCAATGATTTTGTCACAGATATCACTTTGGATATGAAACCCTTAGAAGAGTAATCTATTTAGATTACGGATGTAGCAACTGACAGCTGTCATATTCTTTTCAAAAGGAACAATCACATAATATAAGTTATCTATGCATATATTGAAAATGTAACTGACGGTGGCTGTACATGGAAGATATATAGAAAGTAATATTATTGGGGGCATTTATTAATATAATGGAACCTAAAACAATTAATTTTTATTTACTTTTCTGTTTGTTTGTGCACGCCAATCACAAAAACGACTTAAATTGTATTTTCGTCCCTTAAGATTTAGTGTTTGTTTCATTTCAATCAATTCATAGATAAAAAAGTTACAACCATTTAAATTATAAATTAAAGTGAAGTTTGTAATTTACGTAAGTTTAGTCGTGTAGTTTACGCATTCGAAGCCCCGAGCAGGTCGCTAGTTATATATATGTTCATATATATTGAAGCCCATCGTGGTGCAGTGACTCCGAGGATAGATTATTTTACATAATTTTTCATAAGTGTTATCAAACACTTTTGAGCAACATATATTTTTCCTATTTTAAACATATTTTTAAAGAGTTATCACACACTTAGGAAATTGAGAAACATATATCTAGAAAACGTATAAAAATTTGAACCCAGTGGAATTTGAACCCGCGCCTGTTGAAAATCGTTCAAGCGCTCTGACCGCTAAGCCATGCGTTCCCTTCTTCACTCGGGTAATTCAGTGAGCCATTGAGTTCGGCCACTCGAGACACAATATCCCCAATTTGGGCAGAAAGCGGAGAACGGCGGGTCTTAACACTAGTTCCTCCGCAAGTAAAAGTAAAAATATTGAAAAAAGTCTTTTGTACCACAGAATCCAAGAAGAATAAAAAAAAAGCTTTACACTTTTCCCGCATAGCTAGGTAGGCAGATAGAACTTAGTGTCAAGACACTCTCTTGACCGCTTTCCACATGAATCCAAGAACTTCGGTGTTGAGTGGCAGCACTCAGCATTTAAAAACACCCAATTCTTTGATTTCCTTCTATGTGTCAAAGAAAGTCTTCAAGAGGAGATGGTTATGTCCAAATGAGACATTACTTTTTGAGTGACTGAACCCCATTCTTAACTTACATTACAAAAAAATCAAATTTAATTCTAGCTTTTCATTTACCCCTTTACTGAACTATCCAAGCATCAACATGCCAATTTTCGACGCACATAAAAACTTTTTAGTTTTTTCCGCTATATAAATAAAAAATACATATTAGCATTGACAAACGATTGTCAACACATTTCAATGTGAAATCAATGGTGTGTAAATTGCAATCAAATCGTAAACCATTACATGTGAACTAGCATTGGCTACAATTTATGGACATATACAGGAAAATGGGAAAAAAATCCTATACATATGTCCATGGGGACCGGTTAGTTTGATTTGTTGGAATATGTTAGTTTACGCCATCATGGCGATGTGACAGTGTGAAAGCGCAATGGTTATAGGTTCAAGTTTCATTTGTGGGAATGATTACGCTTAAATTATATGGATTTCCATTCCATTCTGATAATATAAAGTGGCAAGCGCAGGTTCCAACATTCAAACCGTGATGAGTCAGTGAATGAGTTTAAAAGTGGAGAACGGAGTGTCTTAAATAATAATAAACGATTATCTCTTGCTTTCTGCTACAAATGGAAGACAAGTGAATGCCAAATATAATATAGGTTATTTTTTTAAACTTGACTTACAACTCGATTCAACTCGATTAGAACATATTAGAACCGTATCTTAAAGAAACGTCAACGTTACATAATTTTATATGTGAATTTAACATTTTGTTACAAAGGATTACAAGATCTAGCATTTCATATTTATTTAAAAAAAAATTTTTATAATGTATTCATACTCTTAGGAAATTGAATAAAATAAAAAAAGTTATTTGATTTTCACGATTATTACATATTTTGAAATGAAACTATTTTAACCGAATTAATCGCGTATAATTTTGGTATTCGAAAATACATTTTAGAACCTGGCGTTTCGCACACTTTACAGTAGTCCGTGGTTACAGGTAGACTGAGGTGGCATTTATCTGCTGTCATTTGATACAATCATTATGTCAAACTACCGCCAACGATTTCTTAGTTGCCTCGCATACTGCCAGAATCCAGTTCTTGCAAAATTCTAAGAATGTAAAAATGTATTTTCAAATACCAAAATTATACGCGATTAATCCGGTTAAAATAGTTTCATTTCAAAATGAATAACATATATTTAGAAAACGTATAAAAATTTTAAAGCAGCGGGGATTGGGTTCAAATCCCCATCCGCCTGTTGGAAACCGTCAAATCACTCTGACCGCTGAGCCATACGTTCTACACCCATATACGTCTAAAGCAAAATCTTATACGTTTATTACAATTTATTTTTGTTGCTAACATCTCTGTAGAGAGATTTTTACAGATTCTGATACCCACATATTATTCTTAGAACAATCGTTTGGCAAGTGGGAATGCTGTAAATTAAATATTTTTAACATTTTGAAGTGTTATTCACACTGAGAAGCAGATAAAAAATATTGCGCGCCGCTTGAACGGTTTTCAAGAGGCGCGGGTTCAAATCCTGCTGCGTTCCAATTTTTATACGTTTTCTAAATATGTCTTTTTCAACTTCCTTAGTATGCGAATAACATTTTAAAAAATGTTTAAAAAATAAAAAATAAAAAAACATTCTTAGAAAACGTATAATATTTATTCGATATCCCAATACGCCACAATGGCGGTACTGAACCTATTTTTATTTCTAGATAAATCATCAAAGTTTGCTTATAAGCGTCAGATATTGAACCCATGACTTTCTGACCATCTATTGTTTACAAATTTTGAAATGTAAGCGTTCCTCCAGTTAGATAAGATAAGGTCGTAATTTATTGTTATAATAATATATTGTCAATATTGTAACGCATCTGGGCTTTCCCAGGTACAATGAATCTATACATATAATAAAAATGTGACTGATCGCTGTCTGTACACAGAATATATATAAAAATATATATATTATTAAGGACATTTATCAATATAATAGAACCCAATAGGATGAATTTTTTATTTTCTTTTCTGTATGTATGTACGTTTGTGCACGTTAATTTCAAAAATGGCTTATTCGTATTAAATACAATTTTTACTATTGTATGTTGGTAAGCTTCTCTTAACATTTAGTGATTATTCCATTTCAAGTAATTTATAAATAAAAAAGTTACAACTGTTTAAATTATAAAATTTAAGCAAAGTTTGTGATTTAAGTGAAAACGCGGGTGGGTGGGTGAAAAATGATATAGTGTATAGCGAAAACGCGAGCGGGTCGCTGGTAATAAATATTTTCTTAGTTTAGTAAGACAAAATTGTATAGTTGCCAACATGCAATGTATCTATCAATACTGTAATAATACACTAAAAACACAATATTTGTATGTGCACATCTTCGGAACTACTGGACGGACTAGAAATATATATATATATAGACCACGTAAACGAAGTTAAGTTACATAAACTGTAGGTACACATAGCTTAGTGACAGACAGACTTAGTGACGTGACGGAGTGACCTCCGTTCACCATTTTACATACATTTAGTGCCGAGTTGTGGAACTAGACACTGTAATTTGATGAGCAGACGAAAAAAAAAATTATTATAAGTTAAATTAGAACTTAAAACCATTGCGTTCAGTCAAAGAAATCTCAGCTGCGCCACTATGGAGTGATATATGTATGTTAAATATTTTCAATATTAGCCTAATTTTTATTGCAATTTAGATAAGCGGTTGTCGAACAGTTTGATGAGCTCCTTAATACTGACGACGGAAGCATTCGATACGCTCGCCTCGGAAATGTACGCTCAAGACAATTATTGGCAAAGAACATTTTTCGGTCACACGGTATGTAGCATATCGATTCTTTGCGATGACAACGTGGCGTCTCGTTGAAATCGATTTTCCATTTCGCTTGATATTTGAGGCTTGCAGCCTTGGGTTCGATTTTCTACACAAAACGCGGTGTTTTTCAATCGTTGCCTTAATAATTATCATTGTGGTTTTAAATATCAAGTAATGTGGGGAATCGATTTTGAAATGTCACATTGTCATCGTAAAGAGTCGATATAATTTTTTTTACATAAAAAACATGTTTATAGGATTAAGCTAAATCGACATAGGTTTAATTACGACTTTGTATGGTTTAGAGAATATTTTATATATACATCAGTGGCGAAGTGTGAAATTATTGGAGAGGTAAACCGGCGTTAAAAACAAATACTACCAACACACCGAGTAAATAAATGCAATTTATGTTGAAATTGTTTTGTATCAAGTGAAATAGATTTTGTAAGAGTTTGTTTGATTAAATAATTATATTTATTAATCATTTATTTATCTATTTATTTTAATTTATTAAAGCTAAACCAGTGGGAATCTTATTATGTGTACATTTAGCCATTAATACACATGCATATATTATGTGTATAATTAAAGTTTTTACTTATAAAGTGATGGAATATTTACATGACATTGCTATTTATATCAATTAGATCTAAAAACACCGATATTTTCAATATTAAAACAATGCCACTATTTGGAATTGAACCTGCAATGTGAAAACGTTTGTTGATTTTCTACACAAACTAACTCTATATTTGTTTTATATTATCATATTGTGGTGCATTGTATGTGTCATAGCGCAGCATGCAAATGTACACGCATCGGTGGTGGGTTCAAATACCACTCAGAAGAATTAATATATTGTACACGATATGAGTATTCTTATACTTTTGTTTTTCATTTCGCATGTTTTTTTTTATTTATTTTCTATGTTTATTTCTATTTGTGGAGTACTAATAATTAATTCTTATTATTATTATTTTTATTATATTTAATGTTTTCACTTTACCTGTTTCGTAAGACACCATGACGGGTGGAAAGAGAGAACTAGTGGAGACCGAAATACCTTAAGCGCTTGACTCTCTCTCCGTACCTCAACATATGTGGGAGATATGTAAAACTAAATAAGTATTATATGAATATTTCCATTTAAACGTCATATAGATATAAATAAATACAAAAATAAGTCTTGTAATTCCGTATGGTTTTTGTTTTATTTTTGTCTTACAGTTCACAATGTCTCGTGATTCCTGCTCTGAAATGGGCGATGTAGCCACAAAATCACTTATTATGAACTTGAAGTCGTGGTTGCAAGGTCATGAAGAAGCTCAGGTTAGTACTGCAGTATGAAAAAGGCGGTAATGTAGGGTGCCCTGCAGCAAGATGAAGGTATGAAGGCAGGGGATGGATGTGAACTGCCCATGATTTGTGTGGTTACTTTCTATAAAAGAAGGCTGTACTCAGTGAAGTAAATATTTGGTTATTTTGAGTTGAATTCAGGCTATCGTGGCACAGTGACTGGCTGTAAACGATTGGTTGTGGGGTTTATTTCTACTCAGGGTGATAATTACATTGAGATTATTATAATTTCTCCGCTCTGGTTAGACAAAATAGCCGTTGAGTTCCGTCACTTAACACACAATGTCTCTTATTCAGGCGGAATGTGAAGAACGACTATGTGAGAAAAAGTGGGCAACTGAAAGACAATTTGTTATATTCATCAAACCTTCTTAGAGAAATCCTAAACAATTTGTTAATATAGAAATAAAACAGTAAAAGAGAGATATAGCGGAATACATGAAAAATGAAACTTCTCTATTAGTATGGTCGATGATCGATGCGAACCACACGGCATTGTTTAATCATTTATTCGTTTGTTTGTCAAATACAGTAATTAGTATATTTTTTTCTAATTCAGTGACTTAGAGGTGTTGCGTGTTGGGTGGTGGAACTCAAAGCCGTGAAAACGCGTTTCATTAGATTAGGGTTTATTGTATAAATATTAATTTCACGGGGGAATCGAACCCATTATCATCACATGTACAGTGAAGTACTATGATGTTCGTTTAGATTTTGTATCAATATATTCACCTTATTTATATATTTTATTTTATAAGTATGTGTCAGAATATAAGTGAAAATGACACTTTACGCGTAAAACCTTCGGAAAACTTTCTGAAAGCGAACAAGTTTCAGAGTTTAGTGTGTTCGTCGCGTGAAATTGAAATAAGTTGCAAAGCATTTACTTTTTATATGACTAGCGACTTGCCTCGTCTCACGTGAACGTGAGCAAAGGTTAAAAATCTAAAAAGCCTTCAACGAAACACTAAGAAGAATAATAATCAAGCCATAGCTTTTAAGTTAAATTTGTATTCTCATTATGTGAACTTGGTTGATCTTTGAGGACACGGTATCAATAATACTGGAGGAAGGTCATGTAAAAAGCATGTGGACCTATATTTTGTTAACATTTCTTAAAGTGTTATTCGCACACTAAGGAAATTGAAAAAGAAAACAAGAAAAAAACAACATATATGAGTTGTAATAAGCGTATAAGAATTTAGTAATAAGAATTTAGACTAGCTGGATGTAGAACGCATGGCTTAGCGGTCAGAGCGCTTGAACGGTTTTCTAGAGGCGCGGGTTCAAATCCCGCTGCGTTCAAATTTTCTAAGCATGTGGACCACTTTTTTATTTTTTTTTTAACATGAGAAAATCCGTTACGGATATCCGCCCGATTGGGGGACTCGGACGCGGTTATTTGGGACTCCAGTCCGGAGATATGAACCTCACTAAAACCTCACGGTGCTCCTCCTCCACCGCCACTGGCCAGGGCCACAAGGACTACAATCTTCCGTAAACCCTGGCAGAAGTGAACCTCCTGGAGGGCGTGTATGAAATGTTTGGTGTGACCACAGTGGCCGAGGCGAATGAAGTATGCAGGGACGCTCCGTTCTCTCTGACTTAGTCTAAATAAGTGAAATTTAAATTGGTTTTGATAAAATTAAAAACTCCGTAAATAAGGTCGACAATTATTTTTCATATACACTAGTTTTTGTCCACAAATTTGTTTGTGTAGACTTTTCATTTCATATTGTATTGTGTGGACTTTTCATTTCACACTTTAAAAATGTGAAATGTAAAATACTGCTTTTGCCGTTTCCGGGGTTTAAGGAAATGCTCCTCTGATTCCAAATTTAAAATTTTCATTTTCTACACCCAATAGTTTTGGCTGTGCGCTGTCAGTCAGTCACTCAGTAATGGAACAGTTTTAAATATTGATATAAGTGTATTCCCCCGCACTGTTTTAACATAATGAGGTGTTTGCTTGTGCCATCTAACAGTTCGTCTTAAATGGATATACGTTGAAAACAAATAAAAAATAAATTAAAAAAAAAACATTAAAAAAAGACTATATATAAGACGGTCCTTTTTCTATTTTTCTTCACCAGGTTATGTTGGCAAGTGTCCTGGTGGTGATAGGACTGTGGTGGCTCGTACGTACTCTCCTAGCTCTCGTCATAAACCTCATCTGTCCCATTCTTGTGGTACTAGTTGCTGTGGTGAGTAAATAATATTTTTTTTATTAAATGAATACATAATGGTGAGTCACTCGGCTAAATTATTTTATTATAATAAGGGCGTGTATACAGCGGCCTGTATATCTATCACTTATATATCTGGGCCTATATAATAAAACTTCTTGATTTTTTTTAATACATGTGGGGAAATTTTGTCTAAATACCCCCCTAAAAAGTTTTACTTTTTTAGCTAAATGGATTGCATTAATTCTGTTGTACGGAAATATGTTTTAGAAAATCCGACGTTTTAAACATTTTACAGTAGTTGATGTTCATAAATAGGTTCATATTACTCTCTTTCAAATTTTAAATAGACTATGAATCGAACCTGTTACCCTTGAACTTCACGTATACTGTGTGAATTTTTAATACAAATGACGTGAACTAATAAATCTCATACATTTGTTTGAAATTTAGTTTGTTTTCCCTTTATTTGCTTTAGATTAAAATATGCTACACTTTACAACGCCGCTTTTCTCCTTTTTATTTTCGCAAATATGACACTCTTTTATCTTCATAGCAGCCAGGGTAGCCTTGTGTCAGGTGTCTCGGTTCTCCACATAAAGATTATAATAATGTGGAGAAATTATGAAAGCGGATAAATTAAAACAATTTAAATATAGTCATTCCGGCTAGTGGGGATGGCGATCGGCAATTTTGCGTTTGCAGTGTATATGTTATCTTTATATGTTATCTCTATAACTTTCTATGTAAAATACTAAAATTTTTAATTATTGAGTGAAAAATTTTGAAAAATACCAAACTTTTGAACCTGTATCTTGTAAATTTAATTTTTAAAAGAAAATATTTTTAAATATGTATTACGAAATCAAAAAAAAGATATTCAAAAAATATTAATTCAATTTTCAACCTTGGTTCAAATCGAACGTCTTTCTCTAAGCTTTCATTCGCTCATTCTTTTCACGTAACTATTGATACCAAATTAATTACTGGAGCTTAAATAAAGTCACTTAAATAACCTTTTTAAAAACGTTTTTCGATAAAGTTGTAAAAAAAAAATTGACGTACGTTGCACGACCACGAATTGGTTGACAATGCGTGGCGTTAATTTCCGCTGCTGTAAAAAATATATAAGAATTACACTTATTATTAGACAAATATGATTTGCTTATAATAACAAAAACAAAAATAACTACAGGCTTTTTGGTGAGCTTCGAAAATCTCACTTTGTAAAAGAAAGCAACCATTAAAGCTTAAAATATACATACAAATATACAAGTGTAAGAACACTTCCCTCGTTCGAACACTATTGGCTTAGTGCCAACTAAAGTTTTCATTTAAGGTTTTCAAATAACATCGTATTTACTTTTAAACACAAATACAATATTGATTGCTTTCCTTTGAATATTTTCTTAAGTTATATTATTTACTATACCGATGTGAGTTCGATACTGAATGAGACATATGTTCCCTTAGTTTACCACAAAGCGTAAAGCGCGGGGTTGAGTTCCGCTTCTCGACATGCAATTGTGAGGGGAAATGGCGGGTGGCTTAGTGTATTCCAGTGGCGATGTGATGTCCAAACATTGACATATTTAGAATTAATTTCCTAAGTGTCCGAATAACACTTTAAAAAATTAAAAAAATATATATATAATAAATAAGTCATTAACAAATATAATAGTTTAATAATTTAATAAAACATATTATATATTGATTATAATTGATACGATACAAGACAATTTCAAAGTAAATTCCAATTTAATACTTATGGTATCGTTCAATATGAACCTATATTTTTTATATTTCTCTTTATCTCACCGGCTTTATTCTTTGCATTTTTTTACACTTCGTTAATAGTCTCTTGACATTATGATTTCCCAGACGGTGTGAGAAAATTTGTGGTACTGTAGCCTGTAACTTTTAACATATTTCGGCAATAATATAAAACAAACTTACATATATATTCATATTTTTTATTTACTTACACTCACGATAAATTATACATACAAACATCGACTTATCGGACAGCTTGCATCCGTGTTACCACTGAAGTAAGCAGGTCAGATACGTGCCCTGCTACCTGCGCGTACGCAGCCGTCTAACCAAGTCATTTGCTTATTCCGACGCGGTGCGCATGTCTCTTCCTTGCTTAACTCATTTCATATTACGCATTATTTCTTCATATTAGCATCTGTGCTTTCCTCTTTAATTCTGTTACTGACCTGTATGTGCTTTTTGTATAAGCTGTGTGTGTTTCCTGTGCTCGTGGTTACACCCTTTTTCTACGCTTGTGCCTTCTAGCTGTACACGTATTATAAGTGTATAGAAGTGAACATGAAATAATTAATAATTAAATAATTATTAAGAGAGAATAATTAATGTGAGACTACATTTTATAACTTCAGTAAGGAATCGCGGTTCTTAGTTCTGCTTGTCTACAAGAAATGCCTTCAAACTGTATGTACGGGAGATGGAGAACATAATGTTTTAACGTTAGATTATTTTTTGCTTTCTTTACAAATGTACAAGAAATAAATAGAGTTTTCTTTACAGATTTGCGTTCCACAACTGCGAACACCTCTATTGGGGCAAAACTATCCGTTATTAGCCAATCTATTAAAGAATATTCTATTGAAACTAGCCGAAACTATCAATACTTGATTTTTATGAAATTACTGTATAGAAATATCAAAAACACCATAAATGTTAAATAAATATTGTAAAATTTACATAATTTTGAGTACTCCAATACCTTCTTGAAGAGTAATTTTGTGATATTAAATGTTGTTATACAATTGGAATGAAATATACTTTTTTTATTTTATTTAAAGAAAATATTTTTTTCAGTATTGGCAGAAAGAACCCATTACACTATCGGAACCAGTTATCCTTTTTTTGGAGTGCAAGACTAGTTTCTAAAAGATATAAAGTGATTCGATGCTCTCGTGGCGTGGTGGGTAATCACGATTGGTTGTCGATTCGATTTCCACTCGGGGGAATAATTATACCAAAATCATTTTCAATGCTCCGCTCTGCTCAACAATACAAAGCGCCTTGTTCCGCCACTCAATGTCTCAATTCAGGCAGAAAGTGGAGAACGGAATGTCTTGATACTATTTACTTTACCATGCGTGATTCAAAAAAAGTACTTAGAAAAAAAATATAAGTAAACGTAGTAGGGCTTACTTTTGAGGCCTGTCCGTGCTCTTGGAAGAGCTGTCTTGGCTTATAAGAAACGTGGGTTCAAATCCCACAATGTTTTTATATTTTTATATATATCTAATTATCTTTCTAATGCTTAGTTAGTGCAAGATTGATACTTTAAAAAAATAATTAAGCACGGAGATTGTCTCGAAAACCTCCAAGCTTTATTGAAAATCATCATCTTTTCAAGCTCAATATTGTACGTGGCAGCGTCTGATTGTGTATTTTAAATATTATTTCTTCGCTCTGGTACCTAAGACTAAACGCGGCGTTGAGTTACGCCACTCAGTGCCATGACATAAGTTTTGACACTAGCCTGCTATGCGGGAATAGCGTAAAGCTGTAAAAAGTTATAAACGAGTTGTCGTCCGCAAATTCGGTTGTGTGGTTGATAAAACGTACAAATCAGATTTTGAAAAAACATCTCTTACACTCTCCGGAACCTTTATGCAAAATGTCAGCTTCTTGTCACTCAGTAACTATTTTATATAGTATATATATATATATATATATATATATATATATAAGAAAAGATTTACAGCAATACTGCCATCTGTTAAAGGACAAATGGCTTGTAAAGCTTTATTACATTTATAATCCATCACAAAGCCGCATGTGCGACCTCTACTTATATCATAGTGATTGCTGAGAAATGGAACATAAGGTTTGTTTGTGTACACTAAGTTTTTTTTTTCAATTTCTCCACGTTTCTGGTAAATTGTAAAGTAGAGTAGACAGAACCTAGTGTTGAGACACTCCGTTTTCTATTTTGTTGCCCAACAATGAGATATTTAAAAGCGTCATATGGTCAAATTGGTAAGAACATCAGTTTCATGCTACGAAAGTATTGCATTTTTATCGGATTCATTCATTTATTTCACAAGTGTGCAATATTTCATTAAAATTAATGGAATGGTAATAAATTTGCTAAACAGATGTCAATATAGCGAAAGCGTCAAAAACAAGCTCCGAGAGCGTCGCCTGAGATGGTATGGCCACGTTGCGCGCTGACTTGAGAACTATGACGGATATACCTTGAATATATCAAGTGTCCCTGGAGCAAGACCCCCCCCCCCCTCAAACGCCCAAAGAAGCCAATGGACTAAGCACTGAGATCTTTGAATTTCACGATTACTACACATTTTGCAATGAAACAATTCTTAACCGGATTAATCGCGTATATTATTGGTATCCGAAAATACATTTTAGGAACCCGACGTTTCGAACACTTTACAGTAGTCCGTGGTCACAGGTATACTACTGTAGTTTCGAATACCAATAATATACACGATTAACCACTGAGGATGTCAAAGATCGTGCAAAGTGGAGGAGATTAAGTAGAAAGGCAGGAAAAGAATCAGTAGTATAATAATATCTCGTAGATTCATTGAATTAGGCCTTCACCCGAGGGTTCTAGGAAAGTAATGTCAGCAGAAAAATTTAAACAATTGTTTTAATCGATGATTAAAAATGTATAAACAAATAACAATGTAACCACATTTATGGAACACAACACTGAAAATCAATGTCAATTTTTTTTTGGATGTATTTTACTTTTATTTTATTTATTATTTATTAATACGTATCTCGTTAAGAAACGGAAAGTTAGGGTTGATGTACACTGAGCTATTAATTTTAAGTTTAGTCATTTTTACTTTGAATTACTTAGTGGATAGCAACTCTTAACATCGAAGTATGTCTGATTACAAAAAATCTAGTATATTATTTAATAGTATAAAATATATAACATAATAGAGTATTTTTTATATTTTTTTAAATAACTTATTTACACTTTTTGGACAGGAACAAAATATATGAATAATTTAAAGTAGCGAGATTCGAACCCGCGCCTCTTGTAAATCGACCAAGAGACGTGGGTTCGAGCCCCGTTACGTTCAAACAATGTACATTACACATTTGTAAACAATGTGTACGGTTTTTACAATAGCGTCTCTGGGATGCTATTCTTGGACGTTTACTGGAGACGTCTGAAAATGTTCTATATTACAATTTAAAAGAAGTATTAAAAAGACGATATCTTTATATTATATCTCAATTAATGATTTTATAAATTCTAACACGCGTTGGGAATGAAATGCGCGCTCCAGTCTATTTCAAAGGTATCGTTATTATTAAAAAATAAGTAAATTACAGTTTGAAAAAAAAAAGGTAATAAAAGTCCCGCTGAGTTTCTTGCGCCGGTTCTTCTCAGATCCGAGGCATTAACTTTAGTGAACCGGCGGTAAATTGTTTGACTTTCAAAAAATTAAGCTTGCAACTTAGTTTTTTTGTATGAAACTATTTGACTTTGATGTCGAAAACATTTTTCAAATCAAGTTAATTTATTAAGCAAAAATAATTAGTTTAAAATAACTAAGCTTACTTCAAAATGATTAATTAAACTATAACATTATTTATGAGGCTGTTTTAAGAGTAATCTTTATAAATATACTAGCTGGTACGAGTACGAGCTCTTAATCCAGGTTTAAACTGTCGCTTACGTTAATCATTTGTAACCACCAACAGAGATGTTATTTAGTATTAGCTAACATTAAATAAGCAAATATATGAAAATAATCTAAATAAAAACTTATTTGAATAAATAATATTTTGATTTTTTTTTTTTTTTTTTTTTTTTTTTTTTTTTTTTTTTTTTTTTTTTTTTTTTTTTTTTTTTTTTTTTTTTTTTTTTTTTTTTTTTTTTTTATATATATATATATATATATATATAAATATATAAAATCAAATACTGAAAAAGACATATTTAGAAAACGTGTAAAAATTTGAACACGAAAAATTTGAAAAAAAATTGGATTTGAACCCGCGCCTCTTGAAAACCGTTTAACGCTTGAATGGTCAAATTTTTATACGTTTTCTAAATATGTCTTTTTCAATTTCCTTAGTGTGCGAATATCACTTAAAAAATGTTAAAAAAAAATAAAATATTATCATATTTAATGTTTATATATATGCATATATATACATATATACATATATATATAATATTCTCCCATAGTATACGGACTTATCTCTAATATGTAGTAAATGATTTTCGCCATATTACATTACCGTACCAAAGTTCGCGGTTGGCAGATGGTGTCTTGAACTGAAATATATTAGATATTAATTAGCTCTGCCAATTTACTTCCTTTACAGCCTGTAGCTTAAGTGTTTCCTGTTATACAGTGTGTTCACTTATTGATAACATCTAGTGATATATCTGGTTGGATAAACATATTATCAGTGGTTTAATTAGACATGAAATAAGATCTTTGATCTTGATTTTTGGTATTCGAAGTGGTCACTCAGGAAATATACGCGATTAATCCGGTTAAAAATAGTTTCATTTCAAAAATGTTATAAAATAGGCGAAAAATACAGTGCCAACACTAGTATCTCGATAGCCTTAGAAAAAAGGACAATGTGAATTGAAAAATCACCTAAAATTTACAACGAAAATTTATTACGAATGATTATTATTAAAATTTTTGTACTTGTTCTCTACTCCTCCAGTGCTCTTACAGAAGTACTTTTCTATTTTTAATGTACAAAATCCCTTAGGATATCTGTAACCAGGCGTTATCCCTTTTTATCTTTAATCACTTTAAAAAAAAAACAAAAACAAAGAAAGAAGCTCTTAAAAAAGGTCTCACAGAAAACTGATTTAAAACAAAAATCCCTAGTAACAAAACCAACTGACGCTGAACCCATACAATTCACACTGTATCATCATAAAATTATCACAGAACAGAAAACTAATAAACCACGCGTAAGTGACGTAAATCCATCAAAAGCACATAGCCCGTTCCTAACATCTGTCAACATCACGAACGTGCTGCTATTAGACCGAAGTCACTTTGTGTAACTTATTATTCTGTGCGCATTTCTTGATCTGAGCAAAGGGATATATTTTCTTTTGCTGAGATTCCTATTTAATAGATTAAGTACGTGAAATATATACGTCCTTGAAATATATATATTTTTTATCTTCAAGCATCTCGCTTTAGCTTAGGCCTTAATTGGCTCCCTAGAGCTGCTGCAGGAAGGTGCATGGTGCACCTCCTGTAAGTCATCGAGGCTGCGAATACTCTGGAAGGAACCCTGAAGGTGACGGTCCGCAATAGGTGGGCTGTCCACCGAGGCGTTGTAGTAGTATGCGCGAGCGTTACTGTCGTCTAATCGGGGTGGAGAGGGTTTCCGTTGGGTTTTAGTGAGTAGTATCGTATTTACCCCACCCTGTGAGTTCTACAGTACCGTCCGGTCCGGCAAGGGTCTGCTCAGGGCAGTCTCTGTAAAAGGCACTTCAGAGCGTCACAAAAAAATAAAATGTATAATGACGATGCCAAGAAGTGAAAAACTTATTTTCAGCTCATCACTTTTTTCCCGCATACCAGAGGAGTTAGAGGACCTAGGGTCAAGGCACTCCGTCCTCCGTTTTGCGCCGGAAATCGAGACAATGCGTGTTGAATGCTGAAACTCAACGCCGAACTTTACCTAATCACTACCAAAGTGTTTACACTTTTTACACAACACTTTAAAATGAATTTGCAACGATATTGCTCTAAGTTAACATGGTGGGAACCCCCCTTTATTATATATGAAAGTAACTGTTTGATGGAGCTTATTAAAATCATTAAAGTAGAATTTAGCAAGCCGGTAGCCTAAATTACAGAACTGGTTTGCTGAATCAGAACAAAGCTTCGATCTCAGACTTTGTTACTTTTTAAGTTATGCAATTTAAATATGTAGCTTAATATGTTTTCTTTCATTTCATATGAAAATTATTTGTAATTAATAAAAAAAAACACTTGGAATACAAAATACCAGGTTTAGTCCAAAATACCAGACTTTCCTCTATTAGCATCATCCCTATATCAATTGTTCATATAATTAAATTCTTTTTCTTGATATAAAAGAGGCACAGATTCCTCTCCCGATAAAAAATTAAAACAAAGTTCCAATGTAATTATCACCAATTATATTACCACCAAGGTTTGATCTCATCTAACATTTAATCTTCATTCAAAAGCCGTGCTTTATCTTACTTGTTAGAAAGTCAACATCGGTTTTAGAAAAAAAAACTATTTTTCTTTATCTATATTAGTGTAATTTAAAACTTTATTTTTTTAAGGCACCCTAAGGCGCTTTAGAGCGCTTGAATGGTTTTCAGGAGGCGCGGGTTCAAATTTTCTTATTATGTCTTATTTAAAACTTTGTCATTTATTAGATATATCTGCATTGTTAAAAATAAATCATTGCGATATATCAATCTTTTCAGCACTTTTCGCCCTCTTAGGATGGGTACCTACAAAAGAAACAGTTTCGGATTAGGGTAGATAGTGGAGAATAGAGTGTCTTGACACTAGGTAGGTAGAAATGATAATTTATTATTTCATTAACTATTGGTAAAAAATACTTTATTAAAATTTTAAAGTTAAATTCATATTATATAATGAGTAAAAATATTTCATAACTCTATTTTAAAAATAGCAAATGTTGAATTTCTGTATAATTACCTTCTTCATCGGTGGTAGTTTTCTATAGGACTGACAGTACTGACGTTTTTATGTTAATTAAAGATTATGAAAGTGCTTCTAATAGCCTGTTTGAATGAAGAATACTTTTAATTACATTTTCTTATTGTAATATTTTATTTTCTTGATTTCAACTCTGTTCAGTTGATATTTGAGTATCAAGAATCTACGTATATAAAATTTCAAGAACCAACATTTGACATTTGGCAACCTACACAAACAAATGTATGTAGATATGACAATAGAAGTGAAGCGAAAGCTATACCAATCCTTTTTAGATATAACTTATGAATGCCGCAAGAGTATGTTGCATATTGTATTACGACATCATCGTGGATCAGTGAAGACGTGCTTGGTTAAGACGGTTATGGGTTCAAAACAATATTATAATTTTTAACAGTTAGGAAATTGAGTGTGTGTGGAACAGTTCAAAATCCTTATAGTTTGAACCTTTGGAAATTGTGAATAGAGAAAATTTAATGAAAAGGCACTACGTTTCCCGCTTTCTTGTTACGAGTTTTTTAATATTTAATTTTTTTATCAATATTTAAATTTTAAGGTAGTAACAAAACCAGACACTAATCGTATATAATAAGCTAAGCATTCAACCAGTACGATCTATTTGATACTATTGTGCCGATTTTTTAATACCTTCTTTACAAAAATATGGCTCCATCACTTTTATTAGCTAACACCCCAACATTGTCACTGAGGTCTGATTATGCCCACATTATCCTTTGTTAACTAATTTGGAAGCTTCTTTAGAGCTTTCAGCAGAAATCATTCATTTTGTTTGTTAAAATATTGCTCAATTGTAAAAAAACCTCATCCATAAACAAAACCCTTTGCGTACGTACTGCTTAAGTAGATGTTTTAATTTAACCACTCAATTATTTTTAAAATTATCGGTTAAAAAATTACCAGTGCGTCCCTTATAGGACAACTGCAAGTCCAAAGCCAGGATTTCTTCGAATTGTTTCCCTTACTGCTTTGACCGGTATTTTTGTACACTACGTGGACAGTCACTTGGACTTCGACTTGGACTTTTTTTCTATCACAAGCAGGGGAGGTTTCATAGCACCTATTAATAGCCCGATACACAAACATTTGACTAATACCAAGCGGATAGAAAATTTTAAAAATTGTATTTGACGCCATATTTACTTGATATAATGTAATCTCTTTATCAACCCACTCCATTTTGTATCACATAATATTTAACAAAATATGGGACCCACAAAACGAAAATAGGCTGAAACAGATTCCACATTCATGTTCCGTCTATTTTCGAGAGATTTTAACATTTTATGAAAATGTATAAAAAGCTAAACGAACGTATGGCTTAGCGGTCAGAGCGCTTGGACGGTTTCCAAGGGCACCGGGTCCGAATCCAGCTACATTTAAATTTCAATACGTTTTCTACTAATGTTAGACATTGCGTGTTAAATGGTTGACACTAGCGCCACACTTTGTATTTTTAAAGCTTGAAATGCTTTAATATAATCCACAAGTGGAAATCAAACCTATGACCATCGCGTCTTCAGTAAAACATCAACTATACGTACCACAATGG
The DNA here is from genome assembly GCA_038994665.1 of Podotricha telesiphe. Taxonomy (NCBI): domain Eukaryota; kingdom Metazoa; phylum Arthropoda; class Insecta; order Lepidoptera; family Nymphalidae; genus Podotricha; species Podotricha telesiphe. Next base: position 688,100 of record JAOYRR010000110.1, on the reverse strand, counting down.
TGACTTCATATATATATATATAGATATATTGGTACATATATGTATTGTATAATAAGGGTTTCCCTTATAATAATTTATTTGACATATTAATAACCTATTAACAAGTCCTCGTAAATTAAGTTGCTTATAAATCATATCAGTAATATGGGGCTTATGGTTTTTTTTATGTTTTTCTTAATATGGTGGGTTATTAGAGTTGAAAAATTAGGGATGTTTTACACTTCACTACTCTTAAAGAAATTTTGTGAGAATTACAGATATTTAGTAAATTAGGAAAATTAACAACTAGCGAATATTTAAATATAATATGTAAAAGAATCAATGTATCTATACAGGTATCTACACTTATTAAAACTAGCGATCAGCTCGCGGCTTCGTCTGCATAAACTCGACGGCTATAACTTTTTTGCTTTTTCGCCCGCCCTCGTTCTTAATTAAACCATAAACTTTGCTTAAATTTTAAATGTAGTCGAATTATAAAACTACATTTCATTAACATGCAATAAGCAGTGAATTGATTAAAGTTAAAGCTAATTTAATAAAATAGTTATTTTATATAAAGGTTGTCGAATAAAATTTAAATTGTTGTTACTTTTAATTTATGAACCGATTGAAACCGACTACACTACATTTTTAATTAAAGTTTACAAAAATACAATGGTCAAAGTTGTAAAGGTAAATCAGTCAAGCCGTTTCTGAGATAAGCGTGCACGAACGCACAGACAAACAGACAAAAATTAAAAAGCATTGTTTTATTACATTGATCTTCACGTACAGACAACGATCAGTTACATTTTTATTATATGTATAAATATAGATATTACAGAATTTCTATTTTCTATATAAAAAGAACCCAATTTTCTTTATCATAATGTATACTTGTACCTACATATAACATTTTAAAGGGATGATAAAATCCACCCCGTATAAAATAAATAATGGCCGGTGCCACCGTCATATTAACAAGAGAAGGGCCAGGTGTAAATAAATACAAACTTAATATGTTATAACATTACGAGTTGCTGCCCGCGACTCCGACTCCAATTTATTACTCGGAAGAAGAATACTTAAAAGACAAAAATGTGTGGAAGTAATATGATTCGAGTTTAAACGCAGGTTAGAATAGGTCACTGTATTGAATAATAAAATTGTAATTTAAAAAAAAAACATGTTTAGAAAACGTATAAAATTTTTACGTAGCTGGATGTAGAACGCATGGCTTAGCGATCAGAGCGCTTGAACGGTTTTCAAGAGGCGCGTGTTCAAATCCCGCTGCGTTAAAATTTTTATACGTTTATTAAATATATCTTTTTCAATTTCCTTAGTATGCGAATAACACTTTAAAAAATGATAAAAACAAATTGTAATTTTTATATTTGAAAAGAGCAACTCTTGAATTTCTCATCGGTTCTTTTTAACAGAACTGCTATCCGAGCCGGTGGTAGCTTCATGTTCGTTTGACGATTCGTATAAAGGATATATTGAGAATAATAGGAATAAACAATATTAGAATTTTAGTTTTTATTTTTTTAATCCACAAGGTACCTAAAAGGAACATAAGCTTCAGCATTCTACTGCCAGTAATTTCGGCTATATTGTCTGTCCGTCACTATATGACTATCGAACAAATTTCCTGTAAATTATTTAATAAAACCGAAATATGAAAAATCATGCTACTTTATTTAATTATTTATTTAAATAAGTTACTCTCAATATACTGTACTCTAAATTGTTTCCATTTACAGTTATATGTATTCCAATATTTGAAATATAACCGGAAATTGCAACTGCAGGAAATAAAAATCTACAACATCTAGAACTATTGCATCTCAGAGCTCCGCTTCTAAATTGCCAATAGAAAACGTATAAAAATTGGAAGGCAGCAGGACTTCGAATGCATTGCTTAGCGGTCTGGCGCTTGGACGGTTTCCAAGAGGCGCGGGCTCGCATCCTGCTAGAACTTTTCCTAATAATATTTTAGTTGAAGAAGAAGTTGGCATTTTATTCATCTAGCTACATATTGATTAGCTTGTATTGAAATGGATTAGATCAATTCCATTCCAGTTGGAATGTCTAAGAAAGTCATTAGAATTGAATTTGAAGTCTATATAAACTACCGTACCATTATGAACAGTAGTTTGCTAAGCGCTATCGGTAAAATATTTGACAATTTATTTATTTCACGTAAGGGTTGTGGCTTTGATTCCTATTTGTGGTAATGTTTTTATAAATAAGCTATTCTCATTTACGATAATGCTCGGGTAACACAAACTTCTTGTCACCAGCGTAGAGAAAATGTAAAAAAAATTAAATATCTCGTATATAAAAAAGACATGTTTAGAAAAAGTATAAAAATTTAAACGCAGCGGGATTTGAACTCGCGCCTCTTGATAACTGTTCAAGTGCTCTGAAAAGCACATCCAACTACGTTGAAATTCTTATACACTTATTACAACTTATATTTTACAAATTTCTGCTACCCAAAGATTATTCTACGAACATTCGTCTGGCAAGAGAGAATGCTATTTATGAAATGTATATTTTTTAACATTTTTTAAAGTGTTATTCGCACACTAAGAAAATTGAAAAAGACATATTTAGAAAACGTGTAAATTTTTTTTATACTTTTCAAGAGGTGCGGGTTCAAATCCCGCTGCGTTAAAATTTCTATACGTTTTCTATAAATTTTCAATTTCCTAAGCGTGTGAATGTCACTTTAAAAATTTATATATAAAATAAAATAACTTATATAAGCAATGATTAAATTTAATATACAACTAATAAACTAGGTAGCTAATTTTAATCCTCTTTCCTGTTGTCCGGCTTGCATGGAAATTTGCAGATACGATGACAAGACAGTATTTTCATAGAACGAGCCAGACGTCTTTGCCGGGATGAACAGGGCTACTGTATAATCTGTTTAAACTGATTTGTTACTTTCCACGTCTTCTGCATGCACTTTTCATTTATTTTCGGACCCAAATATTTTCTTCAGTCAAAGAGAACCTAGTGCCAAACCTCTCCCTTCTCCACATTTCGCCGGAATTCGAGACATTGCGAGTTGAGTGACGGAAATCTACACCGTTCTTTGTCTTGTTCACCAAATTCGGACAAACGAGCATAATTAATATAATAATTTCTACGAGCGGGAATCGAATCCACAGTAGCGTTTACAGTGAGATGCTGCCCCACCTCGCCACGACAGCGACAGGTTGTCTTCTGTGAAAATATCATATTTTTCTAAATTAACTATTAATATACAAAATGTAATATTAAAACAAACTCAAAGGTTGCGAAACGAGCCGCACCCATCAGAATTTCAGGTTGAATTTTAAATGAACTGTACTGTGGCGCAGATAAACAGCGCTGAGATGATAAATGACTGGCCCCAGATCATTACGGCTGGAATTAATTTAGATAAAGCTGCTTACATTTTGAAATAACGACGCTTATTTTGATGTTTAAGTTTCTGCACGAAAGCTACGGGCTAGATAGAGGCCACCGTCGTTCGATTCCCAGTCGAGAGAATTGTTATGTTTCAAAATATTTTCATTTCTCCGCTCTTGTTCCAGAGACAAAGCGCAACGCCGAGTTTCGCCATATAGCAAGAATTGTCTTGAATTCAGGCAGAGAGTTGAGAAGCTAGTGTTTGGTCCTTCGTGTGTTGTCCATACGAAGCGCCATAAAGTACCGCATTGAATCGTTCTGACATTTAACACAAATTGTCTCTAAATTGTCAAGAATCGGATTGTTTTGGCACTTGTTTTCCCTTCTGTATCTTAAATCTAAATTATAAGCTTAGCTCTAGTAACATATACAAAACAACAAAATTTAAGATGGTCTCTGTCATCGTCTAAGTAACTAATCGCTGTACAAACAGAAGCTATATTATAACAATACCCAATGAATAATACTCATTAAAACTACACCGAATACTTTCACGATTTAGTTACGAAACTATATAGTTCTTTGAAATTAGTGATCAATCTCTCCGCTTGAAAACGTATAGACCTTGCGTAAGAAAGATATTGACCAAATAGTTGTTAGTTAGTATATATATAAGTGTTAGTCTAAAACATTAGTGACTAATAAAGTCCCTTAAAGACCTTTGTATGCTGCAAAGCCTTTACGCCGGACAGAAAAAAATAGCAATTGCTTAATTTTGTAATATTACACAAATTTATATGTAAGGCATTTTAATAATTACTGTAATTGTTTTTATTCTGAATATTTATATATTAAATTAAATAAATAATTAAATTAAAATATGTTTTATAAATGAAATTAGAAAAAAATAACATTTTTCTTAATATTGTAAAACAAAAAAAGCCTTAAAAAAACGCCAAATGTAGAACTCCTAGGTAATACGTTGAAGAAATAGATCTAGACCGCGACCGATGGAGCTTCATTTACTATCGGCCTATTATGACTTCCATATCCATGAAAATATGTAAGCTTCGAAAAGGCCGTAACTCGGATTCGAACCTAGATCCGCTTAAGTTATACAAGCACAAGGTACCATTAGACCAAAGCAAGCTTTACACCAATGTTGAAATTTATGAATAAGTCTAGTCTGTTTTTTATTACTAGTCATAAAGTGTAATAAATAAATAAATAAATATATATATGTATAAAATCGGTTTTGTTTTTTGTCTAACTCTAAATAAAACATTTTGTTTTTTTTTATAGAAATATTAAGGTAGGTAAACGTAGTGAGAGGCCATTGTGGCGCAGTGGGACAGTGTTTGACTGTATATGCGAAGGTAGTGGGTTCGATTCCCACTCGGGGATTATTTTATAATATTTAAATAATTTTTAGTTTTCTTGCTCTAGTGATAAGACAAATCGCGGCGTTGTATTTCTTTACTCAATGTCTCGGATTCAAACCGAAAATTATGAACGGAGTGACACGGCTTGACACTAGGTACTCTTAGCCTGCTATGCGGGAAATAACGTGAAGCTAAAAAAAAACAACACCTTAATATTTATTATTGATCCCTATAACTATTGAACATATGCTAAATTCAGGGCTTCGACGTTGTAATAACTTATGAGGACTGGATAAAGTAATATAAATTAAAATTAGTGTTCAGTTTCTGACAGACGCACATCAAAATAACAGTTAATCGATTTAAAACGGCCAAATTTAAAAAGATCGACATCGCCAGTTTTAATTAAGAAATATTTCTATAAAAATATATTGTTTTCATAAATGGATCTAACAACATTTATGCTAGATAGTACCTATTAATCAATACAGATGGCGCTATTACGAAATTATGATATATATTATAGAAGTACACTCAAATCACTAAATATATTTGACTATTATATATATTTTTTAATATATTCGAATTATAAATGTCGAATTATGTTTTCATTTAATTATTTCATTTCATATGTTGTATTGTGTATCGATAGATGGCGCTGAAGTTTATATCTACTTAAACCTCGTTTAATGCATCACGTTCGCTCAATTTAAATAGTTGTTTAGTGAATAAGTAAGTTAATTTACTAATTGTTTGTTTTTTGAGGTAGCCAGAAAGAACTTTCCGTACGAAATCGAGGCATTATGCGTTAAATGCCAGAACTCAACGCCGCGCTTTGTCTTCAGTAATAGAGTAATATAAATAACAATACCATACTTCAGGAAATAAAACCCACAACCACAATAGGCGCGGGTTCAAAGTCTGTTTTACTGAAACTTTCCTACATAATATTTGTATTTAATAAATAATACCTTAATTTGGCAACAATGAAATTTTGCAAAGTTAAAATTTATATTGAGACTAGACACTAAATTTCATAATAATACATAAGAAATATATGAAATTAAAGCAAAGTCAAATTCTAAGGTTGAATTAATTTGTTTATAAATAAGCTAGCGACCTGCTCACGGTTCCAACTATATTTCGCCGACCCGCGTTCTCCCTTAAATCACAAACTTTGCTCAAATTTATTATTCTATTTTATCGTATCACATAAATACGGGCTTATAATATAATTGAAATCTGTAATAACCTCTAAAGTACTCATTTAAATAAAAAAAGGGATGCTTTTGATCTAGAAAAATGGCCTAGTCACCTCGTATACTTATTTGGATATAAAGATTAATGCAAATAAAGTAATATTTTAAAATTATTTAGATATTTATGGTTACTTTGAATCAACCTTAAAAGATGGATATATGAGACTGCGTATTTTTTGAAGGGTTTTTAACATACATTTCCGTAGTGGAATATATTGATATATCTCACACAGTTTAACTGTTCCATATCTCACACTTCTGACATGTGATTGTAACACCACGATAGTGCAGATGTAAAAAGTAATTTTAAAATGTCACTTTCAATACATTAATAAAATGAAGCTCAATACAAAACTTAGTGGAACGAGTATAACAAATCTTTAAAGCGATGCCGTCGCATTGTAGCTGCATTGATATTGGAAATGCATTTCTGGAAAAGTCCATAGGAATTTTATACACAATTTGTATTTATTTTTTATATTGACATTAAAATGTTACATTTGTAAACAATCAAATGTAACATTTTACAGTTTGTTTACACACTTGATGAACAATATTTTTAGATAGCGGGATTCGAACTCGCGCCTCTTAGAAGCCATACGTTCAAGTAGTATATAATTTTTTACTGTTATTGTATATACCATCCATACCATCATACGTAACCTGAGGTCCTCTTGGCGTGGAACAGTATCTAACTGAATACGTCATGGTTGTAGACGAAAGTTATAATTGAATGAAAAAAAACACTAAGTGAGACAGAATAAGAAAAGTGAATAGAAGAAGTGTAATGATACTCCATTTCCCACTGTCCGTCTCATTTCCCATTTTACGACACTAAACATGTTCAGTGAAACCAATTCTCATTTATTTAAATACTACCTGTGCCCGCGAGTTTGTCCGTGTGCAATTTTAAAATAAAAGTATCCTAAGTTACTCCTTATCACATGAGCTATCTGCCAGTGAAAGTCGCGTCAAAATCGGTCCAGCAGTTACTGAAATCAACCACAACAAGCAAACAGACTGACATAAATTGAAAAAAATATTATTTTGATATATGTACAGTGTAACATGTTCGTTTACTAAAAAGCAGTTATTTTAATATTACACACAGATACTCTAATTTTATTTATTTGTATATACATATATATATATATATATATATATATATATATAATGAACTATGTATGTTATATGAATTGGAATAAATATAAATTATAAAACTACACCTCCAAAATATTTTCTTACCAGACCCCAGTAAATGTCATTTTTTCTGGAAGCATTATTTATGACTTTGGTTAGAGGAGGTGAAACAAGACGCTAACGACCTTCACCATTTCCCTTATATTTCATACAAGGACATACAGAAATATAACAACACCTATGTAAATGCAAATGATTTAAATATAACCACTCCCCGAAGTGAGAACCGAACCTACAACCATTGCGTATACAGTTTTAACTCTATTTGCTTAATTACTGTTTTTTACTTTTTAACCTATTTTCTTGTACAAAATGGTAAATTATCAAGTACAGTGTCCCCGCACGTGGCAGTGTCCCACCACAGAAGCCAATTCGACTCTTTGCGCCACCTCGATGGAAAACAAAACTGCGATAAAACTCTCCTATTAGCAGACTCACAACCTTGATTAACAATAAAGATAGTGTATCCACGAATATTGTCATTTCAAACACGCCCCTAATGGCATTTAAAAAGGCAATATGTCAAATGATTTTGTTAATATTGCTACAATTATATTGAGTTTTGTCATTAGTGTCTTAATTTTGCCTTTTTATTTCTCTTTTGCATGTGATGTTTAGCTTTAAGTGGTATTACATTAGTTGTATTAGTTTTAAGACAAATTTACTGGTTATATTTTAATGTAACAACCGTTGGTAATGTCCATACCACACCATCCGCCACGCGATAGCCACTTTGATATTGATATTGGTTAAAAAATATAAAACATTGTATTGACTAGAAATAGTTTCCGCTTGAAAATCTGAAAATTTAAAGCTCACTTACCTTTTGTTTGCTGCATTTCTTGCGATGAATGGTTAGGTTATAAAAACATAACATTCATAATTCATATCCATTGTTAACGGTTTATATAAATAAATTCAAGTTTTAATGAAAGTTTTTTGTAATTTTTATCGTAATAATCAGCTTTCTCTTCAAGCTTTTTCCCGCTAGCAGGGTGCGTAGAGAAAAATTAGTGTCAAAATATTCCGTTCTCTATTTTCCGCCTGAATCCGAGACATTCGTGTTTTGAGTGGCGGAACTCAACGCCGCGATTTGTCCGGTCACAAGAACGGCAAAAAACTGAGTGGGAATCGAACCCACAACCATTGCTTATACAGTTAGTCGCTGGTAACTACAACACGATGACCTCTACACGAAGACAGTTTATTAAATTCAATTTTGTTTTTAATTGTTCAATAGATTTATACGGCATATAACTTTAAATAATTCAATAAATAAAGCTGACTTCCAATATTGGCATGAATGAATCTGAACAAAATTCAATAAATATGAATTAGTGAATTGAAATTAATAAAATTTATGACTTAAATTAAGCAAAGTTGGACTTACGCTATAAATAAAGCCATTTCAATTCTAAGTACCAACCTATCTGCAACTTGAGCCGACATTTTACAGATAAATACGCCAATTAATGATAATTGATCTTGACTAAGTTTTTTATGGCGCAATTGCAGAATTGCTCAACTGCGATCGATGTAAGCGGGTTCGAATCTTATGCGGGGAATTTATTCTTAAAATATATTTGTTTCTGTTTAAACCAAGATATGCTTAGAGAACTAAGTGTTCATTCACTCCGTTGTACGCTTTCTGCGATGGTTTTGGGTTGTCTCCAAACAGAAGAAAAATTTAATTTAAATTATTCCCATATATATATTACAAGTACAATTTAACTGCCAGGCTGACAGGGCGTGACCCTGCTTGACACCCGATTGAATATCAAATCAAGACGACATGCCAGCTCCTCCTCGTCAGTACCAGGCTGAGTAATCTTGATAAAGCGATTGTACAGCCTGCTACAAGGGCCCGCTCCCATTGTACCGGACGGTATCTCTCACTTCTTTCGTACAACTATATCAAATGCCTTTTCCAAACCCACAAATCAAGCGTGGCTCACAATATTTGATCGAACTCCAACCACCATCGTCCTCCCACCGTCGGCTCCCGCTGCGTTACCACATTTCAAACAACTGATGGCACTCTCTACTTCTATTATACTGATTTCGCCGTCTGCCTTATCAAGACAGTTTTTGTTAAGAGAAATTAGTTATTTATTATAGTTATATGTATGTATAGACGGCATCATTACGCAATATGACAGCATGTGACTATAAACGCAATGGTTGTGGGTTGGTTTTGCACTCGGGGGAATGGTTATATTTAAATTATTTTCATTACTCCGCTCTGGTGACAAGACAAAGTGCGAAGGTGAGTTCCACCACCCAACACGCAATGACTCATCAAAGTGGAGAACGGAGTGTCTTGACAGCAGTTTCTCTCTGCCTACCCTGCTAAGCGGGGAAAAGCTTTTTGCCCAGTGTTCTTAGTTAATTGTAAATGTTTCGATTTAGACTTTAAACTATTGCAGATTCACACATACAATAAGTTATTAAATTAATTTCGAATCACTTACATAAAACATCCAATACGCTAATGTATTAGAAAATGTCAACATCAGAAGCGTTTTTCGGGAACTCAATTCAACTTTAGTTGAACGGAACGACAGCTCTATAGCTTTGATTTTAATTATAAGATTTAATTTAATTTGTGGTTATAATTTGCTTAATAAAGTTATATTTGTATGGAAAATTGGATTTATTTTAAAGTTTTCTTTTCTAATGAGTTTTGCTTCAATGACCCTTATATTAGAAATTTGAATGCTTAATTTATTTGTTAATTACTGATTTATCTAAGCGTCTCCAACCTAGTGCCAGGACACGTCGCGTGGCGGAACTCAACGCTCCACTTTGTAAATTTATATATATTTATTTATTTTGTTAAAATAAATCGAACCCACAAAAATTGCGTTTATAGCCACATGTCTGTCACACTGCGCAATGATGCCGTCTATACATACATATAACTATAATAAATAAGTAATGTCTCTTAACAAAAACTGTCTTGATGAGGCAGACGGCGAAATCAGTATAAAAGAAGTGGAGAGTGCCATAAGTTGTTTGAAATGTGGTAATGTAGCGGGAGCCGACGGTGGGAGGACGATGGTGGATGGAGTTCGATCAAATATGGTGAGACGCGCGTGATTTGTGGATTTGGAAAAGGCATTTGATATAGTTGTGCGAAAGAAGTGAGAGATACCGTCCGGTACAATGGGAGCGGGCCCTTGTTGCAGGCTGTAAAATCGCTTTATCAAGATTACTCAGCCTTGTACTGACGAAGAGGAGCTGGCATATCGTCTTGATTTGATATTTAATCGGGTGTCAACAGGGTCACGCCATGTCAGTCTGGCTGTTCAATTCTACTTGTATAGCTGTCTTAATTGCCTGTTGTAAGCAGAAGATGCAATGCTAATTGCATCACCAGAATGCGAGTTACATACATGTATTAACATACTGTAAAATGAGTATGAAAGTAATAATATGAGCCTGAAAGTGAGAAAAACTAAGATTCAGATATTGAAAAAAGACGAAAAAAGAGTGGAATGCACGATAAGGTAAATAGAAATAGATTAGGACATATGAATGAAATTGTATATTTAATAAGTTTGTTTAGTAGTAATGGAAGATACGATAGCGACGTAGAAAGGCGTAACGCAGTGGGTAATAGGATTCACAGTGTTCTCTCTGCAATGATGTCTGTCAGAAGAAGAATAAAAGAAAGATGAATGCCGTAGAGATGCGGCCATTCGGCGACTTTCGTAATTCTGTGCAATTCCGAATGGCAAGCGTAAGCGAGAATGTTATAGTGAGAATAAAGAAAAACATAATCAGGCTCAGACACGTTGAAAGGAAGAGTGATGAAAGCATGGTAAGAAATATATATGACGCAAAGATGAGTGGTATGAAAGGTAGGGATGAGGGAATGAGGGGTAGACCTCGGTTGACCTTCGGGAACACAGTTTCGATGATACTGGAGCAATGTCGCGTGAAAAGCTTGAGGGCCCTCCGGAGTACGTGTATGAAGAGGTTGATGACTGTAGACAAGGCGACAGAAGTATGCAGGGACTCCGGTCTAAAGCTTGGAGCTAAGAAATATATAAAACTGTAGAACAGCTGTGACAGGCATATTTCATTGACCTTGATAAGAATTAAAGATATGGAATATCTAATAAAGAACCATGATAGGCCAGATAACTATAAGAAATATTTAAATGCAGCATTAGTAAAGTTACTTAATGTGGTACAAAGTTTTCATTAACACTTGAAGATCTTTGAACTTTATGGCGCAGTATATTTCGCTGTATATGAAATAGTTGTTACATCGGTTCCCACTTGAGGAAATATTGTTCTCCCTGCGATAAAACAAAGGCGTTAAGTCTCTGCATTCAATGCGCAACGTCTGGAATTCGGCCAAATAGAGAAGGAAGCTGAGAAAACCAGTACAATCTCAGTCTAAGTTTCAATGTCAAGAGGTGATATATGGAAATAGTATATCATAAAGTCCAAGCAAACGGAATTAGCCGGTGTAGAATTGGTATAAAATAGATGATTTACAGTCAATTTTTTCAATTGCGAAACGGGGAAATCAGATTATTTTCTCATATTAAACGTACAAATTCTGAATTTAAGCCAATTTCTCCATAACTTAGTAAACCTAACTAAGATTAGATTTTGCATATCCACGTAATACTCTTATATAGTCGAGACTATAATAATATTGCAGTAATGGTATGAGCATGAGCAGCATTGATGTGAGCTGTCTAAACCGTTGGAATTATACGAAGACAATGTACCGTGGAATTGCCTGTCTTAAATAGATCTATCTGATTTAAGAGTATTTATCAAATTCTTATCAAAATTAATATATTTGTCACTTTTAGTGTTTAATGTAGACTTTAGCTGATATTATAAAAAGAAAATTGGCTTCGAACTGTTTGTCTGTCAGTTTTTTTGTGTGTGCATGTTTTACGACTGTGTTGCTGAGCCGTTTGTAATGAAATTTAATATGGTTAGTCTAAAGCTAGGACATACTTCAGTACGTTGCTACTATTTATATATATTTTGAAAATTTATAAACTTATTTGGGTATAAAAATATCTAGAAACCTTAAATCTAAACTTCTTTTAGTAACTAACTCTACATATATACATACTTTCATCATGTTATTAGAGCTTTTTTTAGTGTTAAGCATCTCGAACAAACAATGGATTAGTGTTAAGGCACTGTGTTCTCCATTTTTTGCCCTATTTCGAGACATATCGTGCTGAATTTCGGAACCCAAAGCACTTTCAATTACCAAAATATAAAAAAAATTGATATAAAACAATTCTGGATATCGAGCTTACAACTATTGTCTTTACAGTTAGATACTGTCCCAGTTCGCTGCGAAGACTATTAATAAATACACATCATCACAAATTTAACCTCTATGAAGTAGTATAGGCAAATTAAAATTGTTTGTAATGTAAATCTTTGACGTCTCACCCTGAGGCATACAATGAAATTAGACTGCAAGGCGTTATTTGATTAAGCATTTGACTTCGAAATAGCCTTCATATACATGTGCATTGGTCTGTGAGACTGATCAATCGTTTTTTTTTTAATGGAAAGGTCAGTTGATAAAAACTGGTATGAGAAAAAAAAGACAATTTAGGACAAAATTCTTTCCAATATGGTAAGACGTAAACAAAATCTATTTACTTTACTTCTACCATGTTATTAGAAGGTTCAAGGTTTTCAAATTCATTGTCAACTTCACTCTTGCCCCGCATAGCAAGGTAGGTAGAGAAAACCTAGAGTCAATACACTCCGTTCTCCAATTTCCGCCTGAATCAGAAACGTTGCGTGTTTAGAGGCGGAATTCAACACCGCGCTTTGTCTTGTCACCAGAGCGGAGAAAATGGGACTCGTATAGGAATCGAACCCACAACCATCGCGTATTAACGCTGTCACACCGCGCCACGTTGGCCTTATATCAATATCAAATTGCTAAGTATACTAATGCCAAGAATAAAATGAATATGAATTGTACACTAAATATAAATTGTACAAGAGAATGAGGTCACAAAGACTGCATAATTGTTCTTCTAATTCCAGCATTAAGCCTAGAAATGAGTATTCAACACATTTATATGATTTATCTAGAAAATAACGTATAAACAATAAAACAGTTAACATATTTATTTTGAAACTAGCAACCCGCGCGCGGCTTCACCTGCGTAAACTAGATTTCTAAACTATAACGTATTTTCGCCCGCCCGCGTTCTCACGTAAATCACACACTGCTAAAATTTATAATGTAAATGATTGTAACTTTTTTTTATCAGCTGATTGATATGAAATAAACACGAAATTTTAAAAGAAGCTTACGACAATACAATAGTTGAAACTGCATTTAAATAGGTTAAGTCTTTTTTGAGATTAGCGTGCACAAAAAAACAGACAAACGGAACAGAAACTTAAAAAACATTTTTTCTAGGTTCTATTATATTGACAAACGCCCTCATAATATATTTTCATATATATCTTCTATGTACAGACCGTGTTCAGTTACCTTTATATTATATATATAGACTATATTTCATCCCTGAATATATTTCAATGGAAAAATTACATTGACTCAAATTTGAAGAACTGCATATACGAGGTAACAAAACTTGGCACTGATATTTGAAGGTGAAACTCTAGCGCTGATGAAAAGTGCCTGATTGGACAAGATGGTTATGAATTTATTATACAGCTTATACACTAATATAAAAAAATATATATATTATCTTGGTCATGAAAAAGTGGGGTGGGTGTAAAATAAACACTGAATCCCCTTTAGATTTAAAATTTTCAACATCCAGGACCAAGCTACTACTTTAATTAAAATTTAAACGGCGATATCAAACCATCTGAACTGAGATATCTCCCATAGTCTATTTGATCCTGGTTTAATTCAGTTATGAGAGAAAAGCGAAATTGAAATACATTAAACATTAATTGGACTTCCGTCTCGGGTTGTGATATGTTTGGGACGATGATTCGTTTAAAATATATTTTATGTATGAATATTTATCTTTCATTTTAACCTGTGAATATTAGAAATGAGTATATAGTAATATAATAAATTTAGCGATCCGCTCGAGGCTTCGTCCGCTGAACTATAGATGTTCTGTATTTATTCTTATTACAACCTATTTTTGTTATTAGCAATGTTAAATCTAAGTGTGTTATTAACACTTTAAAAATAGTAAAATAGGTTTCTTCCATAATATATAGGTGGGCAATATATCACGAGACTATCCACTCATTGCAATTTTCCGCTCTTTCCAACATTGCAATTCTAAAAGCGCAAATTTAAATTTACACACTACGCAATTTATCTCAAACCGGATAGTTCTGAAAATATTCGAGTTTTATTGTTGGTGTTTCTAGTTTTTTTGCTTATTTTAGAGAAAATATTGTAAAGGCACACTACCAACTTCCCTATTGCAACATGTCCACAAAGCAGGATCTTCAAGTAGTCCTCGTATGGCGGAACTAATCGCCGCTCCTCATTTTTAGGCCTGTATTTTAATTATTGAGGCAAAGTATTAACATACATTAACTGTTACATTTCAATAATTTCAGCAGTACTCAGAGATGAGAGCATTTAGCGGTCATAATACGAGATGGTCAATCGTTCCGAGGACAATCTTAGTATAAACCTGACGATTATGGTGTCGGTTCCCACAAAAGCGGGGGGGACAATGTATGTAAATTGAAGTTTTAATTAAAATTAAATTAAACCTGTTATGTAACCTCACCTCCTTCCTTTTTATCGTGGATTCAATCATAATATAATAACAAACCCGAAAATGCACATTTCAGCATATTTCTTACTTTCTTCCAATTTATGTAAATTGGCAGCTAAGCTGCTTAGGCAAGCAGGATAGGCAGAGAGTACCTAGTGTCAAAACACTCCACTTTCGTTGAGTGGCGGAACTTTACGCCGCTCGTTTCCAGAGCAGCCAGTCAATCGTGCTGTCTTCTCACTCTTCTCGATGGGGAGCGCGGGAACGCTTCCAGGGCTAGGCCCTCCGATAATGAATCTTCACCGCCCACTAAAATGGTCGTGTCGCTAGGGGACCGTACCTTTACCGTACCGTTTTTCGTACGCGGGATGAGGGATGATAAGATGGGAAGGAGGATGAGGGATAATAAGATGGGAATAATAAGAGGGAAGGATGAGCTTTAAGCCATATGGGTGATCTGCCCAGCCAGGTGAGACCCTCGACTACTCGAGGGAGGCCCAGCTGAGGCGATTAGCGACCATGGCGGCAGGTCAGGACCAGAACAGGGAAATGAAAATAATTTCATTATAATCATTCCCCGAGTACGGTTCGAACTCACAATCAACCGCGATCATAGACAAACACTGTTTCACTGCACCACCATTTTCTTAAATTATATGACATATAAAGTTAAAAGGTATTTGGGCCTATATAACATAACTTTATTAAGTCTACGTCGTAAAACACATAATGTGGGTGACGCTACGAGATTACAAAACAAACCAAAATTCTTTCTCACATGGCAAACACAAAAATATAATAATGCGGAAAATTCTACGCTATCATGGCACAGGGGTATACCTGATTGTAGACGCGATGGTTGCGAGTTCGATGCCTATTTGAAGGCAAGTACTTTCAATTTCGGAATCTTTGGTTTATTGATCGGAGCGAGTGGACTGTATCCAAAAGGCAGAAAGTCGAGTCCCGATACATTTAAATTTTTATACGTTGTCTAAAAGTGTGGAAAAGTCGTTAACTTTAAAATCCATTGAGGTGTAGGTTCGATACAAATTTGGAGGAATGGTCCTATTTAAATTCTTTTAAATTCTCTGCTCTGATATCTTACACAAGATTTTTTTATCTCGCTGCTAAATATGTCTTTTTCAATTTCCTAAGTGTGCGATTAACACTTTAAAAAATGATTAAAAATACATAAAAGTTTATTTCATCACATCCAAAACTCATTTAAAACTTTACTTACCTACTAATGAATTTTTGATAAATTAAAAATAAACATAGAAATCGCATCAAACTCCGTTGTAGTGTAGTGCAACAATGTCTGAGTGTAAACGGAATTGATTGTGGGTTCGATTCCCAGTCGGCAAAATAATCAAGTTTGAATTTTTTTCATTTCTCCGGTTTGGTAACACATAGCGCAGAGTTATTTTCTACTCAATACAATGTTTTGAATTTGGTCGGAGAGCGGAGTGTCTTGACAGGTTCTCTCTGAGTACACAGGGAAAAAGCTTTTAATTTCTTTCTGGTTTCCTCTCGAAATCTAAAGAATTGTATTATAAGTTCTTTGATTTTCGCGATTATTACACATTTACACCGGATAATCCGGATTAATCGCGTATTATTTTGGTATTCGAAAATACATTTTTTTACGTTTACGTAGTAAACCACCTAAATCCAATCTTTCTCGTGATGAATCTCAGGCTCTTAGAAGGTTGCGGCAAAATTAAAATATAACAGTTCTCAAAGCCGATAAAGGGAACGCGACGGTGATACTAGACACCCAGTGTAAACAAAAAATGTCAGTATTACTATCGGATGAAAAAACTTATAAAATTGTTGACAAAGACCCCACAACAAAAATACTTAAAAAGACATCCGTTTTAATAACAAAACATGCAAAGAAACTACATTTTGACATTAAATCTTTCGTGCCTAGTTGCGTAAAACCTCCAAAGTTGTATGGGTTACCAAAAATACACAAAAAAGGTGTACCACTACGTCCTATACTCAGCCAGATCATACCATTTTTTTAGCGGACTGAAAGACCTTAAGTTAGCTAACAATGAAACCATGGTCAATTTTGATGTCCAGTCGCTGTTTACCAGTATACCAATAAAGGACTGCGGAATGCTGCGGAGGAATATCTTGAACTTGTAGAACACTGCCTAACATCTGGATATCTAGTGTTCGATCAAGTATTCTATTTACAAATAGATGGCATTGCTATGGGTTCGCCTGTGTCCCCAGTAATAGCAGATATATACATGGAGGACTTTGAGGAGATGGCTCTTAGCAGTGCACCATGTATTCCTAGGATATATAAGCGGTACGTAGATGATACTTTCACAATTTTACCTACGGACAATATTTATATATTCCTAAACCACCTCAATTCTATTAATAAAAACATACAATTTACAATAGAATTAGAGGCAAACAATTCTTTAGCTTTTCTTGATGTTCTAGTTATAAAAAATCCTAATGGCACAATAGGCCACACAGTGTATAGGAAACCCGCACACACCAACAGATACCTTAATGGTGAATCCCACCACCACCCTACACAGTTATCTACTGTTTGCAAATCTTTGTTACAGAGAGCCCACCTCTGCGACGCTGAACTTTAACGGCAGCTTCGACAGGTGAAGAATGCTCTTCATTTGAACAAGCTGCCCGTTCTCCGCCAGCATCGTGGGAAAACCAACAAGCCGCTCACAGTGGAGAGACAACCAGCACTACTAACATATGTGAAGCTAGTTACAGACAGAATTGGCAATATCTTAAGGAAAGCTGCAGTGAAAACTATATTCAAGCCTAACAAAAAAAATGAGCCAGTTCTTGAGACCAGTGAAAAGTAACATTCCTTTACAGTGTGCTGGTATATACAAACTAGATGGTGACTGTGGCTTATCTTACTTTGGTCAAACAAAGAGAAGCATCGGTATAAGGGTGAAGGAACACATCTCTGATATCAAGAATGGGCGTGTATCGAAGTCAGCTGTGTGTGAGCATACAACGGATAAAACCAACCATTACATCAGGTTTGATAAACCTCATACTCGTATTCTCGCTAGGGAAAACAGATATATCCCAAGGATTATTCGCGAGGCTATTGCAATAAAAAAAACACCCTAATTTCAATAGAGAAGACAGTTGGAAACTTTCTACCACCTGGGACCAAATACTGAAAACTTTGAAGTCTCAATCCCATCACACCACAGATAAAGATACAGTCAACTCATTTTGCAAGAATCCAGGGCAGTACGCAAGGCAACTAAGAAATCGTTGGCGGTAGTTTGAGATAATAATTGTATCAGACAAGTGGCACCTCAGTCTACCTGTGACCACGGACTACTGTAAAGTGTTCGAAACGTCGGGTTCTAAAAATGTATTTTCGAATACCAAAATTACACGCGATTAATCCGGTTAAAATAGTTTCTTTTCAAAAAAAGAATTGTATTATATTTGCTTTAATAAATTTACACTGTAACGTCTTCCAACAACTTATTTATTTATTTAACTCTTTATTACACCAACATATTAGTCACAATATTGATATTGAACACCATATAACAATTTTGGTGTAAAGGCGGCCTTATCACCACAGGTGACCTTCAGGCAACCCTTACAGAAATAAGACCAGACGGCAAAGAATTAAAGAAAAAAAAAATAATAAGATTAACTTACTGAAAATTAACATATTATATATTACATACAAATTTACATCCCACTATGTCCATAATAATAGGGCTATTACCAAAGGTTGTCACAATAACCCCTTTCTTGTCTTTTATAAATTGCTTGCAGCTGTAAGACCGCCTTTTCATATAACTTTATATACAATTTCGTTTTTCCTCATTATTTAGAATTTTCGTGAAATAATGAAAGATTCTCAATTTCGTGAAATAATGAAAGATTCAATTCTATTCTATTCTATTTCTAAAATGGACACAAGTAACGGGAAAAAAGGAAGATATATATATATATATATATTAAGCCTAATACTTTCCTTGATTATAATGAAAATGTACAGTTTTATTTCGCCACTCAACAGGCAAAATTTAAACTAAATATAAAAATATATATATATTTAAAGTGTTATTCACACACTTAGGAAATTGAAAAACGTTATATTTAGAAAACGTATTGAAATTTGAACGCAGCAGGTTTTGAAACCGCGCTGTTGAAAACCGTTCAAGCGCTCTGACCGCTAAGCCATGCGTTCTACATCCAACTACGTCGAAATTCTTATACGCTCTAAACAACTTATATTTGTTGTAATCTATACTAAAGGTAAAGTTGAGAACTGAGTTTTCTAGCACTAGGTATATATTGTTACATACATACATACGGAAATACGTATAATAAAAAAAATATATATATTTTTCAGAATAGCATCTTGCTTTCATTCCATTTTATGACGGTCTCATAATTTAGGGATGACTACGTAAAAATGGGAGTATAAAAGGCAGTCGTCTGCCAGTAAATTATTTAATATTGTTAGGAGATTCTTCTCAACATTATTATGACATACATATAATACATAGTGTCTTAGCTAAGTTTTATTGTTTTTTTGACCGTTTTTGTTTCAGCTACACACTTTTTCCGGCATACCAGGGTAGTCAGAGAGAACCTAGTGTCAAGACACTTCATTGTCCACTTTTTTACATTTTCTTTCAGCCAAACGCTTTTTCCGGCATAGTCAAAGAGAGCCTCGTGTCATAGCACTCAATTATCCGCTTTTCGACAGAAATCGAGAGGCAATAGAGTGGCGGAAATCAATAACTTGGTATTTCCTGTTCATCAAAACAGAGGAATGATAATAATTTTAAATATAGATACTCCTCCGAGCATGTGTCGAACACAACCAATCGCGTTTACAGCGAGACGCTACGACGACTTTAGCTAACTATAACAGAAATTCTTGAAAATTGAGTCCATAACACAAGCACTTTTCTCACATAAGTTATAGCTTCAGGTTTATCTTTGCCTACCCAGATATGCGGGAAAAGTTAAAAGTTCAAAAATAAATACTCTTTTATTATATTATAAAATATTATAAAATATTATTATTATATATTATTATTATAAAATAGTATTATAAAATAGTCTAAAAAAATATTACAAAAATTTGAAAATCGCTAATAAACATAAAATTTCACTATTGGCAAACCTAGAGGAAGCTAACTAATAAAATTTAAACAATATTTTTACACAAATTTTCATTCCCCTATACTCGTAGGTTAGGTATAGTTAGAAATAACCTAGAGTCAAGACAATCTGTTTTAAAATACGTCACAGGTTCAAATACAACACGATAAAATAATATAACAAAACTTGAATTCAATTAAAATATTTTCATTTAAATAAAACAAATTAGTTAAAAAAGTTATTTCCTTGTTATTCCCAAAAGGTACCCTTCTTATAATTACAGAGGGATGACACAAATTTTCGGACGAAATGTTGATAGCGACTTGTTAGTGACTTTCAGATGCGAGAGAGGATTTTTTTTATTCAGCTTTACGCTGTCTTAGAGAACTTAGTGCAAATACGCTCCATTATCCCAATTCCGCCCGAATTCAAGACACTGGCGTTAATTGGCGGGCCTGAACGTGTCGTCGTCTTGTTCACCAGAGCGGAGGATTGAAAATAATAAAATTGTGAGCTTTACATCAAACGGGAATCAAACGCACTATCAGTCGCGATACTGTCTCAACTTACATGATTTGATACTCTGTTACAAAAAAATTTTTATACTTTATACATTAAACAGTAAAAACCATAAACGACTAGTCTTAAAATACTCCGTAAAACACTTACTCTAGTGGAGATAGAACCCACTACAGTCACACACTGTCTGCGCCGCGAACATTACAATAAACTAACCACGAACAGTTTCTAAGTATTTAAATAATATCTCCGTTATTTAGATATACTCGTATATAATAAGAATGGGAGAGCTTATTGCTCTTGTAATAAGTAATAATGAGACGATATAAACCGCAATGGGGAATATTACGCTTTGTTAATACAAATTCAATTTCCAGTACCATGTAGTTTTCTTTAGATAAATATGAAAGTTTAATAAAAATACCCGAAGGAATAATTATATTTTAATTATTTTAATTTTCTCTGCAAGGTACAAACGCGGCGTTGAGTTCTGCTACTTAAGTATGTCTCGACTGAAAAGGGAAAGCAGAATATGAAGAATTATAACACTAGGTGCTCTTCGCCGTACCTGCTATGTACGAAAAAACCTGGTGGAATTAAAATATTAAGATATAAATAAATTGTAAGGCTTTAAATTAAAAATCAACTAATATATATATATATACTATTTGAAAAAGACATTTTTAATTTTTTTTCTAAAAATTTTAATTGTTCGACTTCAGTTGTATTTCATTTCAGTTGTATCGACTGTTAGATTGCTACAGGTTCCCCCACTCGGGGGAATTGTTATATTAAAAATAACGATATTATAGCAAATTATTTTTAGTTCCGCAATTTGACGAGATAAAACGCGAAGTTAAGTACCGCTTTAAACGCATAACCGTACGAAAAGTGTGTATAACTTTATACTTAAATATTTGTCATACATATTTCTAGTATATAATTATTAATAATATTAGCTTACTGCACTTCATTCCCTAAAGTTACGGTCTAAAGACATTCTTTCACGTTTCACAACTCTGCCTGTCAGTCTGTCTGTCTGTAAGTCATCACGGTCAAACCGCTGAACCGATTGTGATGAAATTTTATATAGAGTCACTTGTGGGTCTTGGGACGAACATAGGCTACTTTTGTTTACCATTTTTTTTAGCTTTTCTAGGAATTTTATTGTACGCAAGCGGGTCGCTAGTATTATATTATATTACATTAACTAAGACGTCATTAAGAAAACAAAACTCGCGACTAACGTAATAAAGAAGCTTAACTAAAGTAGTTCTACTAGATTTACAGCGTTTGCTGAACGTTAAACCCTGTATCACCACAGGATGTCCTAACAATAAGGAGTAGCGGAAATGGGTGAGAATGTCGTGCTAAGGGTTGCTATCCTACTCGAGATATGCTATATTTTAGCATCACGCTGTATACCCAATAAGCACACTAATACATTGTTATGTGTGACATTTTAATGTTATTTTTCATTCATTTCTTCACTCTAGCGTCAAGACAAAGCGTCTTTGAGTTCCGTCTCTCCACATGCAATGTCTCAGATTCGATTCGAGAAAATGGAGAGCGGAGTGTCTTGAAAAGTGCCAACAGAAAAACCGTGAAATTGTATATAAATTAATATCATTTATTTCAAAGTGCTTGTTACTAGGGTTTTTTATAACATCTATAAAAAAATATATATTTAAATTGTGTTCTTTTTTCAAATTCACGCCTTATCCTACATAGAAGGGAAAGCAAAGAACATAGAGCACTTACTATTTTTCTTATATTCCATTTTATTTAAATAAATAAAAAACTTGTATAGAGCCCATTGTGGCACAGTGGGACAGCGTATACTTGTCCTGGCCTGTACCTGTGTTTTCAATTCCCGCTCGGAGAAATAATTATACTTTAAATTCCCTTTTCTGGTATGACAAGGCTTTGAGTTATGCCACTCGACCAACTCGGTATTGGGCAGAAAATGAAGAATTGAGTGTCTTGACACTAGGTGTTTTTTTGACTGTCCATTACTAGCCAACTTCAAGCTTAAAGTTACAAAAATTTAATATTCTTTTTCATTAAAACATTCAAATTAATAATTACAAGCATTTCATATAAAAATATAAAATAATAAAATATTTGTACAGATATTTTCTCTATTGTTCCCCCACATTAGAGTAGTCAGTGAGAACCTAGTGTCCAGACACTCCGCCCACCACTTTCCGCCCGTATCCGACACATTCCGAATTGAGTACCAGCTCAACGCCACATTTCTCTTGTCACCAGAGATAATTTAATTTAATCCCCCGAGCGGGAATTGAACCAACGACCATAGCATATTCAGTCATACGAGATAATTTTTATAAAATATTATTTTTAAATTAACTTTTGATATAGCAGAGTACTTAGTAGTAAAACATTCACATTACGAATGTAATTCTTTAAAACGGACCTTATTTGAAATAATTAACAAGACTATATGGTTGAAGACCCTTATAAGGCCTAAAAGTTCCAACAAATGAATGCTGAAATTGCTCAACTTTGTGATATACTCCATACCTTTGCTTTCTCGGCCGCTTACAAGAAAATTAGTTAACTTGATGAAACAAAAGGCATTCCTCTTAATTGTGTTTTGTTACAGTGTTATTTAATTAACAACCTATATTCTTCATTTAGAGCCCATTCGAACCCATTATATCTAAAATAATAGTAGCCTAAGTTACTTCTTGTTACATCAGCTATTTGCCAGTGAAAGTCCCGTCAAAATCGATCCAGCCATTCCAGAGATTAACCGGAACAAACAGAAAGACAAACTGACAGACAAACAGACAGAAATTGCACAAATATTATGGTTACCGACATACAAATACATTTAGTAAAAAGCAAAGGTTATTTTAATATTACAAACAGAAGCTTCATTTTTATATTATTTGTATAGATTTGCTCGCTGGCGATATTAATGATGATCATCATTTAACAGCTGAACTGTAGAGGACTGACTTTTAACAAAAATAAATGTTTAAATTTGTAGGCACTATTGACGCAGTGGGACACAGTTCGTTTGACTGTAAGCGCGATTGGTGTGGGCTCGATACCCGCTCGGAAAAATTATTATACTTTAATTATTTCCTCGCTCTTGTGCGTTAAATTTTGGCTCTCAATATGCTATCACTATTCGATCTCGTGTGGGAAGCGTGAACGCTGAAGGTACGCCATCTTAACACACTTGATAATTTTGAAATGAAACTATTTTAGCCGGATTAATCGCGTATAATTTTGGTATTCAAAAATACATTTTCGTTTGAACCCGACGTTTCGAACACTTTACAATAACCTGTTAAACTTGAACGGTTGAACTTGAACGGTTTTCAAGTGGCGTGGGTTCAAGTCCCGCTGCGTTTAAATTTTTATACGTTTTCTAAATATGTCTTTTTCAATTTTCTAAGTGTGCGAATAACAGTTTAAAAAATGTTAAAATATATATATATATAGATAGAGGATACTTGAAAGTGTATCAAATAAAGAATACTTGTCTTCTCTCACTTTTTGTATCCAATAAAATAATCAAAATTGCATTTATATCGGTTTTAGTTTCTGAAATTTGCGTACACAAGCAAACAGACAAACAGAAAAGAAAATCAAAATTCATTTGTTTTGGGTTCTATTATATTAATAAATACCCCTAATAATCCCTCTTTACCTTTCTCTTTCTTGCTTTATAGTTATAACCGAGAACACTAGTAATAATTGCCTTTTTAATATTTCATAATTTTACTACAGTCAATATTGTTAAATTACAGCGTTGTAAGATGTTTAAGCTCTACCTACGAGTACGTACCCTCTATTCCTAATTATTCTACTGACATTTTACAGTTTCACACTTTTGCCGTATAGCAGGGTAGTCAGAGACAACCTAGTGTCAAAACACTCCGTTCTCCATTTTCGGCCCGAAATTGACACATTGCGTGCTGAGTGACGGAACTCAACGCCGCGCTTTATCAAAGGTACCAGAGCGAAGAAATGAAAATATTTGAAATGTCATCATTCCCCCGAATGGGATCGAACCCACAACTAATCGCTTTTACAGTCATACGTTGTCCCGCTGCGCCACGATGGACGCATACAATAATACAAATAATACTTAGCGGCACAATATTTAAAGTAAAACAGTTTTATTCGATTCAAAATAAGAATACTGGCTTCATTTTTTGCGTTGTATACACTTTCCCACTTCTCATTCAATTTTAATTACGTGCAAAGTGGCTTATGAGAATAGAAAAATATTGTTTCCCAAATCGAAAACGAACCCACGACCGTCGCGTTTAGGGTCGGACACAGTGTTACTGCACCACGATATATTCATTATAATATTCTGTAGTCTACACCACAACAATCCTTTATATTAATCACCCCAAAGAAATATATGTAGTGTCGAAACTTATTGAGAAACTATTAAAACTTTTAGAGTGCAATCGTGTGTACATTTTGTACCGATCTGTCTGAAACAATTCACAGTTGTTGTAGATTAAAGTTTATTTTATTATATATGTTTTCCAGCTTCACACTTTTTCCCGCAAAACAGGTTATTCTCTTAGAGTACATGCCAAATCGAGACATTGCGTGTTGATTGGTTCAACTCATCGCCACGCCTTATCTTAAGCACCAGAGCGAAGAAAATGATATATTTTTTAAATAAAATTATTCCCTGGAGTGGGAATCGAACCCACGAACAATCGCATTTACAGTCAGACGCTGTACCTGATGTATTTAATGATTTAAATTTGTTTAAACATGATTCACATTTATATATTTTTTTCACTGTACAGCTATCTATACATATAATAAAATTGTAACTGATCGCTGTCTGTATATGGAAGAGATATGAAATATAATATTATTTGGGGCGTTTATTAATGTAATAGAATCCAAAATACAAAAAAAGTTGTCTAACATCTTAATTCTTCGCGATTTATTGTTTACATATTGTAGACTAGCGACCCGCTCGCGGCTTCGCCTGTGTAGGCTACTTAACTAAAACTATGAAAGTTTTGCCGGCCCGCGTTCACACTTGCAACACAAACTATGCTTAAATTTCTAATTTAAATGGTTGTAACATTTTCATTTATGAACTGTTTGAAATAAAATAAACACTACATGTTCAGGAAAGCTTACCCTAATACAATAGTCCACAATGAAACTGACGTAAATCGACATACCGTCTTAATATCCATGCTAGACTCGGCAGCTGGCGATATTATATTACAATATATAAATACACACAATTATCATCGAAATTCACTTAGTAAGTCTACGAGAAACTTTTTAAAGTAATAAATAATTTAACTTTCTTTTATTATAACAAGCGCCGGTATTACATATTCCCTTCCCTAAAAATATTTCATTTATAAATACGACTTTTGTTTCTGTATATCAGCCAACCAGTATTTAGTCAGTGAATTGTGATAGCGCTTCTAGGACGACTAATCTGGGCGTAAAAGAAAATGTCCTGCCACAATCTACAATATTGCGAGAGTAAAGAGTTTTAATGATCAGGGCTGCGTGTGACACACAGTTATAAAGAATGTAAAACATGATGAGCTTTAAACGCTTTTAAAGAGGCCATTGTATCGCAGTGGGACAGCGTTGAGAGGTTCTTAGTTCGATACTCGCTCAGGGGAATGGTTATATTTACATAAGTTTAACTTTAACTCTGGTAATATAAAGCGCGGCGTTGGATTACGCCACTCAGCACGCAATGTCTCGAGTTCGGGTCGCAAGCTAAGAACGGAGACTTTTACTTCTAACTTTTAGACTAGACTAGACTTTTACTTTTAGACTAGACTTTTACTTCTAACGTTAACTGTGCCTAGCCTGCTATACGTGTAGCTGAAAAAAAAAAAAGAAAACCATTTTACATTAACGACCGACTATACCGAAGGCAACCTTCTTAGGAGTTCTTTGTCTCAGTGTGTGTAGGTCATGTTTATCATAAAAATATTGCCATCTGAAGTTATTCAACTTAAAAATGTTGACACCTCCCAGTAGCTTTTATCCTAGAGCAACTAGGTCTTATTTATCTTGCAATATTTGAGACGAACAAACATACAAGCATTGTAAGTTAAATATAAAGTTAGATAAAGAAAAATTATCATTTTTCCTGTTATTTGACAGAGATATATAGAAATTACATATAAAAAATGAAACATAACAAAATTTTAATAATTTCTTGAGCCAGTCAATTAGCATAGTCCTCTCGTTGGTTTTTACTTATGCCCTAATCTTATCCTAATTGGTAAACATCTTTCCCTAATTACTATATTTATTATTACAAGGATTATTAAGTATTCTACTATTTTGTTCAAATCCTGCCAATTTTCATGAGATATCTTGGAGTTGAGATATTTGTATTCACTCTTCGCCCATGTAAGAGGCATTACGTATTAAGTGGTGGAAATCACCCTAAACTAATTCTGGTAAACAAAGTTATTTTTAAAAGCTAGCCTAGTTAAGCTAAGCTACTCATCGAATTAAAATTGAACCTTATGGTGTGGAGTCAACCTAATGGTGTGGAGTGGAGTGGAGAGAACACCTGATTGCAGACTGCCTCATATAGTAGCTTTTTGTGTCTAAAGTTCGTTATCCCTTACACTACTATGTATTGGTGAAAAGCTTTTCATTTCATAGAACTTTGTAACTTTTTATACCTTATAAACTGTTGTTGATGCTGCGAAAGTAAATATTTGTTAGTTTTGTTTCTGTTTCCACACAAAAAAGCTGTTGCTTAACTAACTCATAATGACGATCAGTTTACTGTTTAATTGTTTTTATTACACGGAGAATTATTGGTTAAATTAAATACTGTAGAAATTCTACAGAATAGATAACTTATATTATATTTTTCTTTTTCTATATACAGTAGTTATGTCTCATTCGCATGAAGTAATATACATTGTGGTGCAGTGGGTAAAGTTTTTTAACAATTTAGGGGGGTGGAAAAACAGTAACAGAATACGAATCTATGATTTTTAAATTTTTTATCTCTCTGTATGTCTGTTTGTACGTGCACATCTTCGTAGTTACCGGACCGATTTGAATGAAACTTTTTTGTTGTATACCTGTTAAGCCTGGTCAGGGTATAATTGATATCGAATAGTGGACCACCTGATGTATAGAATCACAATGGACCAGCTAAACTATAAGAAATAAGTAAATAGTACATTAATAAAAGTTGTTGACCGTGATGAATATTTTCCGTTGACATATAAAAATAAAAGATCTGGAAAATCTGACAAAGAAATGGTTCTTACCTGGTCAATCATGGTATTAACCAGCTATTGACCAACTATAAGGAACAGGTCAATGCTGCATTGAGAAAAATTTTGTGGCAGTGTTGCTGGCAGTTTTCGTTAACAAATAACAATTATGTTATAAAATGAAATGAATGAAAAGCTTAAGAGACAAGAAACTTACCACCTTTAAGGAATTATTATAATTTTTAGTCTAATTTACAGTAATAATGTACAAGTAGTTTTTTTTGTATAGCTTTTAAACCCTGAGCAGAATTTAGTGTATAATAAATTTCAAAGAGCTTGACACCTTATGTAGGATCATAATAACCAGCTAAATTATAAGAAATAAGTAAAAAACGCTTTAACGCAATTCGTTCAGAGAGATGCGTACTAAAAATTAAGATTCCGTGCAACTGAAGAAGAACCATAATGGTCTAGTTAAACTATAAGAAATAAGTAAATGCATATTAAGAAATAAGTAAATGCATACAATGGCATAGTGGGATACGTCTTATAGTTAACACCATGGTAGTGTGTTCGATTCCCACTTCTGGGAAAAGAGAAGTTTCGGCATTCAAAATGCAACGTCTCGAATTCGGGTGGAATGCTGACAACTAATGTCAGTAGGTCCTCTTTGCTAAAAGAGAAAAGCGTGAAGCTGAAAAAAATTATAATTGTTTCATGTTAGACATACGGACAAAAAAATGCCACAATAAAAAAACATTATAATTTTGGGTCAGTTTCAATGGAAACATATAGTAAATGGAAGTAATCTATACTAATTATACTTATTATAAATACGAAAGTAACTCTGTCTGTCTGTCTGAGAAGTCATTACGGTCAAGCCGCTGAACCGATGGTAATGAAATTTCATATAGAGATACTTAAGGGTCTTAGGATGAATATTGGCTACTTTTCTCCATTTTCCCTCAGTTTTTCGAGGACAAAAAGGTCGACGAAAATGGGCTTCCGGAACGCTTACATAGCGTGCGCTGATTCTACCTTATGAGATATATAAGAACAATGTTTGACGAAAACATTGTCCTTTAAAAACCAATAATATATGTTTATCTCTTAAGTATGAGCTACAGTAATGATTTTTAAATATTTAATTTAAATTTATCAGGTTTTTGTTAATGTATTTAGTCCAATTTGGTATTAATCCTTATCAAAATAAATATAATAGTCACCTTTGGCATTTCGTCTAGATTGAAATTGTACTTTACAGTACGTCATTATAATAAACGCTCTAGAGGGGGGATAGGTTCAAAATTATTATTTATATATTTATAAATGGTATTTGGTTTTAAATTATATCTTTGTTAGGTTCTCTTCGCTTATTCAGGAAGTTAGTTGAGTCAGATATTTTACTTTTAATTTTTTTTTTTTTTTTTTATTTGTTTCTGGTAGGTATTTTGCTTTTAATACTATTTAGTTTAGTTTGATAGATAGGTTTTGTGTAGTTTTTTTTAGTCATTGCAATTCAATAATTTCCTTTAGTAACGTTTACTTTTTTTTTATGTTCATTTTAATTACTCAGGTATTTTTCTCCAATATTAAGAATTTTATTTCCGGTAGTTATGGTTTTATTATAATTGTTTAGGTTTCATATTACTGTGTTATTAAAGTTAGAAATCATTTCATAGTTTTATTTTTCAAGGAAGAACTTAATAAATAAAAAATTTAAAAATTGAAGTATTGTGGTCTTTCTTTTGTTAGTTTTATTAATGTAACGAAATTTAAAAATAATCTTCAATATATGTTTAATCAACTTATAAAACATGTATTCAGTAAAGTTACATTAAAAAAATTGTTCCAATTGGATCAATAACATTTCGCACCACTGCGGATAAGGGTCGTGGTAAAGCTTATAACGCCTATTGTTATATTATGATACTAGTGGATCTGAAATGAGCCATGAAGCTTTTCATTTCAAAATTTTTTCTAAAAACAATGAAACCCAAAAGGAGAAAAACTAAACAATGAGAGAAAAAGGAGCCGTGTTCACCTTCTTTCCCTCAAATATCCTCTATATAGTTGATCACAATCGGTTGCGCAGTTTGGTAGTATGATGACGGCACGATGGTGATTACTTTCGCGTTTATAATATTAGTATAGATGCTGTATATACGAAATCAATACTTTGGGTGCGGTAATATAATCTATGTTAGAGAACGTATGGTGGCTATAAATCTATATAATATTGGGATCCCGAGCGCTCAGCCCACCCCATAGGTCAGCCAAAGACGTTGCTGTGTTAAACCATAATATATATTCACACAAAATAAAATCCAGCTTCTTTGGACCATTCGAATGTTTGTGTGGGGCCTTTAAATGTACTTGTTTGAAAAAGTAATAAAACTCACTGCATAAAATATTTTTCGCACCCTTTATACATTTTAAGTAAATATTCTAAAACTGTTCATTTATGTTGAAAATGGTAACTACTTGTTTTTTATATTATATTCCAACATATATACATCAATTAATCACGATAAATTTGGTTTTATTTAAATTTAAATATAGCAAACAGCATAGCTTCGCCCACGTAAACTACATGACTAAACTATTTCGTATTTTCACTCGCTCCCATTTTTACTTAAATCACAAGCTTTGCTTAAATTTATAATTAAAATAGTTTTTACTTTTTAGTTTACGAACCAATTGAATTTAAAAATAAACACTAAATGTTAAGGGAAGTTAACCAAATTACTATAGTCAAAACCGCATTTGAATCGGTTAAGCCGTTTCTGAGATTAGCGTGCACAAACCAACAGACAAACTGGTGAGAAAATTCAAAATCATCGATTTCGCTTCTATTATATTGATAAATACCCCTAATATATATTTCCCACACACAGACAGCGACCAGTTACATTTTATTATATGTAAACTAGTGTGTAATTTAACTTTGTCTTTGCCAGAGCGACGAAATGAAAATAATTGAAATATAATAATTTCCCCAAGTGGGAATCAAACCCACTACCATCACATATACAATCAAGTTGATGGATGAGAAAAAATTAGTGGAATTATATATTAATATATATAATAATTGGAATTAGATATAATTGTAGGAATTATATATTATCCGCTATTTTCAAATCCACACAAACAGTATGGAGCGGTGTTTGCAAGTGCCAATTGGACTGCCCGGGTCGCCGGACAATGTCCCTAAACGGACTCTATTAGCGCCAAACTAAGTGGAATTCTCTGTATAGATTAACGCAAATGTTCCGCCATTACAATAATCAACCATCTACAAGCAATCCTTACGAATAATACGAGTTCTCTAATGTTACCCTGAGGTATACAAAAACTTATTTTCTCTATGAGAAGAGGAGGATAGCGGACATTTGTACCAGTTCAAACAACTTGGGATTTAGAAAATAACTAATAATTTAACATTTTCAAGTGTCAATGAAACTTTTAGCATCTCTGTAGATATTGAATAAGTTGTAATACGCTTAGCGGTCAGTGCGCTTGGGCGGTTTCCAAGAGGCGCGGGTTCGAATCCCGCTGCGTTCAAATTTTTATACGCTTTCTATAAATATGGTTTTCTATTTCCAAAGTTTTATATGTCAGTTTACACAAAAGTGTACGTTATATAGGAGTTTGTGTAATATTTATTTATCATATAAACGTCAACTATGCAAAATATCATATCTTTGTTCGCATTCTTTTCGTAAAATATTATCGAAATATTTTCTTTCACGTATCAATATTATACCTGTAACTATCAAGTTCAAATACACATAGTTTTCTATACATATTTTCTACAAATGTTCTCAACTTAAAACTGTCTAAATACATTAAAAATTTAAATAATCATATTTAGATCGTAACAAGTGCCAAGAGAAATTTTGCATTTGGCAACATCTTCACTAACCTGTCCTTACAAACTATTCTATTGTAGCCATTTCGGATATTATGTATAATACAATTTTAAAACTTTGCTTTACAAGCAATAAATATGTTTGACGCGATCGTGGCTCAGCGGCACACCTTCTGAATGTAATCACGGTTGGTTATGGGTTCGATTCCCACTCGGTGGTATCATCATGTTTTAATTATTATCGTTTCTTCGTTCTGGCAAACAGGACAAAGCACGGTGATGAGTTCCGCTACTCAACATGCAATATCTCTAAATAGATAACTTAAACTCTAAATAGAAATAAGTATAACTAAAACGGATATACCTTGGTAGGTTTCCAAGAGGTATGAGTTCGAATCTCGCGTTCAAATTGTTATACGTTTGCAAAAAACATTTTATTCAGTCATTTTTCCGCAGAAGTAACACTATGTAATACACAATATCTTTGAAATAGATAAAAAAAAAGGTGATAAGAGGCTAAGAGTAAGTTCTTGAGTCAATCAAAATAAATGATTGTTTGTCTATACACAATGATACTAAATTCAATTCAGAATGCAGCGCTAAGTTCCGCAGTTCCTAACGCACATAGTCTTTATTGTAAATGAGAATGTAAGAATAACTAGAATATAGTACAATGTTTTATTTATTTATTTATAATTTATCTAATTTATGTAACTACGCTTTATACAGGGCGAGTGGAAATTCAAAAAATAATAAATTCCCGTCTAGATTGAGAAAAATATCGGTAAGAAATCGGCGCTTGCCCGGAAATTGCGGGAAATTTCTTGGGTATTATCTGTTTAGCCATTGATTTTATCTTGAGTTATTAATTTACAACAACACAAACTAATTTACAATAAAATATTAGCTAAAAACAAACACAAATAAATTAAAGCCAAACGCATTTGAAGTATCCGCCATATATATTATCGCTTTATTAGTCCCTGATGCGTAATTTATAAATCTATGTGTGAAGAAACTTAGTAATGGGAGCTTTTTAGTGAACTTTAATCATTAAATCGATGCCGATTGCCTTCTACTTTCATGCACGGAAGGGCACTTCTTCCGATGCCCACATCGTCGTCGACGGCGTCCGTATCGATGGCGCCCGGAGCATGAAGTACCTTGGACTTGTTTTGAGCGGGAGGTGGAATTTTCGGGGTCATTTCTCTACGTTGGCCCCGAAATAATTGAAGAAAACGGCGGCATTGGCGCGCTTTTGACCAATGTGAGTGGACCGAGCGCCTCGAGCCGTCAGCTGTACATCGGAGTGGTAAAGTCAATGGCCCTATACGGTGCCCCTGTATGGGCAGACATACATCTTTTTTGAACGTCAAACAATTTACCACCGGTTCATTAAAGTTAATGCCTCCGACCTGAGAAGAACCGGCGCAAGAAACTCAACGGGACGTCAAATAGACTGGAGCACTTCATTCCCAAGGCGTATTATCATTTATAAAATCGTTTATTTATAAAATCATTAACATTTTCGGACGTTTTCTAGGATCCTATTGTAAAAGAATACACATCGCCCCATAAAAGAATTACGGGTTCGATTCAATCAAGTGCAGTTGGCGGCAAATTAAAGCCTACTTTAAGTAATAATATTATGTACATCACTGATTTTGGTAAGATCATAAATCCTTCCAAAATGTTATTTCGAACACCAAAGCAAATTAATCCGGTTAAAATAGTTTTCTTTCACAATGCTTCAATCAATCATCTTATCAATGCTTTAATCAAATATCTTATTATTTAGAGATATTGTTAGAAAGGTCACAGAGAAGATGAAGCTGAAGTTGACCTCGTTGAAGGTGACGTAGGTTGACGTAAACGTCCGTAATGACATGATTTGATTTCTGCAACAAATAAATATCTACATCTACCAAGTCTACCAAGCTCGTAACATTACGCAATAACGTGTAAAGTCAAATCATTTACGAGTATTACTGAAGGAAATAGCTTAATTACACAATGAAAATGGTTATTATTTAAAATCCGGTTCTTTTAAAGCTGACACTCAAAACTCAAATCATTTTCACAGAAGTAGAAAATTTAATTTTGAATCAGCTTGTTATTCAAGTTACAGTATTACATTTGTAAATTACTAGACATTCGATATTTACAAGGCTTAGTGCGCAACAAGGCTAAGTGAAAAATGTAGTAGAAACGTGTTGGGACACAGTTTTTATTTGTCAGGCAGGGCTTTTACTTACAAAACTTTATTTTCTTCGTCTGGTTACAGAAAATACAACTAAATGGAACGGTGAATGGTATAAGGACCATATTGACTAGAGCAATGGATGCCGCCCCTTTGAATCCCGGAACAGTTCCGGGCATATAGACAGGTTATCAGAGAACTATACTCTGTATTACATAAATCATTGTTTTTAATTTTTTCTATTACAAATTGAATGTGGTTTAAACAATCTCTCTCTCAGCCTATCAACGCCCACAGGTTTCAAAAGACGCTACTGTCCATCTCCTGCTGGCTGTACCCCTTAGTCGCCTTTTACGACACCCACGGGACACGGCGGAAACAATCATTCTTCATCAATATAAAACTGAATACTTTATATTATTAAAACAAATTGAACTTAATTTTTATTTCCCAAATTTAATCAGCTTCTGTTTAAATTTTTGCAATAAAAGTTAACACTGAGTTAACAAAAGCTAAATGCCATATATTCTGAACAGTAGAAGGGACAGACCTAGCTGAACATTTTTTGGTTAGAATTCTTGCTTTGTGTGTTCAGAGATCAGTACTGATAATACTAGTTAAGAAGTTGTAGCTTCCAATATAAAATATTCGGTTCATACTACTTTCATATTTAAGGTTTTCTTTCGTTTTTGCCAATCCAGAAAAACTCACTTACGGAACTAATCATTAAATTTAATATAATGGAATTGAAAGCCCTTTAATTGTTAAAACCTTAAAGTATAAAAGTACTGTATATATGTAGTGTGCCGTATTAAATAAAATAAAAACAAAATATATAAAAAAAAAGTTACACCACTTTACACTGCAGGTCGTCTTTGCTTTATTTTAGTTCTTATTAACTTTAGTATTTTATTTCTTGACAACTTATTATCGCCTTACTCTGAATATCTAACGACATATATTTTTTTTAAACTGAGGTTAATCGCGTTTTAAAACAATATATTTTTGATACATATATATGTATGTTAGTAAATAAGTTTGGGCGGCGTTAAGTTCTTTCTTTCAGTATTTCTAATAATATCAGGAATCCTGAGGGAGAGTGGAGAACGGAGGGAATTACACTAGATTTTCTCTGACTACCCTAATATGCGGGAAAGCCACTAGAAATATATACCAAAATATAGCTCAATCATCATTTTAATGAACAAATACTAGACTTCCAGACCATTCGGTAGTTTTATTTATTTAATAACTAGCAATCCGCTCGCGACTTCATATGCGTAAAGTACACGGCTATAAGCCTATAAGTAATTTAAATTTAGGCCTATTTAATAAAACAGTTTTTTCAAAGCAATTTCGTCGAACAGATTTAAAAAAATTGTAACATTTTTATATATAAACCGTTTGAAAAAAATTATAATTATTGTTTTGGCTTATATTACAATTTAAATTGATAAATGTCACCAATATTTTTTCTTATATATCTTCGATGTACAGACAACGATCAGTTATATTTTTACTATATATATATTATAGGAATTCTCGACTTTTTCACGACATAATAGGTTTTAACAAGTACCCCGTCCTGACACCCTCAAGAAAAAAGTTATCTATTAATATTTGGTATTCCTCCAATATCCTATGTAAATTTTGTTTGTAGATATACATATATATATATTATATATATAATGTACGGAAAGTATGACAAATATTTATATTCACTGCATGCAATCAAATTGCAAAAGCTTGCTCTCGTACACAAAATATGTAAAAAGTACAAACTGTAGAGAAAAATTACGTTTTTTTTAAGCATATATATATATAAGTATGCAAACACAAATACGAAATGGACGAACTCAAAGGACACACGAGTACGATGCTTCGTTAAATATTTAATATTCTAATACACTGCATGTTTTTGTTACTTTGAGCTTAGAAGCTTTTTGTATTGGTAGCTGTATTAGAAATTACTGTCATAATTCAAAATGTTCTGCATTTGATTCAATTTGTAGCAATAACTAAAAACAGTGTTTTTAATAAACCTACACTTTATTAGTACTTATTGTGGGAGAAATTTGAACTTTTAGCGCAAAAAAAAATTTATATATGTTAAATATATTCTTAAGGCATCTGTCCGACTGTAAGTTGTGTATTATATAATTGTGTATATTTAAAGTAGCGCAGCGTTAAGTACCGCCACTCAACAGAGCATAGACAGACACAGACCTTCTTAACTCGCTAAGCGAGAAAAAAGTGGAAGTTGTTTGTTTTGTTCGAGCGATTTAAATTTAAATAGCAACACGCAAAATCTGTGTTCAATAGGGCAGTACATTGGACATCACCCTAAGAATATCAGTGGCGAAATGTAAAATTTTTCAGTACAAGTAAGCCGAAGTTAAAAAAAATATTAAAAACCTAGTCTCACCCTGGACTGTAATCTGAGTGTTCCGAATGTCCGAATTCCGAATGAGAATTATGTATAATTTCCTGTCCCACCGCATAGGTGGGACAGGAAATTATACATAATTTTTACGGTAATTGTTGGAAGCAATACTCTCGAAGTTGCAGACGAGTATGTGTACCTTGGACAAACTGTCCAGTACCTAACTGGTCCAGGTCCAGGTCGTTTGGAACCATTTTTACGTCCTCAACACCACAGAGCCTGAAAACGAAGGTTTCCAACTAGTGCGTGTTGCCTATGATAACGTGTAGTACTGAGACGTACGTGGTCTCCTACTGTTGTCCTCATAAGGAAGCTTGAAGTCGCTGAACGCAGCCACGGAGAGGACTATGCTCAGAGTTTCATTGCGTGATAAAATTTAGAACGAAGAAATCACAAGGAGAACTAAAGTCACAGATATACTTCTCGAAATTTGTAAGTTGAACTGACAATGTTCAACGGTTTTAGAACAGATAACCGGTAGGAACGGTAAGGAAGGAAACGGAAGGAAGGAAACGGAAGGCGTAGCGTGGGACGGCCATACTAGGTGGACTGATGACCTCGTCAGAATTGCGGAAAACTGCTAGATGAGGGAGGACAGTGATCACTAGTAATAACGTGTGACGGTTAATGATGATGAAACGTATTATTTAGACACTTCACCACTAGGTATCTAGTCGAAAATGTCTACTAGGTATTTTAATTGTGATATTCTGCTACGAGTCACCACTAGTCTGTGTAAATTTTTCATAGAGATTAAAAAACGAAGTGATAAATCACTACAAGGTAATGTTAACGGGCGCCCTTTTTTATTTTTCAAAAATAAAATCTAACATTCGAGTACAAAATTCCAGCAAATCGTTAGTTGATACAACGGTACTGCAATAGAATATCTGATATTGCTTTTTGCTGACGCCACGTGTTCTTTACTGCAGCTTCAATATAACTCCAGATTTATATATCTAGAGATAATATTATATTTACAATTGTTACAAAAAAGGTAGTTTTCAATGTGTTTTACAATTTATTTTCTAACTAAAACACCACAGTGGTTTAGATTTTATGTTAATGATGAGTGTAGGTTCTATTAAGACCAATATATTTACTACTTAGTAGATAAATATGAAATGCTTTCGTTACTCACTGAACATAAACTACTAGATGAAGATATCTGAAACTTAGCATATGGAGATGAGATTACATGAGAGAAATATGTGTCCTACCAAACTCGAGAAATGAAAATATTTTAAATGTCAATTATATTGTGGACTGAACCCATAATCACCTCGTATACATAATATATAATCAAAGACTGTACCACAATGGAGTCACATAATCAATATTGCAATATAACCTATAATTTATGGCAAAAATAATCTGTAAACTGTCAAAAGCATTACGTATTTGGTAAAAAACAACGGATCTAAAAGAAAATTCAATTTACTCATACGAAGCCCCTCGAGGATCCCTCCTTTCCTATAGGTAACAGGTAATTGAATTTTACCAACTGTTGTTGAACTCCATGCAAGTTTTCAAGTTAACCGCTTTTCCTACATATTTCTATTATTTAAATGACAATTAAATGAAATTAAATGAAGTTCGTTTAGAATCACCTTCACCCTTTTATCTAAATATCGGCTGTTATATATACAGAGGGAAAATAATGTAAGAAATTCCGTTCTCCACTTCTTCCGCCCTAATTCAACACATTGTGTCATGACTGGTGGAAGTCAACGCCGCGCCTTACATACTAGAGCGAGAAATAAAAAAAATCTAATATTGGCACCGAATGGAAATCGAACCCTCAACCATAACCTCACCAAACTGACATATGATGGCCAGGAAATTAACAATGAAAATAGATTTTTTTATAGCACGAATATGTTTTAATTTTTATATAAGTAGTATATCCTGTATATACTTCAATTCACACATTTTCTGACATATCAAGGTAGGCGGAGAGACCTAGTCTTAAGACTATCCGATTTCTACCAGAATTCAACGTTGCGTGTTGAGTGACGGACCTCAAAGCCGTTTTATCTTGAAAAAGACATACTTAGAAAACGTATAAAAATTTTGAACGCAGCGGGATTTGAACCCGCGCCTCTTGAAAACCGTTCAAGACCCGTTTTTATACGTTTTCTAAATATGTCTCTTGAAAACCGTTCAAGAACCGTTTTTATACGTTTTTTAAATATGTATTTTTCAATTACCTAAGTGTGCGATTAACACTTTAAAAAAATGTAAAAAAAAGCCAGAGAAAGTTTTATCTTGCTCGCCAGAGCGAAGAAATTAAAATAATAAAATTTATTCGACCAAAATGGAATCGAATTCCTCAACAAATCGCGATTATATTCAGGTCCTGTCCCACTGCGCCACGATAGGCTCATACAAAATTATAGTAACAAAATAACTTTGCATAATATATTTTATATAATATCTACAATATTTTTTACTTAAAATAAGTAACAAATGCAATGGCTCGATCATTCTTATTCAAAGCTAGAATAAGTAAAAGATTTCCATGAAAATTTATCTTGAGCTGGTCTCGTTTAACAGAGTCCGTTGAATTTATATCCGCTTTAGAAAAAAATCATTCCACCTGCAATAGACGCGTCTAATGTGAGTTTGTGGTAGCTTACACGTTACATTCTATAATTTAAAATATTGAAGAGGAAAAAATATTTTCATTTTGTATATGATGCATTCGTAGCTTAGTATTTGATTCTACAAGTGATGGTTGTGGGTTCGATCCCGACTTGGGGACTTCATTATACTTAAATAATGTTCATTTTTCTGCTTTGATGCGCAAAAGGAAGAAATTAAAATATTCACCTAAAACCTAATATACTAAACAAAATAATTAACTGCAGCCACACAATTTATCTCAGCATTTCACAAAGCAGGGTAATCAGAGGCAGTCAATGCGCATCGTCTTGCGTCTTGCCTGAGCTGAGAAATAAAAATAATTTAAATATCAATTATATTATTTCAATTACAATTATATAATTCCCCCGAGTGGGAATTGAACCCATAATCACAGGCCACTATGGCCTGTATAATAAATGAAATAAATAACATTATAAATAGCTATATTGTAATAGAGTTCTAGATAAGACCTATGAAACCCACCTATAATGTAGATTACTTAAATCTACATAGATTATCTGTTTCAAAACACATCTCTTACAAATTGTGTACCTGCCTGATCAATTGTTAATAGAATTGGAGTAAGTAGGCAGTTTAAGAGCTACTCACGCATCAGCGACATGTAGGGATGCTGCTACCTTAGCTATATAGTCATCTGGATTAGGGTCATCAGTCATGGGTTCAAACCCCATGTTGACATCAATTATACGTTTAAAGAAGTAGTGCGGAGAATCAAACCAAAGTATGATTCTAGGAAGGCGCCTTCTTTTGATAGATTCAAGTTAAGAAGGACTCCAGTAGTCCCTCCGAAACTAATTTCAATGTGTGTAGAAAGTCGTATTAATATAATATATGTGACCGACTAAACTCGCACTTAATTATAAGGCAAGGATGTCTATGGGGTGTTAC
Organism: Podotricha telesiphe; assembly: GCA_038994665.1. Lineage (NCBI taxonomy): Eukaryota > Metazoa > Arthropoda > Insecta > Lepidoptera > Nymphalidae > Podotricha > Podotricha telesiphe. The sequence continues at coordinate 648,165 of JAOYRR010000110.1, read as the reverse complement.
ACTAATTTTATTTTCAGAAACCTGTTTCCAAAAAAATCACTACCACCAATACTACACTACACGATTTGTGTATTATATAAGGCTAATTATAATTACATAACAGTTAAGAATATCTAATCGTTACCGTATGTAAAGAATAAAAAATCCACATTTGTCAAACAAAATAATAATATATTATAGGAAACGTTTAAAAATTTACGTAAATGGATTCAAACTCTCGACTCTTGGAAACTGTCCAATCGCTAAGAGACCAGACAATTAATAGCTTAATTGTTATCAGACGTATGTATTGTTATCAGGCTTTTATGAATTTTTTTTAAATATTTGTTTTAAAAAGTATGTAAATAATGCTTTAAATAATAATTATAATTACATGATAATATGACGTTTTAAAAATGGCAACGGATGCAAGGTTGTAGTTCTAAAAAACCCATTCGATAAACTTCAATGTCACTAAAAGCATATTTACAATATTATATTGATATCTTAACACGGACTAAAACACGGAGTAACCACCATCCATTAAACTGGCTATAAAGAGTGTTAACGTTATTTTTACTGACTCTGTTATAATAAATAATAAAACTATATAACGTATAATTATATAATATATTTATTAACAGAAAGCAGCTTTTACATCTTTTCGGTACATCTGATGCTCTCATATGGTTAACACACTCATATGGTATTTAACAGCTTAAAGCTGTACTATTTGCAATCGGTTTACAAATAATTGAAATAAATAAATATTGAAAATAAAAATCTAATCCGATTTTTCGAATAATAAAGCTTAATCATATATATATATATATATATATATAGTACTATTGTATGTGTGAAATAAGGTTTTCATTTAGATCATAGTTTAAGGAGGCGAGGCATATTTACTTTTGGCTTGTTTAATGAAGCAATGCTCTTAACATCATGAGCACTTTGAACTTTGAACACACAGGCTTTATTGTAAATGAATAAGACAATAGAGGGAATTGAACCCACAACAATCGTGCAACTATACAGTCAGACGCGGTCACACTGCGCCAGGATGACCTCAATGGGATGGATATGTGTGAAACTAAAAAATCGTAGGAAGTCATTAAGACTGCCAATAGAAATGAAAACTATTGGCACTGTTTTGAATTTACTGATTTAATGTGAAAAAATATTCAAATGTCGTAATTTCAAAATTTTTGATAATTTACGGCATATCTATCCTAGAGTATATTTCCATATTACTTACAAGATTTTCCACTATTAAACATTAAAGTTTCAAGAAATAAAACAAAATGTGTTTATAAATCATATATTTTTTTGTCTTAAGTGTTGACATCCCTTATGTGTTCGGTTTTGTCAGGATTCGCTAAGTCAATGTACGGCGTACGGGATCCTTTGTTGCTTTCTATCAATTTTTATGGCATACACTAGGGTTTGTATAGAATTCACAAACAAAATATAAATAAATGGAACTGTTCGTATGTGAAAACGAAACTAACTGCATAAATAATTCGGTGCATTATATAATCATCTTTACACTTTTATTTTTACTTCACATTTTTTCTTAATTATATTAAATATAATTACATTTTGTAGACCAATAATCATAAAATAATAACTAATAAGCATACGTATTTATGTATAATTTATATAAATAAACAAATTAACATAATATATCAAGAATATAGTGGTGTCCGAATATCACATATCCGAACAAAATCCACGATCTCCAAAGCCAATCAATCCCAGAAACCAAAAAAAAAAATTAGTCAACAGATAAAATTACAGCAGAGATAAAAAAAAAGTTTTTATTTTATCTCAAAAATCTAATCATGCTCACGACGGGATAACATTCCTCTAATTTAGTGCCAGTACCACTGTCACTGGATTTTTCAAAAGGTATAGTTATAATAAGCTTAGAAGTTCTTCGATCCACATAGAATTCAAAAAGTTGAGTCCGCAAACTGTCCGCCAAAATCACAATATCCCGCAACTTGCAATTCGGTAGTTTGGATTGCGCTTTAACTTTCATCACACGGTTCTGTATTTGTACTTCCAAAGAACGTGCATCACAATCTTCGAATGGATATATTCGCTTGTACTCTCCAGAGGTGTATATATCAACAGCGTTGTAATATTTAAGGCCATATCTATTTCTTTCTGCGTCAGCTTCATTGAACAGATCTACTACATCAGTAAATAAATCATCAAAGTCTTCTCTGCTATCTTCTTCCTCCCACCCTGTCGAGTAAAACATTTTCCATGGACCGCCAGGCTTCCACGGAGGGTGAGGGCGCCGTGGAGGTCTATGCCAGCAGTCAATTATACCAAAAAGCAGCACGAGCAAAATTAAACGTGTCATTGCTTCAATTCGTAATTTATAACTGAATAACAATTAATACTGGCATAATTTATAAGTTATGTAATTACAATAAAAAATGTAAAACGATCTGGGTGTAGTACTTAAGAAAAAAAATTGTAACAGGTACTTGTTTGGATTTAAGCAGTTATATTCTAATTAAAAGAATCACTGCAGGCTTAGATTGTATGTGTATTAATTATTATATAAATGTTTTTGAAGAGTAAATAACGTTAGCATATAGACTAATACATTTTAATAGAACGAGAATATCCTTTAGCCAATATTAATACAAAAATACTTTAAATACAACAGAGTCAGGTCAATTTATTAGTATAATAACAAGCTTATCTAAAGTTAGAAATAACATATGTCTCATATATAAATAAGTATTCAAGCACAGTAGCAAGCTTATCGCAATGCAAAATGGAATAAAACATATTCCTCATATAAAATATACTTATATTTTATAATAAATGTGACTTGTGATAAACTAGGACACTGAGCGCTCACTCATCGCGATATGAACAGTGTAATGTTCGTTATATTGATATTATACGTAATTAACTCTGAACAATGTCAAAAGATAAATAAATGGGAGAAGAAGAAGCCATTGTGGAGGCGCAAACAGGAAATGAAACATATTGGCCAAGATTTGTTTGAGATTGAATCATCGCTTGAAATATTCTGCAATGAGCATTTAAACAAAAGTGAAATATACACTCAGAAGGAGTATATATTAAAATATTATGCACCAAACGTTAATCTAGAGGAAATTAAGATGGAAACCTTGCATCGTCTTTTATATGCCAGGATAGGTGAGGAGAAAGATGAAAAAGGCAATTTTATCAAATACGTTGAGGATTTACAAACACTACCTGCATCTGTGAACGTCTCAGATGCATTTTGGAATGTTGAAGACAGTTTTGTTGTAATAACATTTCCATACAAAAATAAATGCAATTCGGATAATGTCAATTGGTCAACTAATAAGGCTTTCGACAAAGCAATAGAATACTATTCGTTGGCTGTCCCAGATTCGATGTTGCGGTGATGTTTGTAAAGTAAAGTTTTCTAATTTTGAAACCATATATATAAACTTAGGCAATTTAGATTCATATATAAGTTTCCTGTTTGTCGTTACTACTTGTTATGTATTTAATACCACAATCTGATTTTTAATGTCCCCTTTTATTATGCTATATCAATATAATTAAAAAGAGTTTATTGTTATGTTATGTGATGTAATGTTATGTGATGTTGATCAAATGTATGTATTTTGAATAAAAAAAGGGAAATTTCAATTAAAAAAAGTTGAAGAACTGATAAACCCTCCCCTCCATATTAAATTATCCTTCCCAGACTCTGTTACTCTCTGAAGTTACATGTTGTAATTAAATCGTGAAAATATTAATATTATATTTTTTTAAATATTTTTTATAAGTCTATTTAAGTCTACATTTAAAAAAATCTTTGTATTGAGACAAAGAAAAATTTCTACTGAGGGCGGAAAATGGAGTATGTGTCTCTCTCGAGTCTGTGTGACAATTCAATTTTACTCTTTTATATGCACAATTTCTTATCAACATTTTGTTAAAAAGGTTGTGAACTGGGTTTTGCTCGATCTTTCAACTTACTGATAAATATAATTATTTTTTAGTGCACATACGTTACCTATTTAATATTTATTATCCATTTAAATAGTATATATTGCGTGTTGTTCAGCAATTTATTGAGTCACAGGCTGTCTGTCTCATTGTATCAAACATGTCTCGTGTTATTTTAATTCTAGTTTTTTCTGGGGTAGCTCAATTGAGTTTGTCCATGTATCACGATTATAATTTTGGCCCTTACGGCCACGGTGACTTTCACCACGATCACTCCCCTGAAAGCTGGGGTGAATCCTCATCATCCTCGAGAGAGGACTCTTTTAGCAATGACTGGACCATAGAAAAATATTCTAACGCTGTATTAGCCTTCAGGAAATTCTGCGAAGAAAACAACAAAACTATACCAAAAATTTTATACGGACAAGACGCCTATATTTTGAAATACGCACTTCCTAACCAAAGCAATTTAAATATTACCGTGAAGGCTGTAACTAGAATTATATCAACAGAAGTACAACAGCAAGGAGATTTTCAAGGATTTCAAGATAAGAGAATTTTACCGGAAATGCTGGATTTGCAAAGGGCCTTCTGGTCAATTGAACAGTCTAATCTGAAGATAACGTTACCGTACAGAGTCACTATTTCGGCTGAGTTTAACGCCGTGTGCGAGCCTGATTATGGTGAAGTAAATATTCCCGGCAATTTAACACCTAATTTTAAAGTAAGAATGTTAGATTAATGTACATTGGATGATGGTGAACTTATACGGAACACATTGTACTATTAGTACAGTATTAATTTAATAAAGTAATGATGATATGTACTTCTGTTTAATGTTATCTTATTTTTTCACCTGCACAAATTTAATGTCTAATTTTTTTTTTCTTTTTTTCTCTGCCTTTGTTAAGACCTTTAGTAAATTGTCCATTCTTTATTTCAAGAATAGATTAATAAGCATGTGTGATATATAATATTTCTTGGTTGCTCGTTCGCCTATATTTTCCAAGAAAATAAATTCATTGTGGTTCAGTTAATTGTATGCTATTTTTGTACAATTAGGTCACTAACTTCTGGAGGAAGACCTATAAAGTACGCTTTGATAACATTACATTTATTATAAAATAGTAAATACAGAATGTTTGTAAGCGCACTTCTTCGTAACTACTGTTGGACGGTTTTGAATGAACTTTTTTTGGCTTTCAAGCTTAGCTAAGACTTAGGCTATAAATGATTATGATGAATTATTATGAGTAGAACACCTGAAAATGAAATGAAATGAAATAATAATATACCATCTAAATTGATAATTAGGCGCCTTAACAAGTATTGGTTTGGTGGGTCATTAAGACCACGCCTACGAACAAACTACTACAAGTGAAAACAAATGTTAATCTGAATTATCATTTAAAAGATAACAATTTCAAGACGTGATCTCGAAAGTATAACATATATTTTGGTATTTACGCATATATTTTTTGCAAGAGGGTATATTTTAGTAATTTTTACCATTTTGTTTTTTTAGTGTTATTCCCAGACACATAGAAAACGGGATTCGGACCCGCGCATGTTTAAAACCGTCCAAGCGCTCTGACCGCTACCATGCATTCTACAGCCGCCTGCGTCGAAAATCTTATATGCTTATTACAAGTTATTTTTGTTGGTAGCATCTCCGTAGAGAGAATTTCTGCTACCCATAGAATACTCTACGAAGAATCGTTTGGTAAAATTCCATTCCGTCCATTTTCGTTTCATTTTATTCCATTCATATACTGTTCCATTTTCATAGAAAAATCCGGATGTGAAATTTCAAATAAATCAAATGAAAAAAGTGGGTCAAAATAACGATTGAAACAATTACATTACTAATAAGTAAAGGACTATTCAATTTTATACATATTATGCACTGACTTGTTATATTTCTTGTAGTCGCAACTTTTTGTTAGGTATTTAATGGTAATGTATATATTAATGTTCTAGAGATATAAAAGTTACGCAATATGATTTTCTGGGTTTTTAATTTCTCGTTTGTCATATTATTGAATACAGCTTGTTGTAAGTCAATTAAGTGATATAATGTATGTGTAATTCATAATTCGGTAAATCAGACTAGACAAAAACTAATTGAACACAAATTCAAGGTGGGCATTCTGGAGAAAAGTGAAGAAAACTGTGACGTCTGTCATGTGAAGAGTTTCTTCTTTAATTATTAGACTCAGATTCCGCCTTCTTACATTGGGTACAGTAAATTCAATACGTTTACTTTTTCGACATTGAGTATAAGATTATTAGCGTCATACCAAAGAAGAATTCGCGAGAACGCTCTATTCACTTCGTCATAGTTTATTTAGTTTCTATCAACTTTAAATATTAAAGAGGTATCATCTGCGGTACAATATCACATAAGTTCTTTACATATAATGGTAAATCGTTAATAGAGAGCAAAAATAAAATGGGACCAAAAAAGATACTTGTGGAACACCCGTCCTCAGGGAAGAACCAGACGACTTTACATTGTTTATATTAACCTTCTGGATTCTCCGATTTAAATACGAGGCAATAAGATCAAGGGCAGCATCCTGTACACCAAAATGATATAATTTAAATAATAGAGTTTCATGCTTTACACAATGAAAGGCTTTGTATTAATCGCAAAACACTGAATAGCATTTTTTGACTTTTCCCAAGCATCATAAGTTTCAGAAGTGCAACACCCGCATCTGTAGTTGATTTGCCTTTGGTGAAGTCATATTGTTCACTATGGAGCGAATTATTTTTATATAAAAAAATATTAAGCGGGTAAAATATTATTATTTCAAATGTTTTGCTCATTAAAGGTAATATAGAAATCGTTCTGTAATTTTCAGGATCTGATCTGTCTCAATCTCTTTGTAAAGCGATACTATTTAACTATATTTCATAAAATCTAGGAAAGTATCGGATAACAATACACTTATTGAAAATAAGAGCGAGATGAGAGGCAATGTCTAGTAAAACATTTTCCATGTACCGCCAGGCTTCCACGGAGGGTGAGGGCGCCGTGGAGGTCTATGCCAGCAGTCAATTATCCCAAAAAGCAGCACGAGCAAAATTAAACGTGTCATTGCTTCAATTCGTAATTTATAACTGAATAACAATTAATACTGGCATAATTTATGAATTATGTAATTACAATAAAAAATGTAAAACGATCTGTGGGTTGTACTTTCGAAAAAAAATTGTAACAGGTACTTGTTTAGATTTAAGCAATTATATTCTAATTAAAAGAAATATTGCATGCTTGGACTGTGTGTGTATTAATTATTATAAAAATGTTTATGGCGAGTAAATAACTTTAGCATATAGACAAATAAATTTTAATAGAACGATAATATCCTTTAGTATTAGCTACTAATACAAAAATACTTTAAATACAACAGAGTCATTTCAACTTATTAGTATAATAACAAGCTTTTCTAAAGTTAGAAATAACATACGTCTCATATATAAATAAATATTCAAGCACAGTAGCAAGTGCGTCTTCTTTCGTTTAGCATTGCGATAAGCGCAATGCTAAACGAAAGAAAACGCATTCCTCATATAAAATATATCTATATTTTATAATAAACTAGGACACTGAGCGCTCACTCACCGCGATATGTACAGTGTAATGTTCTTTATATTGATATTATACGTAATTAACTCTGAACAATGTCAAAAGATAAATAAATGGGAGAAGAAGCCATTGTGGAGGCGCAAACAGGAAATGAAACATATTGGCCACGAATTGTTTAAGTTTGAATCATCGCTTGAAACATTCTGCAATGAGCATTTGGACAAAAGTGAAATATACACTGAGAAGGAGTATATATTAAAATATTATGCACCAAACGTTAATCTAGAGGAAATTAAGATGGAAACCTTGCATCGTCTTTTATATGCGAGGATAGGTGAGGAGAAAGATGAAAAAGGCAATTTTGTCAAATACGTTGAGGATTTACAAACACTACCTGCGTCTGTGAACGTCTCAGATGCATTTTGGAATGTTGAAGACAGTTTTGTTGTAATAACATTTCCATACAAAAATAAATGCAATTCGGATAGTGTCAATTGGTCAACTAATAAGGCTTTCGACAAAGCAATAGAATACTATTCGTTGGCTGTCCCAGATTCGATGTTGCTGTGATGTTTGTAAAGTAAAGTTTTCTAACTTTGAAACCATATAAACTTGGAAATATAGATTCGTATATAAGTTTCCTGTTTGTAGTTACTACTTGTTATGCATTTAATACCATTGTATGTTGAATAAATGTTTATCTGAATTTTTATGTCCTCTTTTATTGTGTAATATCATTTAAAAGAGTTTATTGTAAAAATGTAATGTTGATCAAATATCTTCTTTGTATGACAAAACAGAAATTTAAATTAATTAAAATTGAAGCATGGGTGAATCCTTCCCTTCTATTTAAAATGTTGTTCCCAGACTCTGCCAATTTCTGAAGGAATACGATAAATCGAAAAAACATTAAAATAAGTGTTTTTTAATATATTTTGCAAGTTCTAGGGCTTTTTTGTCTTAAGACAACGCAAAGTTTCGGCTTTGGGTGAAAATGGAGAACAACTCTCTATGTGTGACCAAAGTAGTCATGAGGTACGTAGGCAGAGTTGCAAAAACCAACATCTAATGTTCCTTTATTTAGTAGGATAAATAAAGCTAGCCTATTTATAATATAACTTAGTTTTCCACGTTTTTCACACTCAATGGAATTCGGAAATTCAATTCAACGCTTAATCTCATCATATCATAGAAATGAAAAGAATTTAAAATGTTACCCAGAAAGATGAAACATTTCCGAACTGCATTTTAGTTGTGATTTTAATAAACTATATTATACAAATAATTTTAACAAGTTAGAACTACTTATTCACCAATAACAATTGTAATAGTACGAAAATGTTCTTTATTGAGATATAAATATATTTTAAGTACAACAAAGTCAGGTCAATTGATCCGTAATCAAAATTCGAACCTGCGACCATGCAGTCAGAAAACCTATGGGCCTACAATTACTGAAACCAGGACAATTTAATTTTACTCCCTTCATATGCACAATTTCTTATCAATATTTTAAGAGTTTGTGAACTGAGCTTTGCTTGATCTTTCAACTTACTGATAAATATAATTATTTTTACGTTACCTATTTAATATTTATCATCAATTTTGAATGGTATATATTGTTTGTTGTGCAGCATTTTATTGAGTCACAGGCTGTCAGTCTAATTGTATCAATCATGTCTCGTGTTCTTTTAATTCTCGTGTGTTTTGGGGTAGCGCAATTGAGTTTGTCCATGCACAACGATTTTAATTTTGGCCCTGGCCACGGCAGCCACCATGGCCATGGTGACTTTCACCACGGCCACGGTGAGTTTCACCACGACCACTCCCCTGAAGGCTGCGGTGAGTCCTCATCATCCTCAAGAGAGGACTCTATTAGCAAAGACCGGATCATAGAAAAATATTCTAACGCTGAGTCAGCCTTTAGGAAATTCTGCGAGACTAACAACAAAACTATACCAAAAATTGTATACGGACAAGACGCCTATATTTTGAAATACGCACTTCCAAACCAAAGCAATTTAAATATTACCGTGAAGGCTGTAACTAGAATTATATCAACAGAAGTAAAACAGCAAGGAGATTTCCAAGGATTTCAAGATATGAGAATTTTACCAGAAATGCTGGATTTGCAAAGAGCCTTCTGGTCAATTGAACAGTCTAATCTGAAGATAACGTTACCGTACAGAGTCACTATTTCGGCTGAGTTTAACGCCGTGTGCGAGCCTAATTATGGTGAAGTAAATATTCCCGGCAATTTAACACCTAATTTTAAAGTAAGAATGTTTGATTAATGTTCATCGGATGATGGTGAATTCATACGAAACACATTGTACTATTAGTACAGTATTAATTTAATAAAGTAATAATGATATGTACTTCTGTTTAATTTTATCTTATTTTTTCACCTGCACAAATTGAATGTCTAAATTTTTTTTTCATTTTATTCTATTAAACAAACGTACATACATAACCTTATAAGAAAGAATAGTCAATGGAGAAAGGAGTGCAATGAAACTATGCTCTCTGCGTTTGTTAAGACCTTTAGTAAATCGCCCATTCTTTATTTCAAGAATAGATTAATAAGCAAGTGTGATATATATAATATTTATTGGTTGCTCGTTCGCCCATATTTTCCAAAAAATTTAATTCATAGCGGTGAACCCCTGATACTTGTAACGGGTGGCCCAGAAAGACCGAAGTGGTGTGAATTCCTTATAACTTTTTATTTAAGACATATTTTTTTAATTTTTTGTTTCTTAAATACAGTAAATTTATGGATATATTTTTAAATTACTTATTAAAAATGATATCCCGCAGCCGGTGGCCATTTTCGCACAAATGTGCTCTTTCCAACACATTTTCCATGACCTTTCGCAAAACTTCCGGTGTTATGTTATTAATTTCTTCACGAATATTGGTTTTTAATTCCTCAATAGTCCTAGGCTTATTAACATAAACTTTCCCTTGTAAATAACCCCAAAGGAAACAGTCTGGATTGGTCAGAATTCACACCACTTCGGTCTTTCTAAGCCATCCTGTATAAGGGCCTGAACAAAAGATTTCTGAATTAGCCAATTTTTAAAATAAGAAATTTGAATTTTCACTGTTTATGGGTTCAAGTGCATATAGAAATTGAAAAGCATGTTTGGAAAACGTACAAAGGTTTGGGTGCAGTGGGATTCGGACCCGCGGTTCTTGCACACCTGCGAATTTCGAAATCTTATACACTTATTACAACTTATTTTTGTTGTTAGTATCTCCGTAGAGATAATTTCTGCTACCCATAGATTACTATACGAAGAATCGTTTGGTAAGAGAATGCTATTTATAAAATATTTTTAATATTTTAAAGTGTTATTCACACACTGAAAAACTTTTTTAGAAAACGTATTTAAGGAAGCCCGGGTTCGATTACCGCTGCGTTCAAATTTTTAAACTTGAGATAAGATTTTTTTGCGAAAACAATATATACGTTAACACTTGTTACTAAACACAGTGCAGCTAAAGTGAACTAATAATAAAAATTTAAAATAGTAGATTCAACGCCATCTAGTATTATCATTTGGAACTAATATATATAAAACCCTTAGGAGTCTAAATGAGACGCAGGAAACGCAGTACATTGTACTTATTAAAGATGGCGTTTTTATTCCATTTATATACTGTTCTTTTTATCATAGAAAAATCCGGATGTAAAATTACAAATAAATCAAATGAAAAAAAGTGGACCAAAATAACGATTGAGATAATTACGTTACTAATAAGGACTTTTTAATTTTATACATATTATGCACGGACTTGTTACTTTTCTTCTAGTCGAAACTTTTTGTTAGGTAATTAATGGTATTGTATTCAAGAGATAAATAAAAGTTTTTATTTTTTCGTTTTTCATATAATTGCATACAGCTTGTTGTAAGTCACAGTTAAATTGGTTTAAGTTTAGTAATCAGACTAAAGATAAACTAATTTAACTCGGTCAATATATATTTTAGAAACTCATTATAAATATAACATATCTCAAATATATGTAACTCAAAATTTTAACAATGAATGCCACAAACTATTGTCAGTTGAGGTCCTCACCTCACCTCACACTCCAGGTAGAATGTGGGAGTGTTAATAAGAAAAAAGTAAAATTACACTTGTACTTACATATATTTAGAAAAAAATTTTCTAACCCCTGTTAAAAAATTAATAATAATCCTCCATTGAGGATCGAATGCGCAACCAATCACGTTTACAGACTACAGTCAGTCGGACTGCTCCACAGAGACTTGATGGTCCCATAATAAGTTCATTAATTTTCACGATTATTACACAGTTTGAAATGAAACTATTTTAACCGGATTAATCGCATATTGGTATTCGAAAATACATTTAGAACCCGACGTTTCGAACACTTTACAGTAGTCCGTGGTCACACTCACAGGTAGACTGAGGTGGCATTTGTCTGTCATTCGATACAATTATTATATCAAACTACCGCTAATAATTTTTTAGTTGCCTCGCGTACTGCCGTGGCTTCTTGCAAAATGAACTGACTGTATCTTGCTCTCTGGTGTGATCGGATTGAGACTTCAAAGTTTTCAGTATTGGGTCCCAGGTGGTAGAAAGTTTCCAACCATCTTCTCTATTGAAATTAGGGTGTTTTTGTATTTCAATAGCCTCGCGGGTCATCCTTGGGATATATCTGTTTTCCCTAGCGAGAATATGAGGTTTATCAAACCAGATGTAATGGCCCAACCATAACATCAGGTTTGATCCGTTGTATGCTCACACATAGCTGACTTCGAGACACGCCCATTCTTCTCCTCTCCTCTTTGTTTCTCCTCTCCTCTTTGTTTCTACTCTCCTCTTTGTTTGACAAATGGACGGTAAGCCATAGTCACAATCTAGTTGATGGTCCCAGATAAATTCTAAATTATCAAAATAATTACTTATATTTATAAGCACAATATTAGTCGAAAATAACTAGAAAGTTTTAAAATCTTTGATATTAGTATTTTTTTTTAACTAAATAAAAAGAACAATAACGGCTAAAGTGTATCGACCGAAGTATATTCATATGGAAATTACCAAAAACATTTATAGCGCAGTAACTTATAATGTGTAAAAGAGTATACCATAAATAAGCTCTTATTATTTCTTGCATTCTACATATACACTAATACGCAACTTAGAGCTTCTATATCTATTCTATTACTTTATGCGGATTTTTTATAATAATTATATATACCTAGTATTATTACAATATTTTTATTATATAGAAATATCTTACTAATCCCTTAAGAACCCATCCGGGCGAATGCCTTCTCCAGAAGAGTTCGTTTGCCCCAGCAATTTTAATTATATATGTCCATTAAAGCGAAACGTCATTTCAAAAAAGGGCTCTCGCAAGTATGTATGGAAAGTCCTTCTATTCTTTCCCACAAATTTGATTGAAATTTGACAGAAAGGTGCTTATTACGACGCGGACAAAGTCGCGAAAAACAAGTAGGTAAATAAATTCAATTATCCGCTTAATTGGCTCCCTTTCCATCTTTGCATAAAATAACCTATGCATAAAATTTCTTTCTTTTTTAAGATACTTAAGTACCAAAACTCTTCTTGAGGAGGTCTTCTGTCATGCTGATGTTAGAGATTCCAAAGAAAATAAACAAAAACCTTCATCATCAGAGAGTTTATTAGATATTTTTTATGTTTTACTTCAACTTTGGTTATATTTGCTTAAAATATTATATTGTACAGAGTTGTGGTCCAATTATATCGCTTTATCTTACTCATCAGAGCGGAGGATTTCATAATTTAATTATGATCATTCCACCGAGTGGAAATCGAACCCACAACCCATGGCGATTGCGGTCAGACGCACTGCGCTACGTTGGACTCAAACAATATTATAATATTGTCGATAAAACCATTTCTTAATGTAAATACATTTTATTTTCTGACTAATTTTATTCAATTACTGAACTAATATTTGTCTCATTAACTTAAGTGATAATTAAACGACTTCTTGTAATAGATACATATATAGATATGTTTACAACAAAGAGAACTTGTTACAAGCGGATACGAATTTCAACGTAGATCGGTATAACGTTTAACTTAATTAGCAAGAGAGCGTGGTTTCCAAGAGGTGCAGGTTCAAATCCTGCTACGATCAAATTTTAAAATTTATTTCCATTAGTGTTTGAATAACACTTTAAAAAATATTGAAGTATTTGTTACAGGAGTCAGTTTTAACAGTATAAGTATATAACTTTAAATATAAATTTTTGTGAGATTCACTTCCCAATTCTATACTGGTAAACATTTTTAAAGTCACTTCTAAAGCAGCATTTTTTATGTACGTATTTCTATGTTTTTAGTATATTTGTATGTAGGCTTATATCCTACTAATTACTTATAAACGCGAAAGTTTGTGAGGGTGTTTGTTACTCTTTCACGTAAAAACTACTGAATGGATTTTAATGAAATTTACAATAATATAGCTTATACATCAGAATAAAACATAGGCTACAAGTTATAAAGACATTGTGTGAATAGACCAAAATATCAAGTAAGTATCTTACGTTCAAGCCATTAAAGCCAAAATAGTGAATCATTGTAGTCAATAAATTAATATTATGGTAGTTAGATACTTTAATCGCTTCTGGTATAATAAAAATGTAACTGATCTCCGTCTGTACATGGAAGATATATCAAAAAAATATTATTCGGGGCATATATCAATATAATAGGACCCAAAATAATTATTTTTAACTTTCTTTTCTGTTTGTTTGTATTATGGTAAGCTTCCCTTTACATTAAGAGCTTATTTCATTTCAATTGCTTCATAAACAAACAAGTTAAAACTATTTAAATTGTAATTTAAGTAAAGTTTGTGTGAGAACGCGTGCGGGCTAAGAAAACTAAATAGTTTAGTCATATAGTTTACGCAGGCGATACCGCGAGCGGGTCGCTAGTTAGGCAATAAATACATGTGGCAATCGCGACGCTGTGTGACAGTGATGATTGTGGATTCGATTCCCACTCGGGACAGTAAATAAATTTGCATTTCTCTGCTCTGATAATAAGACAAAACGCGGCGTGCATACAATCAGACGATGGCCTGAGAATTAACTAATAAAAAAAAGAAAATCAACAATTATATTTTCTAATGTAAAATATATTAAAAAAAAAACAAGATATATAATTTCATATTTTAACAAATTAGTAACGAGCTGGTAATAGCTCAACTTCATCTTTCAAGTCAACAGCGTATGTGGTAGCTTCCACGAGCGAGTGCTTTGGAATTTCATTGTTCAAGACGTCCGTCTTCACGTCAAAGTCTCCCCTGATATCGTGGTTTTCGTTATTTTCTTCATTACCCGACTCCAATTCCTCACGACTGCGTGATGGTCCATCAGTTACTACAGCTTCAGTAACTGCAGAGTCTGTCGTTTCACCTTTCACAAGAGGGAACGTAATTTTAAGAATTCCATTTTCGAAGATCCAACTACCAGCTTCGTTGGCACAATCTGGCAAGGTCCTTACGTCCAAGTAGTTCCTCTGCGAGTTATCCCCTTCGCTGTGGACAGCTTGTACCACAAGCAAACCCTTTCTCGCTTTAACAGCGATTTCTTTCTCTTCGTAGCTTGACAAAGGAATAGTGACTATGTATTCGTTACCTTCGATTTTTTCACTGGACACACTGCTAGGGAAATGCTTTCCTAAATCAGCTAACATCCTGTCAAGCTCCATCATATCTCTTCGTAGACCTTCCCAAAACCTATTAGTGTCAAACATGTTTTGTTCCAAATATCTTCCAAGCTCCGTGTCGAAGGACTGAGGGTAGCGCTCGTGGCGGTCATGGTGCCGATGGTGGTAGTGTGGCGCAGCGCTGGCTAGCGCCACGAATCCCAAAAGCATTGGCGCGTACATGTCAATACCGTCCTTGTATTTCTCGAACTGACACGTAGGTCCATTCACTTACACTTATATATGTCCGTTGGGTCATAGTTTATCCGTTATCGTTCTTTCTGGAGTTGACATCAGTCGGATATTTCTAAGAAAGATGACACAATGCGTATATAAATATATGCTTAGCTTGTATTGTTTTTGTTGTTTTTTCAACATTATAATCAAAAATGCAGCAAAAAGGACTCATCTTAGACTAGATATTTCTGTAATTTACTATGTACACTTAAGTAAAGTGTAAATTTTGAAGTATTAGAATATATTTTTGGGTCTTTGCAGAGTGATTTGCAGGAAGTGGGACGGGGGGAGGAGGACGACGGGTTACATAGTGGCTACAATACCAAAGGCTACATTTTATTTAATCATGAAAGTGTATATCATTTACATATTTTTAATTATATAATAATTCATATAACAAAAATGAATTTTCGTAATATATACATACATATAATAAAAATGTAACTGATCGCTGTCTGTACGTGTAAGAAGTATGAAATAATATACTATTGGGGGCATTTGTCTATGTAATAGAACCCAAAATAATGATTTTTATTTTTTTTTCTGTGTGTGCGTTTGTACAAGCCAATTTCAGATACGGCTTAACCGATTTATATGCAGTTTTTACTGTTATATTCTGGTAAGCTTTCCTTACCATTAGTGTTTATTTTATTTGAGTCGGCTCATAAAACGATACAAGGTCAAGGTTCAAGGTCCGTCCGAACGGTTTTTAAGAGGCGCGGGTTCAATTCCCGCTGCTTTCAAATTTTTATACGTTTTCTAAATATGTCTCTTTCAAAGTGTGTGATGTAAGTGAGAACGCTGGCGGGTAAAAACACAAGGCTAGCTAGTTTACGCAGGCGAAGCCACGAGCGGGCCCCTAGTTAAAACATAAATATATTCTAAAATTCACCTACATATATGTATATATAAATACATTATCATATTACTTTCCAAGTAACTAACAACAACTATAACAATTATTGTAGTAAAATAAAACTTTACTAACTACTAAGAAACATTGCCCACATCCTTTGACTCATTACTGCAATCTATTTGCTTTAAGCCGCAGCTGCCATTGTTTTTGTGTATTTGTATAAGCATATATTGTGTCCGTGGCCATCCTAGCGCAGTGGGATAGCGTGTAAGCGCGATTGGTTATGGATTCGATTCCCAATCGGGGCAATGATTATATATAAAAAATAAACTCTCTGGTACCTGAGATTAAGCACGGTTATGAGATCGGACAATGTCTCGATTTCTGGTGAAAAAGGGAGAACTAAGTTTGTCAAAACTAGGTTTTCTCTGACTGCCCTACTATACAAAGCTGCCTGCCATAAAAAAGAATAGCCAGTAAGAAAATTTAGAATAAAGAAGAAGGAGGAAGATTTCTTTTACATTCAGCCCGTGTTCAAGTCATCGCGAATCGGTTACTCAATGCACAGTATGTTTTTACAGTTAGAGTTTTCTCTGTAGGTAAAAAGTGTTTAATGTTTGTTACCTGTAAATGTCAGTGCTTCAAAGTCAAAGTGTGTCAAGTGCTTTTAGTTTTAATAGTTTAAAGTTTAAATTAAAGACATCGTTGATCGAGAAATTGTTTTATTATAGTATGTAAATAATTCTTAGATACTGACAATATTTGTAACTAATTAGTATTATTCATTAATTATATGCGATATCAATGCATTCATGTTGTACATTTTTAAATATGACAAAATTTTTGACTCTGTATATATATAATTCGAACAATATTGCTCTTTGAATTTGAAAATAACAACAAAGAGAACCTAGTGTCGAGACGCTCCGTCATCAACTTTCACCGTTATCGAGACATTGCGTGTTGAGTGGCGGAACTAGACACCGCACTTTGTCTTGTTACCATAGCAGATAAATGGAAATAATGTAAATATAATATTATTCCCCCTGAGTGGGAATCGAATCCACAACCTTCGCGTATACAATCCGAAGCTGTATCTAAAGATGATTGTTATTATTATACATTGTGACGACATCTAGCGAGTTATATTAGAACTTAAGCAAAACTAGAACCTTTTATATCCGAATAAGTAGTTACAGATTTTACAACAAGATAGCTCTTAGTAAATGGATAATTAAAAAAAAACTTTTCAGCGCCCTCAAATATTTTATTAATAATTTTTTTTTATTTAAATTATTTCCATTTTTCCTCTCTTTCTCTCTCTCTACTTAAATTGAGAACGGAGTGTCTAACTGACAAAAAAAATAACATAAAAATGTCAATATTGTCAGTCCTACAGTTAACTGACACTATCTGGAAAAGCACATAATTTCACTGAAAAGATTGTTTCTTTTATTTATTGTAAGCTAAGTATCTTAGCGCTATCTGTTGACTCCAAACGAAATTATAGTTGTTTAAAATATTAACCATCGTGGCACATGTGAGCAGCGGCTGACTGGTATCGCGACTAGTTGTGGGTTCGATTTCTACTCGGAAGAATGGTCGTAACTGAATTATTTTTATTTTTTACTCTGGTGTACAAGACGGCGTTGAGGTCCGCCCACTCAGTACCTCAGTACTCTCGAATTCAGGTTCACACTTGACACTAGGTAAAAAAAAAAAAAAAAAAAAAAAAAAAAAAAAAAAAAAAAAAAAAAAAAAAAAAAAAAAAAAAAAAAAAAAAAAAAAAAAAAAAAAAAAAAAAAAAAAAAAAAAAAAAAAAAAAAAAAAAAAAAAAAAAAAAAAAAAAAAAAAAAAAAAAAAAAAAAAAAAAAAAAAAAAAAAAAAAAAAAAAAAAAAAAAAAAAAAAAAAAAAAAAAAAAAAAAAAAAAAAAAAAAAAAAAAAAAAAAAAAAAAAAAAAAAAAAAAAAAAAAAAAAAAAAAAAAAAAAAAAAAAAAAAAAAAAAAAAAAAAAAAAAAAAAAAAAAAAAAAAAAAAAAAAAAAAAAAAAAAAAAAAAAAAAAAAAAAAAAAAAAAAAAAAAAAAAAAAAAAAAAAAAAAAAAAAAAAAAAAAAAAAAAAAAAAAAAAAAAAAAAAAAAAAAAAAAAAAAAAAAAAAAAAAAAAAAAAAAAAAAAAAAAAAAAAAAAAAAAAAAAAAAAAAAAAAAAAAAAAAAAAAAAAAAAAAAAAAAAAAAAAAAAAAAAAAAAAAAAAAAAAAAAAAAAAAAAAAAAAAAAAAAAAAAAAAAAAAAAAAAAAAAAAAAA
Organism: Podotricha telesiphe; assembly: GCA_038994665.1. Taxonomy (NCBI): domain Eukaryota; kingdom Metazoa; phylum Arthropoda; class Insecta; order Lepidoptera; family Nymphalidae; genus Podotricha; species Podotricha telesiphe. The sequence goes on along the minus strand of JAOYRR010000110.1, from coordinate 629,471 downwards.
AAAAAAAAAAAAAAAAAAAAAAAAAAAAAAAAAAAAAAAAAAAAAAAAAAAAAAAAAAAAAAAAAAAAAAAAAAAAAAAAAAAAAAAAAAAAAAAAAAAAAAAAAAAAAAAAAAAAAAAAAAAAAAAAAAAAAAAAAAAAAAAAAAAAAAAAAAAAAAAAAAAAAAAAAAAAAAAAAAAAAAAAAAAAAAAAAAAAAAAAAAAAAAAAAAAAAAAAAAAAAAAAAAAAAAAAAAAAAAAAAAAAAAAAAAAAAAAAAAAAAAAAAAAAAAAAAAAAAAAAAAAAAAAAAAAAAAAAAAAAAAAAAAAAAAAAAAAAAAAAAAAAAAAAAAAAAAAAAAAAAAAAAAAAAAAAAAAAAAAAAAAAAAAAAAAAAAAAAAAAAAAAAAAAAAAAAAAAAAAAAAAAAAAAAAAAAAAAAAAAAAAAAAAAAAAAAAAAAAAAAAAAAAAAAAAAAAAAAAAAAAAAAAAAAAAAAAAAAAAAAAAAAAAAAAAAAAAAAAAAAAAAAAAAAAAAAAAAAAAAAAAAAAAAAAAAAAAAAAAAAAAAAAAAAAAAAAAAAAAAAAAAAAAAAAAAAAAAAAAAAAAAAAAAAAAAAAAAAAAAAAAAAAAAAAAAAAAAAAAAAAAAAAAAAAAAAAAAAAAAAAAAAAAAAAAAAAAAAAAAAAAAAAAAAAAAAAAAAAAAAAAAAAAAAAAAAAAAAAAAAAAAAAAAAAAAAAAAAAAAAAAAAAAAAAAAAAAAAAAAAAAAAAAAAAAAAAAAAAAAAAAAAAAAAAAAAAAAAAAAAAAAAAAAAAAAAAAAAAAAAAAAAAAAAAAAAAAAAAAAAAAAAAAAAAAAAAAAAAAAAAAAAAAAAAAAAAAAAAAAAAAAAAAAAAAAAAAAAAAAAAAAAAAAAAAAAAAAAAAAAAAAAAAAAAAAAAAAAAAAAAAAAAAAAAAAAAAAAAAAAAAAAAAAAAAAAAAAAAAAAAAAAAAAAAAAAAAAAAAAAAAAAAAAAAAAAAAAAAAAAAAAAAAAAAAAAAAAAAAAAAAAAAAAAAAAAAAAAAAAAAAAAAAAAAAAAAAAAAAAAAAAAAAAAAAAAAAAAAAAAAAAAAAAAAAAAAAAAAAAAAAAAAAAAAAAAAAAAAAAAAAAAAAAAAAAAAAAAAAAAAAAAAAAAAAAAAAAAAAAAAAAAAAAAAAAAAAAAAAAAAAAAAAAAAAAAAAAAAAAAAAAAAAAAAAAAAAAAAAAAAAAAAAAAAAAAAAAAAAAAAAAAAAAAAAAAAAAAAAAAAAAAAAAAAAAAAAAAAAAAAAAAAAAAAAAAAAAAAAAAAAAAAAAAAAAAAAAAAAAAAAAAAAAAAAAAAAAAAAAAAAAAAAAAAAAAAAAAAAAAAAAAAAAAAAAAAAAAAAAAAAAAAAAAAAAAAAAAAAAAAAAAAAAAAAAAAAAAAAAAAAAAAAAAAAAAAAAAAAAAAAAAAAAAAAAAAAAAAAAAAAAAAAAAAAAAAAAAAAAAAAAAAAAAAAAAAAAAAAAAAAAAAAAAAAAAAAAAAAAAAAAAAAAAAAAAAAAAAAAAAAAAAAAAAAAAAAAAAAAAAAAAAAAAAAAAAAAAAAAAAAAAAAAAAAAAAAAAAAAAAAAAAAAAAAAAAAAAAAAAAAAAAAAAAAAAAAAAAAAAAAAAAAAAAAAAAAAAAAAAAAAAAAAAAAAAAAAAAAAAAAAAAAAAAAAAAAAAAAAAAAAAAAAAAAAAAAAAAAAAAAAAAAAAAAAAAAAAAAAAAAAAAAAAAAAAAAAAAAAAAAAAAAAAAAAAAAAAAAAAAAAAAAAAAAAAAAAAAAAAAAAAAAAAAAAAAAAAAAAAAAAAAAAAAAAAAAAAAAAAAAAAAAAAAAAAAAAAAAAAAAAAAAAAAAAAAAAAAAAAAAAAAAAAAAAAAAAAAAAAAAAAAAAAAAAAAAAAAAAAAAAAAAAAAAAAAAAAAAAAAAAAAAAAAAAAAAAAAAAAAAAAAAAAAAAAAAAAAAAAAAAAAAAAAAAAAAAAAAAAAAAAAAAAAAAAAAAAAAAAAAAAAAAAAAAAAAAAAAAAAAAAAAAAAAAAAAAAAAAAAAAAAAAAAAAAAAAAAAAAAAAAAAAAAAAAAAAAAAAAAAAAAAAAAAAAAAAAAAAAAAAAAAAAAAAAAAAAAAAAAAAAAAAAAAAAAAAAAAAAAAAAAAAAAAAAAAAAAAAAAAAAAAAAAAAAAAAAAAAAAAAAAAAAAAAAAAAAAAAAAAAAAAAAAAAAAAAAAAAAAAAAAAAAAAAAAAAAAAAAAAAAAAAAAAAAAAAAAAAAAAAAAAAAAAAAAAAAAAAAAAAAAAAAAAAAAAAAAAAAAAAAAAAAAAAAAAAAAAAAAAAAAAAAAAAAAAAAAAAAAAAAAAAAAAAAAAAAAAAAAAAAAAAAAAAAAAAAAAAAAAAAAAAAAAAAAAAAAAAAAAAAAAAAAAAAAAAAAAAAAAAAAAAAAAAAAAAAAAAAAAAAAAAAAAAAAAAAAAAAAAAAAAAAAAAAAAAAAAAAAAAAAAAAAAAAAAAAAAAAAAAAAAAAAAAAAAAAAAAAAAAAAAAAAAAAAAAAAAAAAAAAAAAAAAAAAAAAAAAAAAAAAAAAAAAAAAAAAAAAAAAAAAAAAAAAAAAAAAAAAAAAAAAAAAAAAAAAAAAAAAAAAAAAAAAAAAAAAAAAAAAAAAAAAAAAAAAAAAAAAAAAAAAAAAAAAAAAAAAAAAAAAAAAAAAAAAAAAAAAAAAAAAAAAAAAAAAAAAAAAAAAAAAAAAAAAAAAAAAAAAAAAAAAAAAAAAAAAAAAAAAAAAAAAAAAAAAAAAAAAAAAAAAAAAAAAAAAAAAAAAAAAAAAAAAAAAAAAAAAAAAAAAAAAAAAAAAAAAAAAAAAAAAAAAAAAAAAAAAAAAAAAAAAAAAAAAAAAAAAAAAAAAAAAAAAAAAAAAAAAAAAAAAAAAAAAAAAAAAAAAAAAAAAAAAAAAAAAAAAAAAAAAAAAAAAAAAAAAAAAAAAAAAAAAAAAAAAAAAAAAAAAAAAAAAAAAAAAAAAAAAAAAAAAAAAAAAAAAAAAAAAAAAAAAAAAAAAAAAAAAAAAAAAAAAAAAAAAAAAAAAAAAAAAAAAAAAAAAAAAAAAAAAAAAAAAAAAAAAAAAAAAAAAAAAAAAAAAAAAAAAAAAAAAAAAAAAAAAAAAAAAAAAAAAAAAAAAAAAAAAAAAAAAAAAAAAAAAAAAAAAAAAAAAAAAAAAAAAAAAAAAAAAAAAAAAAAAAAAAAAAAAAAAAAAAAAAAAAAAAAAAAAAAAAAAAAAAAAAAAAAAAAAAAAAAAAAAAAAAAAAAAAAAAAAAAAAAAAAAAAAAAAAAAAAAAAAAAAAAAAAAAAAAAAAAAAAAAAAAAAAAAAAAAAAAAAAAAAAAAAAAAAAAAAAAAAAAAAAAAAAAAAAAAAAAAAAAAAAAAAAAAAAAAAAAAAAAAAAAAAAAAAAAAAAAAAAAAAAAAAAAAAAAAAAAAAAAAAAAAAAAAAAAAAAAAAAAAAAAAAAAAAAAAAAAAAAAAAAAAAAAAAAAAAAAAAAAAAAAAAAAAAAAAAAAAAAAAAAAAAAAAAAAAAAAAAAAAAAAAAAAAAAAAAAAAAAAAAAAAAAAAAAAAAAAAAAAAAAAAAAAAAAAAAAAAAAAAAAAAAAAAAAAAAAAAAAAAAAAAAAAAAAAAAAAAAAAAAAAAAAAAAAAAAAAAAAAAAAAAAAAAAAAAAAAAAAAAAAAAAAAAAAAAAAAAAAAAAAAAAAAAAAAAAAAAAAAAAAAAAAAAAAAAAAAAAAAAAAAAAAAAAAAAAAAAAAAAAAAAAAAAAAAAAAAAAAAAAAAAAAAAAAAAAAAAAAAAAAAAAAAAAAAAAAAAAAAAAAAAAAAAAAAAAAAAAAAAAAAAAAAAAAAAAAAAAAAAAAAAAAAAAAAAAAAAAAAAAAAAAAAAAAAAAAAAAAAAAAAAAAAAAAAAAAAAAAAAAAAAAAAAAAAAAAAAAAAAAAAAAAAAAAAAAAAAAAAAAAAAAAAAAAAAAAAAAAAAAAAAAAAAAAAAAAAAAAAAAAAAAAAAAAAAAAAAAAAAAAAAAAAAAAAAAAAAAAAAAAAAAAAAAAAAAAAAAAAAAAAAAAAAAAAAAAAAAAAAAAAAAAAAAAAAAAAAAAAAAAAAAAAAAAAAAAAAAAAAAAAAAAAAAAAAAAAAAAAAAAAAAAAAAAAAAAAAAAAAAAAAAAAAAAAAAAAAAAAAAAAAAAAAAAAAAAAAAAAAAAAAAAAAAAAAAAAAAAAAAAAAAAAAAAAAAAAAAAAAAAAAAAAAAAAAAAAAAAAAAAAAAAAAAAAAAAAAAAAAAAAAAAAAAAAAAAAAAAAAAAAAAAAAAAAAAAAAAAAAAAAAAAAAAAAAAAAAAAAAAAAAAAAAAAAAAAAAAAAAAAAAAAAAAAACATTTCTATTTAGGTGAAAAAGGTAAATAAATTCAACAAAAAAAAACAATTGTATTCAAAAATATTTTTAATGTGAAACGCTTAAAACTATTCTCTTATATTCTGCTTGTCCTTGAGACAGAATATACAATAAAAATATTGTACTGTTATCAGAACCGGAGAGGTGAGGTGAGGTGCAAAGTTTCAAGCAAATCCCAGGCGGATCCAAATGAAACCAATCAAACTTTTTCTCTATGAAATATATTCTAAAAATGTATGTTCCTTCTAAAACAATTTAAATATACGACTATCGTCAGCAGAGGGCACTTCCTACCTGTGTAACAGTGCATACTATGTTCTTATTATGCCTTTCTAATAATTTATACTATAAAATTATGTGATCTAGCCGATTGCTGGACACTTGGCAGATGTTAAACATTTATAGATATTAATATTTGAATATATATATAAATTTCATTATATATATAACGAAATTTAAATAAAAATACAGTTTCATTGAAATAATTCATTATTAAAGAGAAACTCAAAGTCCAAAAAAATAGTATAAAATGTAATTATTTCAATGTAAACAAATAAGGTAAGGAGCCTCGGAGTTCAATTGTACGCGGTAGTAATAGCGAGAGGTATAACAGTGAAATCTACCTATAATCTACTTAAAGCTTGTTGGTTTAGCTAGAACTGTCTAGAACTGGCACCTGTTAATTTCTAGAACTATCAAATTTAATTACGCTCAGGTAAGAGGCTGTGTTCTAAGATAAGAGGCGCTGGGACAGTGTAAGCGAGTTTAAATACATTTTAAAGGGGCCTGTTTAAAGTCCACACTTAGCTGAAAGCTATACTGAGTTAAAAGTATGTACAGTTTAGTTGACATCACAGTATGAAATGGTCATTTTGTTTGCGGTTACGTTTTACGGGTACCAACTACAGTAAAACCATTTATAGTCAAAGCGCGCCAATATATGTTTCACATAACAAAATTGGAATTGAATTAAATGTGCATATTAATAAAAAACAAATAAAAAGTCTATTAAAACACCATTAATCAAAATATCTCAAAATATCTCAAACTCGGTACTCCTACTCAAAAGAAACCTTCTACTGTTAAGAAAACCTAATAATTATAATTGAAGGAGCACATTCGCGAGGAAATGTGTGCTAAATTTTACAATTGGTTTAACTCAAGGTTGCCAGTTGCCATGGTTAGTGTCAAAATAATCAAGGATAAGATGAATAGAAATGAATAGAAATTAATCAAGGATTTTGTTTAAGGGAGAGCGAGAGGGAACCAAACCCACAACCAATCGCGTTTACAGTTAGACGCTATCCTACTGTGCCACAACGGCCTCAATATAGCTGTATTTGTGATATTTGTTAATATTCAATGAAAATGCATATTACGTATAGAAATATAAGTAACTTTAATTTTCTAAAGAAAATTTCTGCAAAGTATATAATAATATATGTAATAGATACTTTTAAAAATAATTATTTTCATCATTCATTTATAATAAAAGATTAGAAAGCTTACAGTTTTTTTTTTCATTTAAATCATTATTTTACCTGAGAACTTTTATAAAATAGCTGATAAATATAATGTAGTAAGACTGTTTTCACATCATTTTTGTTACTATAAATTAAAATACAAGATATTTATATATTTCTCTTTTACACACATTATACAGCAGTAAGTTTTGTGTTAAATAAAAATATATTTATATCCATATTTATCTCTAAAATATAAATTATCTTTAAACACTAAGCAAAGGACAAAATACAAACGTACATATTTTACAAAATTACCAAAATTCACTTTAAAACGAAACATGACAAAACTTTTAGAAAAAACTTAAAGCAATTTAAAATGAAACTTGTATTTACTAAACAAACAATCCAGTCCAATCAGTCTTAACTCTTAAATAAGCATTCGTTTAAATTAAAGTACAGATTTAATTTTATAATTAAACACTATTTATTTAATTTTTACAAGGCCGGTTTGAATTATTGGCACGATACGTTCCCCTGTAGATGGCAATGGCAAAACTTTTGGCGCTACAATGGTCAAAACGCCATCGGAAGACAAGCTCGATTGGACAGTGTCTGGCAAACAGCTTTTTGGTAATGGATATCTGCGTACGAATTTTCTAGAAATATAGCCGTGTCCGTCTTGCCTTTCTTCGTGTTTGGCCACAACAGTTATAAATCCGTTCACAACGTTCACACTTAATTCCTCCGGCGCGAAGTGCTGGACGTCAATACTGACTTGAAACTTTTCCTTGTCAGACGATAGAGAGTCTTTTGAATCCATATGGTCTATTCCGCGAGTGAGCTCGTCCAGTTGCTGTAACATATTTTGCCATGGCTTGAAGAAATCCCGCGGTACTAACTGGTTCAAACGCTGGTCCGGTCTCATAACTAAAGGCCTATGTTCGCAAATAAATGGAATTAACGACATTTTATCAAACGCTTATCGACGTTAGCTTTATTATTTTCGTTTGCAAAGTGCCAGGTAGTCGCAAGTCGCCTTTATATATACTGCCAGCGACACCTATTGCCATTTACTCGAATGCGTGAGAAACTTCAAGAAATGTATAGAAGGTGTTCTTTAGTTTAGAATTTTCTCGAATGCTATTCTAACTAGCGACGTCAAGTGGGGAGTAGCTGTAACTATATAGTCTAGTGTTTACTTATAACAAAACTAGATGTCACCTTTTCGTTGATACTATAACAATTGATGTTTACAAGAATATGTTACATACATTGAAATTAATTTATTTATATTTCTTTATATATATATATATGAAGAAATATAAATAAATTATTATGATAAGATTTTAGTAGCAATTAAAGAAAACAATAGTGTAGTGCAATGTGTATTACAAAACATGAACTTTGTTGGCAACTGGGATGTTATATTGTATTTATATTTAACAATAATCAATATCAAGAGTTATTTTTTTCTTTCTAAAAGTGCTTATACAATACGTGTTGAGAGGCGGAACTTATCGCCGCGCCTTGTCAACATAATTTTAGTGCCACCCCGTAAACTCAAGCTACGCCACGATCGCCACTCATAGGGCTCATCATTTATTAAAAACTAAGTAAAAATTAGACTATAGGAAATTGCTAACTATACCTACTATATTATAAAAAACACAACGACTTGACATTGACACTATAACTTTTACCGTTTACGTTACTTTATCAAAAGTGTATGCCAAAGACAGGGAGTCTAATTTTTATTCTATTGGTTGTGGGTTCAATTCTCACTCAGAGTGATAATTATATTTAAATTATTTTCATTTCCTCGCTCTTCTCTCTCTTCTTCTTCCTCGGACGGAAATCGGAAAACTGAGTGTTATGACCGTAGATTACCTCTAGCTACTCTACTATGTGAGAAAAAGTGCGAATCTGTAAAAAAGTACGAGATATATGAAAAGGTACAAATTTCTAAGCAAAGAAGAAGTAAGCTACTAGTTCATAGGAGTTTACAAAATGTTATAAATACGATAGTAACTCTGTCTGTCTGTCTGTGACGTCATCACGGAAAAAACGCTAAACTGATTGTGATGAAATAAATGTATGTAGAGAATATATTCTCTATATATATAAAATGTCTTCCTTTTTCTCTCGTGATTGTTAGTTTTTCCAGGAAACTCATTGTTTTTCGAAAAAGTCACCGAAACTACGAAACGCTACGAAGCTTTAGTTCACGCAAGCGAAGCCGCAAGCGGGTCGCTAGTATCATATAAATATTATTAGCTGCAATGTTAATAGGCTATCAGTCGTGATTGTAACAAGCTGAGATGCGGATAATTGTGGTACTTTTTCTTCTCTTCGGGTGAGTTATTTATATTTTAAATACAATATATTTTATTTGCAATTTTCTTATTTAATTATGAAACAGTTGTTGTGGGTTGAAATCCTATAAATGAAACGTAAGCCTAGTATAAGAAATGGTGTGTTAAAATTAATTTGAAAGACAATATTGAAACAATTATTCTATAGACAGTTGTCCAAGGTCACCTAGTGTCAAGACACTCCGTGCTCCACTTTCCGCCTTAAATCGAAACACTGGGTGATGAGTTGAAGAACTTTTTGAACGCCGCGTTTTTGTCTACCCAGAGTGTGAGAAATGAGGATAAAAAACAAAAATTAAGTAGCACTTCCGGTTTCTTAGAAACCCTTTGAACCTGTCAAATCCTGTTTAATTTTTACTAGGAATGTTACGTTACGTTACGAATATAAGCAAGAACAAATATTCAGATAATTTCAGTAACAGATATATATTTTTTGAAGAATGCGAGTAAATTTCGGCCGAATAAGTTTTTTTTTTGCGCTTCATATAACTTACATGCCAGATGCCTTTATTTTTCTAAGAAACTGTTATTGACAGCTTTCATATTGACTCCGCCCATATCCGAAATTGTCCGAAGCTTTTTTGTCGGATTTGCTTAGGGTTACTGATGGTTTTGTTATTCCGGATAACCGGTAGTTTCGGTTACAGAGCTCCATAACCTATATTTTTTCATATATTCAAAGCACTGCGAACTTAGTGTTGAAATAACTGTTTCCAGTAATATTATCGAGCTTTTTCAGACACGTAGTGCTTGCATTTCGCAGACAAAGTACCCATTTCCGTCACCCCACAGGAATCGCCGTCTAGACCAATACGGTCAACAACAGTACCCGGAAGCTTCAAAAAACAAACATTATAATAGATCAGTAATCGCGAATTGCTATAAAGCTTATTATTATTATAATATATTCACATCATAGTAGCTCAGTGGTAGCGTGGTAACGTTTGATTTTACGTGAAGAAACGATTGTATTTCAAGTTATTTGGAGTCTAGTAACACCAAGTACGGCATTAGGTTGACGTCTATTGAAAACGTTTGTCAGTTATATATTTCTTTTTTAACATTTTTTAAAGTGTCATTTACACACGTACAACGTTCTGGAACGCATGGCTTAGCGGTCAGAGCGCTTGAACGGTTTTCAAGAGGCGCGGTTTCTAATCCTGCTGCTTTCAAATTTTTATACGTTTTCTAAATATGTTTTGTTTGCCAGTTACTTAGCGAAAGATTTAATATTATTTTTTGTTCTTTACAGCTTCTTAACATAACATTCTAATATGAAATGTAACGCCAACAGTCCCGAATACCGCTAGCTTTCTTTTTTTATACTTTTTCTAAAAATGATTTTTTTTTTTAAAGATGAGTTAAAAGTAATATTTTTAGACTTTTATAATTATTTAAAATAACTAACACGGCGTTATATGGACGATATCTTTAATTTTTTATTTTTTGAGTTAGTATAAAAAAGAGGTATGAAAAAAAGAATCTAAGCTGTACTTAACAGGAATTTAAAGAGAAGGCCATTATTACAATTACATTTTATTACACGTATGTCAGTGTCAAAACAGTCTCCACTCACCGTCGATTTTAGAGACATTGTTTGTTCACTTGAGGACACCAAGCCCGCGTTTGCTCTTCGAGGCAATGGAAGTCATAACACAGCTTCATGCTTTTACCCTTAAAACGGGGTAGTAAAAATGAACCTAGTGTCCAGACCCTCCGTTTTCCACTTTCAGTGTAGTTGCGTGGCAGAACTCAACACTCCGCTTTCTCTCATGTATTTTTTAATATAAGTATAATTAAATTAATAATTTTATTATAATTATTTTCCTGACCGAAAGCGAACTTATAGCTATCGCGTGTAATCAGACAATGCCCCACTGATCTACCATATTCTCTAAATGACATATAGCTTTAATTTGTTTTTTTTTATTTTATCACTAAACTTACGTCATATCTAGAACTTAAGTCGTTGACGCTACGACTTATAACAGTGTAATGTAAGTACTTAAAATATAATACTTTGTACTAATTTAATTACAGCCAATAATAAACCAATATCAGTCAAATAAAATGATATTGCTCTCAATATAACTCACAATAAACGTGACCAAATTATATATATTGCGATTAGCGTTTTCCATCGTGGCGCAATGTGACAGGGTATCGATTGGTATTGGGTTCGATCCTCAGTTGAGGGAATGGTTATTATTATAGATAGGTAGGTAGGTATTTTGTTCCGCCATTCAATACAATACGTAACAGACTGAAATTGCATCCTCACCATCTAGATACGTGGCACTCTACTACTGTGCGGTTTTGTAGCAACTTTCTTCCACATGCCACTCAATTGTGGAATGGCCTGCCAGCGGTAGTGTTTCCAGGTCGATTCGACATGGGTACCTTCAAAAGGCGCGTCTATTTCCTTCTAAAGGCCGGCAACCTGTAGCTCTTCTGGAGTACACGAGGTCGTGGGCAGCGGTCATCAGTCACCATGCGCCACTGACCCATGATTGCCTGGATAAGATGGTCATGCATCTTAGGATAAAATATAATACAATGTTTTAGACACTAGTTGAAATTGCTTGGGTGAATTAGATATCTAACCTTATTTAAATAAGGGGAAGTCCTTAGTTTTTTTAATGGAATGGGATGGGATATTTGTAGCTTTGTCCTCCACTGACGGAACGTGCTCAGGTATTTTGGGCACATTGAGAGGGTGCACATGACGAGCGGTAAGAGAGGTAGGGGGAGCCATTTATTGACTTTGGTGAACACCGTATCAATGATACTGGAAGTAGGTTCCCGTAAAACGGATAATGACCCCTCGGGGGTGTGTATGAAGAGGTTGATGACAGTGGACGAGATGAAAGAGGTAGGCAGGGCCTTAGGGCGCCGTTCTTTCCGAGTACCAAATTAGGGATAGCGTGCAGCTAAAAAAAATACATGTATAAATTTAAATAATCTCAAATAGAAGATATTCTTGTACTTCTAGGGTTCACTCAAGCCAAGTTTTTTTATTTCTTAATTTTTTTTTTGTAGCTGGGAAATGCAATTTATGCAGACCATCCGTTAGCAAGGATGGCAGGACTGCCCTACGGACGGATGATACTGGGGGACTCATCCGAAACTACCCATTAAAAACTATTAAAAAAAAACATTAATAAATTTAATTAATCTCAAATATAAGAAATGTTTTTTTTTTAGATTCACTAAAGCCAACTATGTCTCAACGCCATCGAATTTGTGTTTTGATAAAAATTTTATATTCGCCGTTGCTACCGCAGCTTACCAGATAGAAGGCGCTTGGAATCAATCAGGTAATATTAGACATGTTGTCTATAAAAATAAGCAAAATTCGAATGTCTGTTTGTAATATTAAAATAAAACTTTCATTAACCGATAGCTTTAGTAATAAAGAGTTCTTTTGTGAGTTAATTACTACTGTAATAAATAATTGAACCCAGACGAAGTCGCTGGCACATCTATTATTTCAATATATTTTATATGTTTATTTCAAATCGTAGGAAAGACATTAATGAAAAACATTTTTACGAAAGGTATTTAACATTTGAACGCAGCGGGATTTGAACCCGCGCCTCGTGGAAACCGTCCGTCTTGGACGGTTAAGAGAACGGAGTGTCTTGATACTAGGTTCTCAACTAGAAAAAGAAGGAAATTTAAGTATGCCAAATTATATAATATAGTTTTATTCAATAGTTCGCTTAATTTTTGTAACAACAAAAGAAAATATGTTATATAAATCAAAATATCTATATTTCATTTAAATATTATTATTGTAATTGTAATTGGACGGGAAAAGATAAAATAAAGTAAACAAGGGGACGGCCCTTGTCGTTATTTTGTTATTGTCTCGGCTCGTCTATCAATTGAAATATACTTCATCAGAAATTACAAGGAGGCCTCTTCTTAAATTAACTTATCGCGTGTTTCCATTGTGATGGTTGCTGGTTCAAAACACATACGGGGAAAATACGTTGGCCTTACATTTGCGATATTAAACTCCTAGAAATGATCGTAATTTTGAAATGAAACAATTTTTAACTTTATTAGTATTTGAAAATACATTTTAGACATCAATTTAATGTATTTTCTAACTCCAATAATATACGCGATTAATCCAGGCCTTCTACAGTACATAATTGTATTTGTACACTATTATTGTTATATGTTAAGGTTTTATGTGATAACTAGCGACCCGCTCGCGGCTTAGCCTACGTAAACTACACGGCTTAACTATTTCGTTTCTTTCGCCCTTCCGCGTTCTCACTTAAATGACAACCTTTGCTTAATTTTTTTACTCATGAAGCGATTCAAATTAATACTACAAAGAAATTTTACCAAACTACGAGATAAGCCGTTTCTGAGATTATTTAAATTATGGAAAAACGCACAGACAAACAGAAAAGTAAATTAAAAATGATTGTTTTGGGTTCTATTGCATTGATAAATGCACCCAATAATATATATTTTTTATATATCTTCCATGTACATACAGCGATAAGTTACACTTTTATTGTATGTATAGATGCATAAATTTATAATTTACAGGAAAAGGTGAAAGCATATGGGACAGATACACACATACAAGAACTGACAGAATATTTGATCACAAAAATGGCGATATTGCAGCTGACTCGTACCACTTGTTCAAAGAAGACGTTAGGCGTTTGGTAGAACTAAACGTAAATGTGTACCGATTTTCCATATCTTGGCCTAGGATTTTACCTAACGGATTGAGCAAGTATGTATTATTGAAAAAGACATATTTAGAAAACGTATAAAAAATTGAATGCAGCGGGATTTGAACCTTCGCCTCTTGAAAACCGTTCAAGCGCTCTGACCGCTAAGCTATGCGTTCTACATCCAGCTACGTCGAAATTCTTATACGCTTATTACAACTTATATTCGTTGTTAGCATCTCTGTAGAGAGATTTTTACAAATTTCTGCTACCCAAAGATTATTTTACGAACAATCGTCTGGCAAGAGAGAATGCTATTTATTAAATACTTTTTAACATTTTTTAAAAAAAATTATACGTTTTCTAAATATGTATTTTTAAATTTTCCTTAGTGTGCGAATAACACTTTAAAAATGTTAAAAAATAAGTTTGTATTATCGGGTAAAGTGGTTTCATGCATCTCTGCCAGTAAACCAAGGAAAAGCAAATAATTATAATGTTGATTTATTTTCTCAAGTGAACGAATTCATAACTGGATATGGAGTCGTTCATAGCTGTCAGTCTACTTGCGCTACTATTGCCTTAATGAGTCTTAAATATACTTAGATAGGAATTCTTTTTATGTAAGATATTCTTTGATACTGCACAGTACATTCCGTCGCACAAATTTACTTTGAATACCATTTTGAATAGCACAAGTGCAATTGAATGATAAAGAAAGCAATCGAGATGAAACAATTATATGTAAAATTTCATTATGATTAAGTAACCCACTTATGTAGCTGAAGCTTTTGTACGTATAATTCAAAAGAAAGCTCGTTACGTCAAAGGCTTTTCATTATATTTATAGTACAAAAATTAAATTTAGAGACCATCTATTACTTAAAGTTTGTAGATGGGATGGTAGTGGATTCAATTATCAGTTCTCGAGATGTGTGAAGTTTAATTAATTTTCTTTGTCCCCATAAGTGAAATAAATCAAGATGGCGTTAAATACTATACAGCGTTAATAGACGAACTGCTTCTTCACAAAATTTATCCTATCGTCACTATGTATCATTGGGATTTACCTCAACCTCTTCAAGATCTCGGTGGATGGACCAATCCCATAATAGCAGACTATTTTGTCGATTACGCTAAGGTGAATGAATAAGAGAATATTTTTTTAGCTTTACGCCTTGTCACTACATAATAAAGTGCCATACGTCCCTGGATACCGCCTTCACCTCTTCCACTGTGTCCTGGACGTCTCACATGTTCTCCTCATGATTTTAAGAGTTTCCTCCAGCATTACTTGTACTTTGTTCTTTTTCTTATATCCCGTCTAAATTTACCAGAGCAGGGATATGAAAACAATTTAAATACAATCCCCTCCGAAAGGTATCCCTATAACTATTGCGTCTACAGTCAGAATCTGAATTATGAATATCTTAGGAAAAATACAAATTAATCATAAGGAGTATTCATAATTTTTATGTTACTTTAACGCTTTCTATCATCATTCAAATTCTAATTTTAAAAAATTTATACCTTTGTTCAGTTATATAAAAAATAAGTTAGAATAAAACAACATCAAAATAAAAACAAAATAATAAATACAAATAAAAATATAAACGAACGGTAAATGAAATGGGTCGTGACAGCTGTGACAAGTGACACTTGTCGACTACATCGCTGTCTTTCAGCATCATCCTCATTCTTATAACGTAAACTCTAAACAAAATACAGAGAGAAGTGTGTCAAATTGAAACAAGGTACTAGATAAAACAAACTAACAAATACATAATAAAACAAAAGAGCAAAATTATCTAAATATGATCGTATATAAACTAATTATTTAATGAAAGCCGCTCGCGGCTTCGCCTGCTTAAATTACATGACTTAACAATTTAGTTGTTTCGCCGGCCTGCGTTCTCACTTAAATCACAAACTTTGCTTAAATTTGTAATTTAAATGGTTTCAACTTTTTTATTTATGAAACGATTGAAATGAAATGTTAGTGGAAATCACCAAAATGTAATAGTAAACACTGCATTTAAATTGGTAAAGCCGTTTCTGATATAAGCATGCACAAACAAAAAGACGAGCAGAAAACAAAATTAAAAATCATTTTTTTTAGATTTTTCTTTGATATATCTTAAATGTACAGACAGCGATCAGTTACATTTTCATTATATATATATATATATAGATTAATAACAAAACAAAAAAAAGACATTAACAAACATATTAAAAAGAATGTAAATAAAATTGTAGGTATATATTCGTTTAGTGTGCATTGCTTGATTGTTAAAAATTTTATGATAACCTAAAACAATCACAATTCCGGACTTATACGAAAACTATACATATAAGTCATTGTTGTTAGACTATTTAAAAAAAATAGTACACACTTTTTACTATTTATACGCTACACTAAGCTAAATGTGAATAACACTTGATCCACTTCAGGTTTTGTTTGACAATTTTGGTTCCAAAGTACCGATTTGGATAACTTTCAACGAGCCATTTTCATTCTGCCAAGACGGATATGGAGGGACAGACGCACCCGGGAACAAGGCAAGTGGATTCGAAGACTACTTGTGTGGTCACAACGTGTTGCGAGCTCACGGTATGGTGTATAGGATGTACGATAGAGAGTATAGAAGACTGTTAAAAGGCAAGTAGGTTATTGCTATATTAATCATGAAAATGCTTAGATATTTTTCAGAACTGTTACACAAACATGGAGTGGTATGAGTGGGGATATAGATTTAATTATACTTCAGTAATATTTTAGTTTTCTCTCTTGAAAATTTGGGGTCCTAATAAGACTATTGGGATCCCAAACTGTTGAAATATTATACCACTCCCACTATACGAAATGTTATTAAGGTATATATTTTTTTAACATTTTTTAAATTGTCATTCCCACACTAAGGAAATTGAAAAAGACATATTTAGAAAACGTATGCACTTGAACGCAGTGGATTTGAAACCGCGCCTCGGTTTGAACGGTTTTCAAGAGGCGCGGCTAGTTATCTCATCAGGGCGTTCTCCACTTACCGAAACCGAAACGGTGGCATAGCGTAAGTTAAGGGCCAAAGCGATTTTTTTTTTATAATATAAATAATTTCGCCAAGTGGGTATCGAACCTAAAACCAGTAACCTAGAATCAGACGGTGTCACTGCACCACGATGGCATGAGATATTTCGAAAATAATATTATGTAAATAAGTAATCCGGATTAACAAAGGTCCCTTGTTAGAAATTTCTTTTAGTTTAAGTTGTTTTTTTATTTTAAAACAGTAATTTACACTATTAGATGCGTTGATCGCATTTATATATTTGATGTATTTATATTCTTGCACTTCACCATATATAAACTTTACCTATGACAAATTTCATAGTACTGTTTATATAATATATATATATATATATATATATATATATATATAATGCTTTTTATTTATTCTCCAGCTAATATTGGCATCACCTTAGATTTCTCTTGGCGAGAACCAAATACTACTTCGGAGGATGATCGTTTAAAGCCGCTGAAACTGCTCGACAATTTTACGTAAGTTAATAATTTAAAGTAATGTCTTTAATATTCCATTTCAAAAAAAAATATATAACGGTATTCGAACCGGCACCTCTTGGAACGAGATCATGTTTCAAAATACCATATATTAAAATTGAGTTTTATACAAAATGTATATATATATATATTATAAAAAAATTCAATAACTGAATTCTTTAGATGATTTTTTGCAACTTTACGCTTTTTCCGCATAGCATAGCAGAGTAGTCATAGAACCTATAAATTTTGCGTGTTGCGTTACTGAATTTAACACTTAGTCGTTTTAACCAATGAAAACAATTTATATATCATCATTACTCCAAGTGGGAATCGAACTCACAACCAATCGCGTTTACAGTAACAAACTGTACTACTGCCCTTATAAGCTGGAATTCTACTCGCAATTACGTTTGTATCCTTTATATATATTATGGTTTCTCTATTTCGACGAAATGCATCGTTAATTTTACACTACTTCTCGAGCAATGTCAGTGTTTGGACAGAGAGTATAGAACGGAGTTTTGCCTCATTAGATACTCTGTGTTTATAAACTGGAGGAAAGCCCTAAATAAAAAAATATATCTATCATATACACGAAACTAACAGGAAAGTTCTTTAGTTCGTTCTAAGTTATGCAATGTAATCTAACGTGATTTGATCGGGATGATCTTTTATATATATAAGAAGAAGAAGTCTTCAATAATACTACCCACATTACTTTATTATATATGAACGTGTAGCTTAATTCTTGGAGCCATTGGCACAACACGCAATGTTTCGAATTTGAGTGGAATTCGAAGAACTGAGTGTCTTTTAAGAAAGCGTGAAGCTGACAAAAATAACATCCAAAAGTACTTGCAATCAATATCTCTCTATCATTTTAGTTCGGCTGGTTCTGGCACATCCAATATTTTCTGAAACCGGTGACTATCCGTACATTATGCGTAAAAGGGTAGATGCTATATCTCGGAAACAGCATTACACACGCTCTAGGCTACCCACATTTACTTCAGAGGAAGTTCAAATGATTAGAGGTTCAGCCGATTTCTTAGGCAATGAACTCATTATACGCATACTAGTATCCAAGAATAAAGGAAAGATATCGCATTCCCCCTCCTTTGAAGCGGATATGGGGGGTACTATAACGCAAAAGGGGGAATGGCCGAAAACTAATTCGTCTTGGATTAAGGTGAGCTATATATTTATATGAATTATTTATTAAATATTGTTTAATAATTTTAAAAAAATCCGTTCACCAATAATTGTTATATAATAAAAAAAAGGATAATATACAAAATGATAAACTCTATGTACACAATAATAATGGCCCAAAGTGAGATTTTTAAATATAATAGATTTATATTACATACTAGCGACCCGTCCCGACCCGAGCTATTGTAATGAAATAAATAATAAATCTTAATGGACTCTTACCACAATATAATAGTAAAAAATGGATTCAAATCCGTTTCTGAGATTAGCGTACACAAACAATAAACAAACAGACAAACAGAAATGAGAATAAAAATTATTGTTTTGGGTTTTTGATTTGACATTGATAAATGCCCCTAATAATGTTTTCTTTATATATCAGACAGCGATCAGTTACATTTTTATTATATGTATCGATTACAATTAAATATAAAACAGATTTACACATTGCTATAAATGCACACATGCATAAAATAATAGTTGTTGACAATGTGTTAAAAATACAAAAAAAAGGTTAAGGGAAAAGAAAAAAGAACTTAAAATTGAATGTTTTAAAATTAAAATACAATAATCTAAATCTGTAACTCAAGTCATTTAGATCATTTTGTGTATGTATAAAATATATCAATTTTTAACTTTTTTTTTATTTACAGCTCTTACACATTCGTGAAACTGAGGATTGGAGCCGAAGACCGGAAATATAGTAAAACAGAAAAAAAAACCTCATTCAGTTTTTTTTATTTATCCTGCATCAGTTAAGACCATGCCCTGCCAAAGGTTGTCTGGCAGAGATTGCCAACAGCAAAATACCGCCTTTGCACACACTGTAATACTCATAAAATCTATCTATCTATAAAAAAAGACTCCTGCGTGTCTCAGTGGTACAGTGACTGAACTTCCTTTTCTTTGGACACCGCCAATTATTGTCTCGAAATTAGGCGGAAAGTGGAGAACGGAGTGCCTTATCACTATTTTCTTTGTTAACTGTTACTGTACTTACCCCGATTAACCTAAGAGATGCGATTATAACAATAATATTAATATTAATTTTAAAACGGAAAGTTGACGATGGAGGCAATTATTTTCATTTCTCTGCTCTAATAAGATAAAGCTCGCGTTGAGTTCTGATCAACAAGCAATGTCTTGAATTCGGACGAAAAGTGGAAAACGGAGTGTCTGACACTACTGACATTACACACTGGTTTTCTTGCTATAAGAGGAATAGCGTGAAGTTGAAAAAGAATATTTCAAAAAACACCATCTTTTCTTTATAGGTAGTACCGTGGGGTTTCAGGAAATCCTTGAACTGGTTGCGTAAAGCATATAATAACCCCTTAGTTATTATTACTGAGAATGGAATGTCCCTTGAAAAAGGTCTTGATGATATTCGAAGGATAAAATACATTGAAGGCTATCTTAAAGCGTTACACGCAGCGATCTATAAAGACCAGTGCAATGTACACGGGTATACTTATTGGAGTCTGATTGATAATTTTGAATGGACAAGGGGGTATTCGTAAGTTTTCTTTTCTTTTTCTGTCAGTCAGTCAATTATCAATTATCACACACCTAAACTAAACACTTTTTTAGAAAACGTATACAAAATAGTACGAAACAGGTACTCAAACACGCACTTGTTGCAATCTGTCTTAGCGCTCTGATCACTAAGCTATAAGTAATATTTTAAGTTTTTATATGTTATCTCATTTTATTTATGTATGTAAAGTTTATTATGCGCTTATTACTAATTATTTTTATTATTATTATATTTGTAGATAGAATATTTCTATACGTTTTCTAAAAAAAAAAATTATCCTGTTTCTAAGTGTGTAAATAACGCTTTAAAAATGTTTTAAATGTCTAAAGGTTTATTACAAACTGCTTGTTTATATTATATTGCTTTAGAATTAAGCGTTTTGCCCACAAACTCATAAAAAAATGCCTAATAAACCTGGTCTACCTTAAAATAAAACAATAAGTGCTTAAATTAACTAAAGGTGATTGTAGATCAGTGGAACAGTGTATGCTTTTAAGCGCAACGGTTGCGGGTTTCCACTCGCGGAAATGATTAAAATTAAACGAGATCCATTACCTCGGTCTAGAAAGGCAAAGTCCACAATTGTATTTGGGTGGAAAGCGGAGAACGGAGTGTCTCGACTCTATTTTCAATATGTTTCCTGCTATGTGGGAAAAGCGCAGTGTGATAAATCGTGTGTTTTTTTTTACGTGTGTGTACATTTGTATACGTTGCCTATAATACATTGTTTGCATTGTATTTATATTGCAGTGAACGTTTCGGCCTTTATGAAGTGGACTATGAGAGCCCAAACAAAACTCGTCACAGAAGAATGTCAGCTGAGTTCTACAGTATGTTGTGTCGTACAAAATGTATACCTACATTTGAATATATAGATAATGAAATATAAATAATAAGATAATAGTTTTTTTTTATTAATCGTCGATATATAGACATTTGCCAAATAATCATTTTGTTAACTATGACACGGTCGCGGCTTCGCCTGCGTACAGCTACACGACTATGGCTGTTTAGTTTCTCACCCGGCCTCGTTCCCATTTAAGTCATAAACATAACCTAAATGTATAATTCAAATCGTTGTAACTTTTTTATTTATGAACCGATTGAAATAAAGTATACACTAAGTGTTAATGGAAGTTTAACATAATATAACAGTCAAAACTGCATTCAAATCGGTTTAGCCATTTCTGAGATTGGCGTGCACGAACGAACAGAGACAAAATTAAAAAACATTGTTTTTGGTTCTATTATATTGATAAATGCCCAAAATATTTTTTTTTTATATATGTACAGACAGACAGTCACTATTTTTTTCATTTTATAGTTAAGATACTACGGAGTTATATAATATACCATATCTTATTTTTTAAATATTACTTCCTTTTTTTAAATTATTCTTATAAATTCCTTCTGCTATTTTCAATTGCAATTTTAATATCTACGACCATCGTATATTGACTAATTACTAAATTAATATAGCATTAAAGTTATTCCTCCATTAAAAGTTAATAAATAAACAAATAAGTAAAACAAAAAAGAAACTTTCATCGATATATTTATTAAAAAACGACGTACTTCACTTACATCTAATAATAATTGGAACACATCTCCCGAAAGCAAATTTAGTTTTATAAACCAAATTAGCTAAGAATAAATTAGCAAAGTCTTCCACAGATTCTATATAGAATATAGCAATATTAAGATTGACAAATAAAATTATTTTAAAAAGGCGCTTGATTATATAATAATTAAATTCGATTCATATATAAATTACATTTCATGGGTTATTGTTATAAAATATTTAATTGTAAATATTTTGTTTTAATTTTGTAAAATCTAAGTTTATCTGTCAACCAAAAACTTATTACATAAAAATATCGACTTGTTTCAAGTGAAACAATAATTTTCACCAAAAACACATTCCATACATACAATAAAACTATAATAGAATATTATTAGAATTTTCATTATTAAAATTTGAAACTATATGAGTCCTATAAAGCCTACTTTCATTTGGCAACTGCACATGTTTTCGTTCATTGCAGGGACCTGTCCGAGACATTGTAAGTTCGGACCTCAATTCATACAATCAAAAGATTATTATTTTAAATAAATAAACAATTAAAAAAACAAAATTGAAATAATTATAAATATTATTAAATGAATTTGTATTTTTATATTAAACGTCTATATGACGCCATGATTTTCAAATATTTAGTCTAGACTAAATTTATTACACGTATTTATATAATGTATATCTGTATATAATCATTTATTCAAGACAAATGTAAATTTTTGATAGCTTTATCTG
Source organism: Podotricha telesiphe (assembly GCA_038994665.1). NCBI lineage: Eukaryota > Metazoa > Arthropoda > Insecta > Lepidoptera > Nymphalidae > Podotricha > Podotricha telesiphe. Next base: position 607,886 of record JAOYRR010000110.1, on the reverse strand, counting down.
AGCAAAGAAAGAAAAACTTTTAAATAATTTAAATCTTACTTCAGTATATTCAGTTCTCTTAAACGAAAGAGGATTTGTTCAAGATTTCTTTTACATTAAAGTTTTTATTTTTTTTTTTATTACTTTGGCAAAAGAAAAGGTATGATATTAATATATGATATACTCGTAGATTTTAAATATATTATTCTAAATCAGCCTCTAGACATCAATACTATAAGAAGCAATTGATCGCTTCTTCACTAAGATATATAAGGCACCTTATAGGCATTAAGTTTGTTAAAAAGACAAATTTAATAAGTAGTAAAATTTCAAAGCGAATTAAAAGTAAAAATTTAAATAAACAACTGGACATTTGTAACTAGTAGTTTGATTTTTGTTATCTTGAAATGATAAACTTTATTTTTAAAATTCGAATAAAAATAATTAATAATATCTAATGGGCAAAGTTTCTATATTTGTACGTAAATTAAAATAATAATTATCAAGACTGCGGCATCTTGCATTGGCTACAAGCTTCCATCCCATCATTAAACTCTTCAATTTGGAGTGTCATTTCGAAGAAGTTGTATTTATCGTGAACCAGCCTCGTAGCTTCTTCTAACACCTTTTGGGGACTTACGCCGGTGCCTGAATTAATAATTCAAATAATTATAGCTTTCTCGCGTAGTATAGTGCACTTAGTGCCAAGACACTCCGTTCTCCGTAACAGACATCGATTTACCAGTGCGGGAAAATTAATATGTTTTTTTATAGGTAATAAAAAAAAGTTATTTAGTTTATACACGTGGCGTTCCCAGTGTTTTTACCATGTTTTGTCACTTACTCATGGAAAGACTTGGAGGATGTTATTTCCACACTAGGAGTGAATATCGAATTACATATACAATTCTATAAATATTAATAAGCATTAGGTTCAACATAATCATGGTACCCAGTACGGTTTTGTCTCAACAACCCTTAATGACGGGATGTATAAAGCTAGACACTTACGGATAGCGAGATGAGCGGACAGGGCAGTCTTGTCCAGGGACAGGGCCCACATGCGGAGATTGTGTATCCTAACCACTCCTGGCAGTGACAAAAATGTGTTGGCCACTTCCTGAAATAAAGATAAATAAAACAAATGTCAATTGATAAATTAAATTATTAAAAAAGATTATCACGGATTGATTTATTTATTTATCAGCTTCACGCTATTCCCCGCATAGCAGGGTGATAGGCTTAGAGAACCTAGTGTTAAGACATTCACACTTGAGTGTTGAGTGGCGTGTTGTTCACCAGAGAAGTGATGTGAGTGATCATTCCGCTCGTCGGGGAATTGAACCCACAACAGTCAAGTCAAACGCCGTCCCTGGCGATAGCCTGAACTTGACTTAACTTAACTTGCTATTGGAAACATAATATTATGTTAAATATTTTATTTTACCTGGAAATCTACACCTCTTGGAGACCCCTCCATCAACACTAACAGCGTGTCTTTGATAATGTTGAATGTGGTTATTAGAACCAGCACGGAGAATAGGAAGGTGCAAATTGGGTCAACCAAGTTCCAGTCAGGCTGAAAAAAATATATTTTCGTTAAGCCTTGTAGTAAAACCTCGTTAATACGCTCCTGCTTAATACGATTTCTCGCATAATAGTCTTTGTAACGCAGGGACTCGCCCTGCAATTTGGGGCATGTTACAATTCTTCATACTTAATATGATTTGTCATCGGCAAATGATTGCACTCATTAGAGGTTCGCCGTCAGCGACGTTGATTTCGTATTGGAGTAAATTATGTATTTTGTTTCAAAAATGTCAATCAAATGTATTGAAACAAAAAATTATTACGTGATTAATTCAAACAAAGGGGCCTAAGTGGCCTAGGTGATGTTGAAAAAGAAGAGCGACTTTGATTTTGTTAAATAAAAAAATGGCGTTTTTACCAATGATCCGTAGCGAAAAAGCACCGCAAAATTTTAATTATATTTGAAGTCACAAAAACATTTTTGTTAAATCCGATATACATTATAATTTAAGTAACCAAAAATTTAAAATTATAAATAAACACCTAACTGTTAATATAGTAGTAAAGACGTTATATTATAATAAAAATTCATACTTTTAAAAAAGTTTATACTTTTACTAATATATTTAATTTATAACAATTACACATATATAGTGTCTATAATATAGTCTTCACAAAATACAATATTTATAAATAATTCTTCATAAACATCTTATTTTTAATTTCCCGCTTAATAAGTTTTCACGCTTATGTTGTCTCTTTGTTGGGTCCCTACGGAATCGTATTAAAGCTGTTTAACTGAATTTAAATTATAATTTTTACCAAAATTACCTTAAAATATATAACAATGGCCGCAACGAAAACACCGAAGCTCTGAATGAAATCACCCAAAACGTGTATGAAGGCGGCTCTGACGTTAATGTTTTCAGTGTGGTGTTCGTGTTGGTGGGACGACGAGCTCTCCGCGTCCGAGTCTGGACGTTCCTTCTGGGACAAGAACAAAAACATGGTAGACGTATAAAAATATTATTAGATATTTGTTTCTTTATTGAGATACTAAAAACCATTTTACTACACAAGATTTAACTATTTTTCTCTTATTAGCATTTTCATCGGAGTGTAGTATTTCAGCATAAGAAAAAACATGGAATTATTGTATATAATTTAATTTTTCACACACTTGAAGAGAAACTCCTTAGCATTCCACAGATTCATAGTGTAGGGGGTCGTAGATTGAGCACGGACCAATGTCCGGGACTTGCAACACAAATGTAGACTCTAAGCCCCTTATTATTTTTATAAATATAAAAAAAAACAACATTATAGACTAAGATCTTTGAAAACTTTCGCGGTTTCTACACATTTTGAAATGTAGGCTCCACTATATGTTTGAAAGGAAAACCTGTGACCACGGTCTACTGTAAATGTTCGAGTCGTCGGGTTTCTAATATGTATTTTTCGAATACTAATAATATAGGCAGGTCAATCCGGTGAAAAATATAAAAAAAATTTTAATAGCTGTAAATAAGAACACATATCATATAAATTTAAATGTCTCTTGGGCAGATTGAAACAGGCGCGGGTTCGAATTACGATCCGTTCAAATTTTATACGTTTTCTGAAAACGTTTTATTTAATCTTCAGTGTATGATTTTAAAAGTATTTAGAAAAAATTCTCAATAGCTTACTTTATTATTGAGCACAGGATTGTTACCACCATGTGAGTGACCGTGACCGCCACCCCCGTGGCTGTGGCCGTGTTGGTGTAACGTTAGACCCATGCTGTAAAAAAAACACCAAAAAAAACTTAGTTTTAAAAAAAGTAAAATGTTACATTTATTTCTTCTCTCTTGCCAAACGATTGTTCGTAGAATAATCTTTTCGGGTGAAGTAAAATTTAGCAAAAATCTCTCTACAGGGTGTTTTGGACAACAAATATAAGTTGTAATAAGCGTATAAGAATTTGAACGTAGCTAGATGTAGAACGCATGGCTTAGCGGTCAGAGCGCTTGAACGGTTTTCAAATTTCGTAAAAAAAAAAAAATCTTACACAAGATTAACGGCTACACCCACAGCTGACGTGATAAGCATAACAGTGGCATCTATCTCGAACTCCTTGTAGATAACTCGCTGCACCGCCATGTATACTAGGACCCCCGTTACCACCCAAATCAGCAGGACTGAGGTCAATGCCCCTATGACTTCTGCACGATACCATCCGAAAGGCATCCTGGAAATATAATCAAAAACATTTTTGTAAGTGTAATTTAAAACTGTATCTAATACATTATTAATTCTAGAAAAAGAAATAAGATTTTAAAATGTCTGCTTGCATATGCATTTGGTTGTGGATTATATTTATATAATTTTAAGTTTTCCTCTCCGTTACAACAAAGGGCGGCGTCAAGTTCCGCCACTCAAAACGGAATATCTCGAATTCGGGCGGAAAGTCGAGAACGAAGTGACTTCACACTAAGTTCTCTCTGATTATGATGCTATGCTGGAAAAACGTCAAGCTACTAAATATTATATCAACTGAAAAATTAAATACATTTTAAAATGTTACAAAATAATTGACCAAATAGCATTCTGTTTCAAATCATGGTTCACTTGTAATAAAAAAATTATATCCAAAATTAAACATTTTGGAATTTAGCCTTTAATGTTTTTGTCGAGAAAACACTATAACAGATTATAATATTTTTAATATTTTCAATAAATAAGATTTCGATTATGAATATATATAAGTACTTTGTATATATATACATACACAATATATGCAGGTGTATTACTAACCTCCTAGTCGCGGGTCTGCTCGAGACCCATAGCGAAAATAAGGATATCATAAAGCTGGCAAAATCTGTTAAGAGATGTGCAGCATCTGTAGCTATCGCTAAACTGTTTGAAATGTATCCACCTGAAAACAAAATTGTAACATTTAAAAATGTCAATAGTTCTTAAAACATAAAAAGACAATTGTTTTATTTGGGTATTTGAAAAATAAAATACGGGACATTTCATAATACTGGTAGCGCTATTGATGCGTAAACACGCGTTGCCATAGCAACGTGTGTGTCAAACTTTCATTTGATTAATTTAATGTATTCTAAAGGATTGTTTTGCGAAAACTAACCTTTATACTATAATGCCATAGAAATATATATTAAATCAATGAAAAAAATATTACACACACACACCCCATGTGTTTCATATACACTTTTATATAAAGTGACATACACGTTGCTAAGGCAACGTATGTCGTTGTCAACAAATTTCTAGTAGTGGAATATAATTTAAATTGCCGTATAATTGAATTTGATGCAGCAAATTATATTTAGTATACAATATAAATAAGCGTATGCAACCTGAAACACAATATGACCGTAATGCACTAAAAACTTTAAATAACGTTCAAGAAATACATTTTATTGCATATTATTTAAATAGATTTTTGTATAGAAATTATTAAAATTGCTGTAAAAGTTTCAAAATAAGAAGATTTTTTTATTCTACAGAGATGCTAACTAACAATAATAAGTTGTAACGAGCGTATAAGAATTTCAATGGAGCTGATATTAGAACGGATGGCTTCGTGGTCAAAGCGCTTGGACGGTTACCAAGAAGCGCGGCTTCGAATTCTGCTATATTAAAAATGTTATACGTTTTTTAAAAATATTTTTCTAGGAAAACTCACCAACGATCTCTCCTATCATAAAAACAACACATAGTATACTAGCTATTATAAGTTTTCTTCTGGCCCTCTTGTCTATTTCTTCATTTCTTGATCTATGACAATGTCCTGAAAATAAAATAACAAATTATAACTATTTGAGTGTAAAATATGTTAAGTAGCGGACCTCAGCGCGGAGAAAGGAAAACAATTTGAATATAATCATTCCCCCAAGTGAGAACCGAACCCACAGCCATCGCGTTTGCGATCTTTAAAGTTTTAAAAAATCATAATACCACATAACTTAGCTTAAGTATCTGTAAAACATGTAATCTAACATTTAAATAAACTTTTATTTTCAAGATTTTCGTAAAGAAATATTTTGTATTAACGACAAAAAGCGGTATTTTCTTAAATTATTATCTGACTACTATTACTAATTATAAATGCGAAAGTAAATCTGTCCGTCTGTCTATAATCTCTAAACGCTCAACCGATTGTGATAAAACTTAGATAGATACTTGAGTATCTAGGGATGAACATAGGCTATTATTTCTCCCAATTTTTAAGTTTTTCCAAGAATTTCAATGTTTTACGAAAACTCCGCCGAGAAGAAGAAACAGTAAATGTTCTTAATTTCAATCCAATACATGGTAATGTAATGTATTTAAAACTCACTTTCAGCCTCACTAATGCTACCATTTGTCCTTTCCCCATCGTCTCCGTCCGCGCTAGTCTCGATGACCGCGCAGCATCCGGTCGACGGGTTGCCGTGCACGCAGAATATAACACGGCGACCCCGCGCCGGACTGTCTGTGCCATATGTTGTCTTGCCATCTTTATATCTGGGAACAAAATAAAGAACCTTTGGTTATTAAGACCTTTCCTTTGGAAACTTGGGCAAAACTAATAATCTATGAAGAAGAAACTCCTTAGCATTCCATGGATTCGCCGTGCGTGTGCCCAGAGGCCAGTGCCTGTGAAGACTTAAGGGGCCCAAACGCCTCCACTATCAGAGTTCCTCTATCTAGGTAAACACAAATCTCCTGCATCATTCCCCGTTAAGTGGGTGTAACGGTTTCAAACAGTGTTTAAATAGCAAGTTCTGCGTACTTCACAAGTATATATTATATATTAAAAAAAAAAAGAAAGCAAACAAAGCTGTATGTAACGGCTAGTCATAGTATCAATACGCGGATGGATGCTAATGCTACAAAATAGCGTAGATAAATAAGCGTTTACTATGATTGTTCTATTTATGGTCAATTTACTTATTACTACAAAAGAGAACATTTAAACCTGAGGCAATATAAAAATAGTTTTACACTGAGTTACAAAGTATCTATATTTTATACGTGAATCAAAAGCTTGTTGTTGTATCCATTTTTACAATAATTGCGCGGAAATTAAATTATAAGCTTATATAGAGAAGTGCAGAATGCTCAATTTTTTTGTAAAATTGGCTTCTTGCTTTTTCTCGCATAGCAGAGTGACGAGAGAAAAGCTAGTGTCAAAACACTACGACACTTGAGACACTTATTTTTAAAAAGTATGGCAAAAGGAATAGTAATAGAGGTTTACTCTTTTTATATATATATAGGTTAAGGTTCTAAAATTTGTATAGAAACAAAATCTATTTTTTACTTATAATTATGATATTATATTATTAATAGCTTATATCCGAAGGTCCAATGCAGTCAGGGTTTACTAAAGGAATTATGAATAATCTTTCTAACGTAATAAATTATAATATTATCTATATTGTTTTGAGTAGAGGAGACTGAGGCTAGTTGGAATTGTTTCAAAAGATAAAAAATTAAAAAATTACCAATTGTCCCCAATCTTCAATACTTGTGTTTTTAGTTGTGTGACTAAAAATGGGAATACAGTAGATATTGGTCGCACATTCGATTTCTGGTTAAATTCTGGCATCATTTTTATTCGCATTTAAGAGTTTGTTAACCACGATGGAACGGTAACGGTATATGCGCTTGGGGTGAGAGGTTGTTTGTTAGTTTGTAAAACTGCTAGTCCAATTTTGATGTGGTTTTCAGTGAAACCCCCAACAGTTTAACAAAAAAAAAACAAAATGTTTTATATTTATAAATAACTTTTATTACGAGTGTGTATATAAAAAAAATGCCATATAAGTTTTTGCTAGCCAATATGCACTAATTTTGATATGGACGTAAATGACGGTGTAGTGGCGTATTGGTTCTAAGACTTATAGAACACGATGCATGTGAGTTCAATTTAAAAAGGTTAATCATGTACAACATTAAAGGACGCACAAATATTTATAACTATACCAATTCAATTAAATTTGAAGCTCTATTAGGTACTTAGGTATAAATGTATTAATACATAAGGGACACTTCAAATCAGAAATTGTAATAAATTAATAAAATTCATATTACACACACACACACTGCCACGTGTTTGATATACACGTTGTTACGACAACGTATAATTTACGCCGCAACAACAGGTAACAACCAATCAGATTAAATCCGTGTGAACAAACACACAAAATACAAAAAATATATATATATATATACGTGAGCTTAGTACTCAATAACATACATATTTTTATCCTTATCAGTTCTCTATCGCGATAATCGTATTAAAATTATAACACCGGCATACAGATATACGGGGCTTAGGTTTATTGACCGCACTACCATTATTTACCATTTTAAGGAAAATA